>JAJNNX010000016.1:600000-973224 GCA_023159155.1 Ustulina deusta | reverse complement strand
TTAATTAACTAATAAATTTAATTTATATAGTTTTTATAAACTTATTTAATATTATATATTAATTTAATAATTTTATTAATAAATAATTTATAAAAAATATTTAATTTATAAAAGTTTTATATAAGTTTTTTTATAAGTTATATAAAATAGTTTTATAATTTTTATTTTTATTATAATTTAGCAAATTAATATTTTTATTTATTTAATATAATAAATTTAAAATATTTTATAAATAATATATTATATTAATTAAAATTATAATAAACTATTAATAAAGTTTAAAGTATTTTAGTAAATTATTAATAGTTTTTAATTAAATAAAAATATATTTTTATTAACTTTTTAGTATATTTTTTAATTAGTTTATAATATATTAAAATTAGTTATTTTTTGTTTAAATATAATAATATATTTATTTAGCCTTTTTATTAATTTATAAATTTAGTTATTAAATAAAATTTTATTTTTATATTTTAGTTTTTTTAATATAAATAAGTTTAAAGTTACTAAAAAATAAACTAATAAAACTAAAAAATTTAAAATTAATATTTTTCAATATATTTTTTATTATTAAATTATAGTTATTTATTAAAAGTACTAAAATAAATATATTAAAATTACATTAAAATTAGATTTATATTATAAAATATATAATTAAAAAAAATTTTATTTATATTTTATTAATTATAATACAATAAAATAAATATATTTATTAAATATTTATTAATAAATAATTAGTAAACTTAAAGTAATATTATAATTAGTTAAGTAAAGTTTTTATAGCTAGTTTATTAATACTATAAACAAAGATTTTAAACTAAAAAAAAAAAAAAAAAAAAAAGTTAAAGTTTATAGGGTAGGTAGATATAGATTTTGTATGTATAACTGCAGAGTTAGGTTAGTTCATACGTAGATTTTCTATTTTATTGCTAGGTAGGTCTAGAATTCTTGCAGGTCTTGCTAAAACTATAGCTAAAATTATATAAATTATACTAACTATTATAACTTTTATAAAATAAAAAACTTATTTTATACTAACTAATTATAAAAAGCAAATAATAACCCTTTATTTTAATAAATCTAATTACTACTTTTAACTAAAAATATTAATAATAAAACAAAATTTAAAATTAAACAAATCAAACAATTAAAAATATACAAAAAAAACAAAAAGCTATAATACTAGGTTGCTTAAAAAAGCTACAATTTTAATAATACTTAGTATATAGCTTAGAATTTTAAAAACATAGTAATTAAATTTAACTAATTCTATAAAACTTATAAAAAAGCCTTTGGACCCCCCGTAAAATTATAAAAATAAATATATATAACAATAATTAACAAATTTATAAATAATTATAAAAACAATAATAAAACAATATAATATAAAAAAGCTATATAAACCTAATATTATTAGTAACCTCGAATTAAAACTATATTTAAACTTTTAGTTTTAAAAAATAATAATATAACAATTAGTATAGTCTTAGCAGGACTTGTAAGAACTCTAGACCCATATAGTAACAAAATAAAAAATCTATATATAAACTAACTTATAACTCTACAGCTATATATATAGAGTCTATATCTACCTACTTTATAAACTTTAATTTTTTTTTTTTTTTTTTTTCTTTAGCTTAAAGTCTTTATTTATAGTATTAATAAACTAGCTATAAAAGTTTTACTTAACTAATTATAACAACTATTATTAAAAAAATTATATAAAACTTTTAAAATTATTTTTATTAAAATAAATAAAAATAACTAGTTAAAAAAACTTTAAAAAAGCTTATTATAATTAAGTTTATAATAACTAAAAATAATTATATTAAATTATTTAAAAAAAAATTTAAAAATAATTAATATTTTATAAAATTTTTTTTTTTAAATTAATTAAATAGTATTATAAAAAAATTTTAATAATAAACTAATTTTATTTTTTAAAAAAAACTTTTTAAATATATAAAGTTAATATAAAGCTTTTTATTTTTTTAATTATTATATTTAAAAAGATTTTTTTTTAAAAAAAAATTTGAAATTTTATTATTATTATAACTAAAATTTAATATAGTACTAAAACTTAATAATAAAAAATATATTTTTAAGTTTTATTAATATTAAATATTTATATAGTTTATTTTATTTAAAAAAAAATTTATAAATAAACTATTAGTTATAAATTTTATTAAATAAAATATAAATTTAAATATTATTTTTATTTTATTTATATTTAAACTTAGGTTAATTAAACATAAGTTTATAATTAATTATTAATAAAAAAATATATATTTAAAAAATTATATTATATTAGTTTTAAATATTAATAATATTATATTTAATTGTTATAATATTATTTATTTTATAAAACTAAATATTATTAATTATAAAATTATATATATATATATTTTTTAAATTTCTAAAAAAATATTTTAATAAAAGGTTTTATTATTTAGTTTAAAAATAAAACCTGCTTAATAGCACGTTTTTATTAATATATAAATTTAAAAACTTTTAAATAAATAATATTTTAATTTATTTTAAAACTAAAAAAATAATTTATTATTTATATTAAGCTAAATATTAAAAAAATATTAAAAAGTTTTGTTTTAATATCTTTATTATTAATTATTTAAAAATAGTTATAAAAACTAGAATAAAAATTAAAATTTTAATAATTTTAAAAATATTAAATTAATCCGGTTATTTTTTAAGTTTTATAATTATATTTATATATTTATTTATTATATTAATAAAATTACTATTTTTTTAAATTAATTCCTAAAAAAAATAAACTATTTATAATAAAACTAGAATAAAAATAAGCTTTTAAATATATAAAATTGCTAGTATATAAAATATTTGTTTTAGTTTTTTTTAAGCCCGGCTAACTAATATAAATAAAAATAAATATTTTATATAATATAATAAAAAAAATTATTTAGTAATAATAAAAAAATATAACCTAAAAACTTATAAAATATTTTTTTAAAACAATAATATTAATTAAATAAGCTTATTTAATTTAAAACTATAAATTTTTAGTAATAATATAAACTTTAAAATATTACTACTTAAAGCTTTTTAAAACTAAGTTTTTTATAATAATTAATTATTAAGTTTTATTATATTTTTTTAAATAAATAGATTTTATTAATATAATAAGTACGCTAAGCTAACTTTTTATTAAACTTTAATATTATTTTTTAATATTAATTAAAACAAAAAAAAATAATAGTATTAGTTCTGTTTAATAAAATATTAGGTCCTATATTAATTATAGATTTTTTATTTAATATTTTTTAAAAAGCTAATTTAATAGATCTAATTAAATAAAAAAACTAGCTATAAGATCTAAAAAATAAAAACAAAAAGCTATATATACTTAAGGTTATTTTAAATAGGATTATTTTTTTTTATATAGCTTTAATTTAAAAAGCTTATATATTTCTAATTATTATATATTAAAATTAATATAAAACAATTAAACTATTAAAATAAAAATATTATTAGTTTTACTTAAAATATAATTAAAAAAAAAACCAAATATTATAAAATAAAACTTTTAGCTTTTTTTATTTATTGTTTATATTAGTTATAATATAGCAATATATAATAATAAATAATAAAAATATATTATTTAACTAATAGAGTTATAACTATATATAAATATTTATAAATAAGTTTAACTGTTTAATTATAACTTTATTTAGTAAAAAAATAAATATTGCAAAATTATTAGCTGTATAATATTATAAAAGTCTACATAAATTTTTTAGTATACTAAATATATAAATATTAAATAATATAGGATTATTTATTTTTAAATTTATAATAATAATTAATAGTTTTATAAGTACTAAGCATTACTTTAGTAATATTTATTACTTTTAGATTTAAAAAGCAATAAAATTAATTAATTAAAAACTAGACTAATAATTTTATTTTTATATTAATAAATATTAAAATAATTAAAGTATTTATTTTTTTATTTTAGATTTTATATATAATTTTTTATAATATTTATTAATTAATATATTATTATTAAAAACAATAATAAAAGTTAAAATATAAAACTTTTTAATAATAAATATTAGTAAAACTATTATAAATTTTAATATTAAATAATAAATGTTTAAACTAGTTTGCTAAACTTAAAATATTTAAAAAATAATATATAATATAATAACTTTTGTATAAAAATAATATAAGCTATAAATTAATAAAAAAAAATGTTTAATAGTAAAAAAAGACAAGGCAACTCAATGCTAAAAACAACTAAAAAATAACAAAAAACAAACTAGAGCGCCTACTACTAAAAAACTAGTATAAATACTATGCTTTTAAAGTAAGTGTTGCTCTAAGAAGTTCGAAAGCTTTTATAGCTATTCGAACCTCTTAAATATAGCTAAAGATCAGCCGGTTCGGGCTACGGGCGGCCCGAATACAGCTAACAATTAACGTATAGCTATATTCGCAGCTACTAGCGGGCCGCTAGTACTAGCCCTGCTATAAACTTTTTTTATTTGAAGCTTTATTCTTTAGATAGCTTCAAATCTAACTGTAGAGCTAAAAGTACTAAAAAAACAATATAATACAATATTTATTTGAACTTCTAGGCTTTAACAGCTTAAAAAAAAAAAAACTAGCCCTAACTTACTAAGCTACTAAGCTTTTAATTAGCTGATTGCTAAACTAGTTATAATTATATTAATAAACTTTTTTTAGTCTATAGCTTTTTTTCTTAGTTTATATACTATATGCCTTTTAGCTAGGTATGCTTTCTAATATAACTTTTTTAGTATAACTCTTTAGCTTTTTAAATGCTTTATTTTTTTGTATTTTTTTAATATATTTTTATATAAAACATATGCAATTCTATTTAAACTTAATATATATAGCAGTATTTATTAGTACTTTTGTATTAGAACTTAGGTAGGTGCTATAATTAGTTACTACTTTAAACTTAAGCTAAATCTTTATATAAAAAGTTATGCTATAGCTTTTATTATTTTTTATATATATAAATCTCTATATAATTATAGTAATATTTTTTAATAGTATATATATAGGTTAGAGTTTATAAAATAAGCCCTGATTAGCTTTATAGATAGACTTTTATAAATAATTCTAAAAATTATAAATGTAAGTATATCCTTATATAATTTAGTATAAATAGCTGTTTATATATAAAAAAAACTTGTTAATTAGTAATATAATAATATAATAGCAAAATAACTAATTAGCGTAGCAATAACAAATTAATTAACTAGTAGTATTGTAATAGCTATATAATATATATAATATAAACAAGTTTATATATAAAATAATATAGGGAGCTGTTTATATATAACTAAATAACTAATTAGTGTAGTAATAACGATTTATTAGTGCTATGCTATATTTATAGTAATAATAAACTAATTAGTAGTATAGCTAACTATATAATATATAATATAAGAAGTTTATATATAAAATAATATAGAAGGTTGTTTATATATAATAAATTAACTAGTTAATATAGTAATAATAATTTTAACTAATTAATGCAGCAATAATAATTTGTTAGTGCTATGCTATATTTATAACGTTATATACGTATTATTATATATATAAAGCGTAGGATATATAGGTTATATAAATAAAAACAAATTATTATATAAATTATATAAGCAATTGTTTGTACGCTTATGTTTTTTATATAGACTGACTAATTAATACAACGGTATAAAGCTAATCGGAAAGCTTTTGCGTAAGTAATTAATGTGCGTACAAGCAGGTTTATATAAAAAATTATATGTACGCCTACTTGTATGCAACTAAAAAACGTAGTAAACTTGCTAATTAATAGTAAATATAGCTAAAAATTGCTAATTGATAGCAAACGTAATGTTTATAAAAATATTTGTCTATATAAAACATTATATAAACTTGTTTATATATAAATAAAACTAGGGTAAACTTGCTAATTAATGTATATATAACAAAATTACTAATTAATAGTAAATAAAATATAATATATTAATATAAATATATATATATATAAATTAATATAGGTGGCTATTTATATATATATATATCAGCTAAATCGCTAATTAATTATATATATAATAGCTAAACTAGCTAATATATATATATAACTAATCAACGCGTATATAACTAAATTAGCTGATCGGTAGTATAGCAGTCCGTTAATTAGCTAGCTGGCTAAATAATAGCTTCCTTTGGACTATAGGTATAAGAGTATATTTATATATAAATTGTATAGGGATCTATTTATATAGCTATTAAATGTAGGACTGAATAATATAGCTATTAAAGTAAAAAACTAGCTGATTAGTATATAATTTATTAATTAAAACTATAAATAAATGCTTCTCTATAAGCTATAAATATATTTGGATATAAATTTATATGTAAATATATTTATAAGCTACTAAATATAAACAGTCTAGTTGATTAATAATGCAATAATGTGAAAAGCAATATATAGTGCTAAACATTATAACAAAGGCTAAACAACGCTAAAGTAACGCTTTTAAAACAAAGCTTTAAAAATAAAGTTTAAACAGCGCTTTTTTTGGATTGTATATATTTGAGCTAACTTTTATATAAATCTTTATAGGTATTTGTTTGTACGGCGATTTGTATAGGGAACTAGCTAATTAACGGTCTAGAAGCCTAAAAAATAACAAAAAAATATAAAAAATGCCGAATATACTGAAAAACGCTAGAAATGCTAAAAATGCTAAATAATAAAATTAACAAAAACGGAGGTATATATATAGCTAATAAAGGCTTAGAACAAATGTATAGCTTGGAGCGAACTTTCCTGTGGGCTATAGTACTACAAACATATTTATATATAAATATATATAAAGATTTGTTTGTAGGGTTATATATAACAGGAAATCTAGCTAATCGTAAATTAAACAAAGGATTTAAAGTAATAGCTTTTTATAAGTAATATATATATAAACAGGTTTATATATAAACTTATATAGCAACTTGTTTATATAGTATTTGAATATAGATTTAATTAATTAATATAGCAGTAATAGGCTAATTATAGACTTAGAATAAAGTTTTCTTAGAAGCTATATATTTACGAGCTAGTTTATATAGTAATTTATATATAACTTGGCTTATAGGTGTATTTAGGTTAAGGTATGATTTGCAAAAGTAATTAGTTAATTAACTGACTAACTAACTAACTAATTTAAGTAATATAACTGTTTTAATAATATAACTAACTTAGCAATATATATAGCTAGCTAATAAAGCAACTAGCTAATTAAGCTAATTAATATATATATAATTAGCTTAGCTAATAAAGCTTAAAAAACAAGGGTAATTAGCTAATCGGTATATTATATATATAATATATAAGTAAAAGTGTGTTTGTATAGTAATTTATATAGCGGACTGTTTAAACATATATATAAACGTACGAACTGATTAATTAACGTAAACTAAGCTAAATCGGCTAATTAATATATATTGCTAGCCTAGCTAACTAATTAGAGTAGCTATTTAAACTGACTAACTAAAGCTTCCCTATAGGTTATATATTTGCAAACAAGTTTATATACTAATTTATATAGCAGGTTATTTATATATATATTCTAGCAAAAGATTTAGCAGTAAATATATATAGCTAAGGCAGTAAAAGCAGCAAAACTAATTAATATATATAATAGCTAGATTAGCTTAGTTAGTTATATAGAATAGGCTTAATCGGCTATTTAACATGTATAGCTAACAAACTAGGCTTTTTAAAAAATATATAGCTATAAGCAAATTTATATATAGATTTGTATAGAAAGCTGCTCGTAAATATATTTGTACAAAAAATTAGCTGTTTATAGATTAGCTGATCAACTAGCTAACTAATTAACTATATTGGTAGGTTAGCTAGGTTAGTTTTCGCACAGCTAGCATTAAGTCTATTAATGTATTATTATCATAAATGGGAAGTTCACAAGGTCAGGTACAATATATAAAAAGATAAATTATATATTCGGTAAAGTTAGCTTATAAGACTAAAGCTTATAAAAAAAAAATTCTCTATCGAAATAAGTGCAAACATAGTATATATATATAGTAAATATACACCGGTCCCAGTATGCCAGGCATAACAACTATCCTCCCCTCCTCAGTCAGGTTATCCCTAACCTAATATATATAAATATACAAAATACAAAATATATAATATAAATAAATAGTATATATATACATAAATAAAAAATAATTCAAGTACAAGGTTTATATAGAATTAAGATAATATATATACAATTAATATAATACAATCAATTAAATATTTATAAGTATAAGTATATAAGTACTTCTATTATATTAGTAATATATAGTATTATTATTATTATTAATATAAGTACTTTAGTACCTATATAGTATTATTAATTAGGAGTTTTAATATATATATAGTATAATATATATATATATATTATATACTTAAATATATAATAAATTTTAATACTAGTAATTTAAACGTAAGCCATACATAAATTACTTATAAAACTAATCTAGTTTTATATAAATACTCTAGCCTAGTCCTTTTTTTTTCTTTTTTTTTTTTTTTCTTTTTTAACTGCTACTATTATTTTAGTTAGTCTTAACTACTTTTTTACTTCGCTACTATTATTTCTTACCTTTTCCGCACTCTTTTTATTTTTTTTTATTTTTTTTTTTACGCTAGCATTACTATATCTAACACTAACTTTATTACTTTTTTTTCAAATAATAAGCCTTTTATTATTTGCTACAACTATTGCTTTTAGTATAAAGCTTATTAAAAAATAATTAATAGCTATAACTGCTACAACTGTAAGCGTTATATATATAAACAAAGTACGCGTACTAAAAACAAGGCATATAAGCATAGGGCTACTAAAGATTTAGTCTATAAAGCGTATATATACTAACGCTGTTTTAGCAGTATTTATAACAGGGCTTAGCCCAATTTTGGCCAGCTTATTTAAGTTATTTATATAATAAAAAAAATAAAGGCCTCTTTTTATAATAAATATTAAAAAAGCAAAAAAATATATAAGCTAATAAATATAATTATATTTATTTTATATTAATATTTTTACTAATTTAAATATATTATATAATTAGGTTTTAGGCTTAATATTTTTTAATATAGTTTGTATAAACAAATTGCTAAACTAGTCCTGCTAGTTTTTTAATTTTAAATTAAACAAAAATAGCTATAAAATTATAAATAAAACAGGCTTAAATACTTGGCAGGCACCTCTAAAGTTTTATTAACAACTTATTAATATTTAATTTTGTTTACTAAAAATATTCTACTGCTTTATAACAACTTATTATTTCTAGTTTAGAATTACTAGTATTTTAAGCAATTTAAAAATAAATAGTTCTATTTTTGTTTTATAATATATTTATTAGTTATTTATATAAGTTTAAAATACTTATACTATATATACTTAAATAATAATACAACAAAAAAATATATAGTTCTAAATAGTAATATGTATCCTTTTTAACGCTATAAATACCTTTATTTACCTTTGGTTTATAAAGTTATCTAATATAATTAAACGCTGGCTTAACGCTAGGTATATTTCTATAAGAATATTTTACGCTTTTAATTTAAAGATCATAGTTATACACTATAAATATTAATTATTTGTTGTTTTATATTAAAAATACAAAAAGCAATAGTAAGCACTACTAATTAAATTATTTAAACTATTAGATTAGCTAATATAACTAATATAAATATTACCTATTTTAATAAGATCTAATTTTAAAAATAGTTCGTACATAGCTTAATAATAAAGCACAAATTAAATATCTAAAATAATTAATTTAATTAATTTAATTCTAACCGTATAAATATTTATAAGTTTATTTTTATTAACTTACTAAAGTTTTAAGCTAATACAATTATAAAAATAATAAATCCTTAAATAATAAAACAAAATACCTTTAAATAAAAAAAAAATTAATCGATTTTTTTTTATAACTAGTTCGGGTATAAATTATTAAATTAAAAGTTTTTTTTTTTTTAATAACTTTACTATTGTTTAAAAGTTTGTATTGCCTTAAGTACTATAATATTAATAACTAATACCTATTAATTATATTTAGTTAGCCAGCCTTTCTATTTAACTTTATAATATAATTTATAATTATATATCTATTTTGCTATTATATTTTTAACTTCCTACTTATCTAAGTTATTTATAAGGTCTAGCATAAATAAATTATATATAGTATTAGTTTTCTAAAGTTTAAATAGTTAAATAAAAAAAACATTATAAAAGCAAACATATTATACTAAAAATATAAAGTAATATATCTATGATCTAATATAGCTAAAGATCTAAAATAGGCTAATAAACTTAAGTATAAGTTTAAAATATTTAAAACTTAAGTTTTTCGTAAATAATACTACTATATTTCTAACTTTATAAATTATAAGTTTATATTTAATATTATAATATTTCTAATACTTTTTAACTATAATTTACTACTAATTTTTTAAGTTATTTTTAATAGTTTATAATTTTTGCAATTATTTTTATACTACTAGTACTCCTTTTAAAATAAAATTATCCTTAACAAATAGTTTAAACTCTAATATATAGCTATATAAAGCTTTAAAAAGTAACTTACTAGTTATACTATTAATAGCTAAATTAATCGCAAAATATACTTAAAAAAATAGTTATAGCTAATTAGTTTGTTTACTATTAATAAAACATCTAAAATAGTTCTCGATTATTTAATTTATATACTCCATTTATTTATTAGTTCTAAAATAAAACACAACCAAATATCTTTTTTTAATTTTAAAGTAATAGCATAAATTTAACCAAAAATAACTAGTAAAAAAAAAACCGCAATCTAATACAATATTTATAAAACTTCTATAAATATATTTAATTTTTTAATAAAATAAAATAGCAAACTATATTAAAGTTATTTTAATATTAATAAAAAACAAGTATATTAACTTAGTAAATCTATTAATAATTACTAAAATATAATTAACTTAGTAATTTTTATAAAAAATTAAAAGCAGTCCAACTATAAAATTTATAAATAGTTTTTATATAAGAGCTAAAAATATAAATAAAGCATTAAGTTTACTATATTCTTAGTAATATTTTATTTTTAATCTAAAGCATATTATATAACTATTTATATAATTGTTAATATTTGCTTTTATTTTTAGCTAAAAGAACTTACGCTATAATAGTTCAAACATATATTTTTATTTAAAATGCTTTACTAATAAGTTATTATAATATAATTTAATAAACTAAAAATAAATAAATTTTTTAAAAAAAATATAAACTTTATTTTTATAATATAAAAAAAATCTTTTAATTGTTTATTAAAAATCTGTAAGCTTTTTAATATTAATACGCTTTTTAATTAACCTATATTTAGGGTCTTTTCATTAAATATTTTAAATTATATTTTATAAATTTTGCAATATATCCAGATTTTAGAAATTCTTATTATTTATAGCTATTTATGCTTATATATATATAACTGCTTATACAAAAATAGTTCTTTCCCTAGAAGGTCAAGCAGCATATACTTTGCCTACTAGTACTCTTAAGTACTTATTAAAAATCTTAGTTTATACTACTACAATCTTTTTTTCTAGTATTAAAAAAAGATTGATATTTTAAAACAAATTATTTATATAATTAGGTTAGCATAATAAAAAATCAGCCCTATTTTGTTTGCTTTGCTTATACCTAATAATAAAATCAAAAAAAACTAAATATATATACTAATAAGCTTGCTTTTTATTTAGCTTCGGAGTTTTTATAAACACTTAAAAATTACTATAGTTAATTAATACTTCAACTAATAATTTGTTTTTTTAAAAATAATACTACTAATATTTAAAATATTTTATAATTATAAATATTTTTTAATCTAAAGTCCTATAGTTTAATTCTATATTAATAAACTTACAAAAATAAAACATAACAAAACGTTATTTATTCTAACTATTTTTTTAAAAAAAAATTTTTACTAGCGCTACTTTAAAAAAATTGGTTTTTATTAATATTTGCTTTTTAAGGTCAAAATATATAAAAAGAATAGCTTCCCTAAATAAGTCCTAAAACTTTTTAAAAGCTTTTACTATAAAACAGTCTAAAAAAATTTAACTTTTTTTTGTTCCAGTTACACCTTTTTTTAAATACTAAATTAAAAAAGCAGTAACTTAGAAATACCTTTTAATAAAGTACCAGTAAAAGTTATAAAACCCTAAAAACTATTATAGCTTATAACAAAAACTAAAAAATAGCTACTGTTTAATTATATTAATATAACTAAAATCTATTTTAATACTTTAACTAAATATAATATATCTAAAAAATTTAAGTTTTTTTTAATAGAACTAATATTTTAAAAGCTTAATATATAACTTAACATTCTAAAATCTTTTAATAATTTTCTAGATATATTTTATATAAAATTCTTTATTTATAAAAAATATAAAAACATTATCTAAGTATATAATATAAAATATATCTAAAATATTATTAAATATTTTATATATATAGTTCTAAAAAATAGCAGAAATATTACACAAACCTATAAATATAACTAGAAATTCGTAATAGTTATAATATATATAAAAAGCTATTTTTTATTTATTTATTTTTTTAATTCAAATATAATAATAAACGTTTTTAAAATCAATCTTAATAAATATTTTAATATATACAAATCTATTTATTAATTCTAAAATAAAATAAAAAGTATAGCAATTCTTTTATATAACACAGTTAAGTTTTTTATAGTCCATATATAGTTTTAAACCTTTATTTTTTTTAAAAACAAACAAAATAAAAGCTCTAGCTAAGCTTTTAAATTTTTTTATTTTTTTATTAGCTATTATTTTTATAAGCTATTTTTAAAATTTTCTAAGTTTATTCTAAGCTAATAAATAAATAAAATAATAAAGTACTATAACATTGTTTTATAGATTAATTGTTAAGTTTTTTTATTTAAAATATAAAAAAATACTAGTTTTATTAGTATTAAAAAAATTAGCTAAATTATAAAATTCTAGCGGAATACCCTTAAAACTAATACAATTTTTTTTAGTTTTTAATTCTTCTAACTAAAAAAGTTCAAAAAAATATATAATAGCTTAGTAATATTTTTTATTTTTATAAGCCCTAACAAATTAATAAGCTATAACTAACTTAAAGTGCTTAAGCTTTAAGCTATAAAACTAGCAATTCAAACTTAAATCAAATATGATTTTTTAGTTTTTTAGTATAGTTTAAAAAAAAAACACTAGACTTCTTTCTAACCGATTATCTTAGTTAATAATAATATAAACACGCCAAAATTTTTAAATTACCCCATAGCTATTAATAAGTTTATAAATAACCTAATAAGCGCTATAACTAAAAAATCTACTTTTAACAATATGTTATAAAATATAAGTACAAAATAAAGCTTTTTTTAGTTTATTATATAAAACAAAAATATAACTAATATAATTATATTTAGCGTAAAAATCTAAATTAACAAATATTTTTAATAAGGGTTTTTTTGGGCTAATAAAATAAATATTATATAAAATATAAAATTAACACAAAACAAATATAAAAAGCCATAGTTTTAGCTTAAGCTTTATAGCTAAAACTAAAACTACTTTTTGTTTTTTTAATTATTATTTAAATATTTATTAAAATATACTAAAAAATTATATAAACAATTTTAGTCCAAATAATAATTATTTTTTTATAAATAATAAGATATATTAAAGTTTTTTTGTTCCTAATCTAATTAAGTTTTTTAAATCTAACGTTTTTAATTCTCTAGTAAGTATTACCGGTCAGATTTTTTACAGTTATAACTAATATAACCTATTTTTTTACAATTAAAGCAAAAAAAGTCCTAAGTATTACTACTTTACTTCGGGCAATTATTAGGATTACTTTATAGCTATTTTTAAAGTATATTAGAAATATATTAGCTAAAATATTTAAAAAATAATAACCTCCTAAATATATAATTATTAAAAAGTTATTAATTTAAATAAGGTTGCTTTAGCTAGTTACAATACTAACAACTATTTTAGCTCCAAACCATATTATAGTACCCTTAGCCTCAGCAAAAATAATCCTTATTATTAAAGTATCTCTGCTTAAAAAAGCTTTAGTATTATTGCTAATCCTAAGGTTTATTAGTATTAGTTCAGTTAATATTCGGATATAAAAATTTTTGTTAAAGCTTTATAGCTCTAAAAACAAAAATTATTAGTTCTTAATAATGCTATACTATATTTACTATTACTAATCTCTTTTAAAATAACAAATTATTAAAATTTATAATCTTTTATTAAAGCAAATCGGTTAGTTTTTAGTAATATAACATAGCTTTTTTATTATTACTTCGTTATTTTTTCTAAATCTTAATCTAGAACAAATATTAATTAAATATTCTAAAGTTTTAATTAGCCCATTATTAAGCTCTTTTTAACTGCTAGCTAATACTTACAACAAAAAAAATTAATTAATAAATTAAAATCTTAGTCCAGTTAACAAAAATCTTCTAATCAGATTTATAAAAAAAGCAATCCTAGCGCGCTTCTTTTTTAAAAAGAACTTAATACTAGTTTTTATAATCCTAGTTCATTTTACTAACTATATAAATAATTTAAATCTAAGCTTATTAGAACTTTTTTTACAAACTTCTAAACATAGATTTTAGTTTTTTAATTTATTTAACTTACTAGTTATAAATAAACTATATAATAAGCAAAAAATATTCAAATTTTAAAAAGTAACTAAAATTAACATTTAACTTTTTATTATTATTATAACATTTATAATAATAAAATAATTAATAGTTAGAACTACTTAGATCCAACTTATTAAATAACAAAAAAAAAAATAAAAAAATAAGTAATAAACTAAAATCAAAAAAATCATATTGTCTTTAGTACTAACTTCTGCGTTCCAAGTAAAAAATATAAAAAAAATCTAAAAAGTCAAAAAATTTAAAGTCTTTTAGATCCCCAGCTTCTCTTTAATACTTATATTTTCTAAGTTTTTGTTTTAATATTAATTTGTATACACCTATAAATCAAAATCCTTTCGATCTAAAAGCAAATTATTTTTATTTTTTTAACTATTTACTTATTTTTTTAAATTTTACTTCAAACTAAATATTTTATTATAATAAAAATTAGTTAATACTTTCAAATCATAAAGTACTATTATTATTTTAGTAACTAAATATTAAACTACTACTAGGCTTTAATCTTTAACTTTTATTTAGAAAAAAATTAGTATAGCTTTATTAGCTATCCATAGCTAATTTGTTTTTTTTAAGGGGCATTAATCTAATTAATAGTCCGGGTTTTTTAGGAGCTATTATACAAATATATTATAAATAACCTTAAAAAAAAGCTTTAAAATTATTATAAATAAAAAATTTACAAAGTTAGGTATAATATATAAAAAGATAAATTATATATTTAGTAAGGTTAGCTTACAAGACTAAAGCTTATAAAAAGAAGATTCTCTATTAAAATAGGTGCGGATATAGTATATATATATAGTAAGTGTGCACTAGTCCTAGTATGCCAGGCATAACAGTTATAAACATATTTATATAGTAATTTATATAAAAAAACATTAAGTATTAGTTTCTAATTATAAGTTGCGCTCTAAAAAGCAATAAATATATATAAGCATTATTATATATAAATTTATATAACGGACTGCTTTATTATAGCTTTACTAAAAATAACTAAAAAATAACAAAAAACAAACTAGAGCGCTTGCTACTAAAAAACTAATATAAATACTATATTTCTAAAGTAAATATTGTTTTGAGAAGTTCAAAGGCTTTTATAGCTATTCGAACCCCCTGAATATAGCTGAAGATCAGCCGGTTCGGGCCGCGGGCGGCCCGAATACAGCTAATAATTAACGTACAGCCACATTCGCAGCTGCTAGCGGGCCGCTAGCACCAGCCCTGCTGCAATAGATTTTAAAATAAAAAATAAAATCTTTTTAAAAAAAAAAAGTTTTATAATATAAATATTAACTATTAAATTAAACTTTTAATTAGTTAGACTTTTTAAGATTTTAAAAAAATAAAAATTTAGCTATATTTTTAATTTGTTTAATTTTTATAAAATAAAAAACCTATTTTATATTAACTAATTATAAAAAATAAATAATAATTTTTTATTTTAATAAATTTAATTATTACTTTTAGCTAAAAATATTAATAGCAAAACAAAATTTGAAATTAAACAAATTAAATAATTAAAAGTATATAAAAAAAATAAAAAGCTATAATATTAAGTTACTTAAAAAAGCTATAATTTTAATAATACTTAGTATATAGTTTAAAATTTTTTAAATATGCTAATTAAGCTTAATTAATTTTATAAAACTTATAAAAAAGCTTTTAAATTTTTTATAAAATTATAAAAATAAATATATATAATAATAGTTAATAAATTTGCAAACAATTATAAAAATAATAATAAAGCAATATAATATAAAAAAGTTATATAAACTTAACATTATTAGTAATTTTAAATTAAAATTATATTTAAACTTTTAGTTTTAAAAAAAAATAGTATAATAGTTAGTATAGTTTTAGTAAAACTTATAAAAACTTTAGACTTATATAGTAATAAAATAAAAAGTTTATATATAGATTAATTTATAATTTTATAGCTATATATATAAAGTCTATATTTATTTATTTTATAAACTCTAACTTTTTTTTTATTTTTTATTTTTTTTAGTTTAGAGTTTTTGTTTATAGTATTAATAAACTAGCTGTGGAAGCTTTACTCGACTGATCGTGACAACAAATAGCCTAGAAATAGCAAAGAAAATCTTAAACGCACTTTTACTAAGCGCTTTTACGTTAATATATATACTTAAGCCAAAAGAAAAAACCTTAACATAATAAACTATATGTTCTGCTATAGCTATTACTTAAAAACGCGCTGCTAATATATTTTTTTTAAGCTTAAACCTAATAAATAGGTCCCTAACCCTATAACTGAATAACTGGCCAGTTAGCAAATAGAGCGGGATAAAGGCGTTTAGCATACTTTTAAGAAAATACAGAAGCAACTAGACTTGCGCTAAAGGGGTAGTCTTTTACTAGCTGAAGGGGTGGCAATTATTTTATAAAGCACTAACAAGATCCAAGGGCTAGTACTTAGCATTTACTAGCTGAAGGGGTGGTTCCTCACTAGCTGAAAGGGTGGCGATTACCTCACAAAGCACTGACGAGATCCAAGGGCTAGTACCCAGCATTTACCAGCTGAAGGGGTGGTCCCTTACTAGCTAAAGGGGTGGCGATCACCTCGCAAAGCATTGACGAGATCCAAGGGCTAGTACCCAGCATTTACCAGCTAAAGGGGTGGCGATCACCTCGCAAGTCGCTGACAAAATCTAATTAGCAAAAGGTACCGCTTTGCATCCAATCATAGCTGCTAAATCCTAATAGAAGCTTTGCTATAGCAAAGAGAGAAAAGCTTTTAAAAGAGCCTATTAACTGCTTTGCAACCAATTATAGCTACTAAATACTATTAAAAGCTTTGCAATAATAAAAAAAGAAATGTTTTTATAAAGCTTACTATATATTATATATAAGTATGTTTTATAATACTGCTTAATATAGCAATAAAAAAAACGCTTCTATAAAGCTTACTATATATAATATATAAGTGCGTTCTATAGTACTGTTTTATAACTAATTATAGCTATTAAATCTTATTAAAAGTTTTGCTAGCAAAAAAAAAAAACGTTTCTAAAAAACTTATTATATATTTATTATAGCTACTAAATACTATTAAAAATAATATACTATATAAAAAAAAAACTTCTAGTAAACTTATTACTTATATACTATAGCTATTAAATATTATTAAAAATATTATAAAAAAATAAAAAAAAGTCTTTAAAAAACTTTTAATATATAACATATAAATATATAAAAAAGCTTTTAAAAAGCTTATTATATATTTATTATAATTATTAAACATTATTAAAAATACTATTGAATTTATTATAACTTATTATAGCTACTATATATTATTAAAAGCTTTATAAAACAATTAATATAAAAGAAAAACTTTTAAAAAAGCTTATTAATTAATTATATTTAATTATAGCTATTAAATATTATTAATAATATTACTAAAAAAAAATACTTTTATAAAGCTTACTATTTATTTTATATAATACTACTAGTAATAAAAAAAATATTACTAAAAAACTTCTAATATAAAATATATAAGCATTATAAAAAAAGAAATATTTCTAAAAAGCTTATTATAACTTATAATAAATGCTAATAATAGATTTATTATATATGCTTAAAAAGCTGGCCGTATATTAAGCGTTATACTAATAAACTATAAGATTAGCTTATAGCTACATATTTAAGCTTTACACACTTTAATTAAAAAATCAACGCAGCTATAAACCACTAAAGTTAAGTATTTAAACGTTATACCTTTAATTAAAAAATTGCGCTAATAAAACAGCACTATAAACTAGGAATAAAAATAGCTATATTAGTAAACCTATAAATACTACTTTTAATTAATATAAATATATTAACACTAAAAATAAAAATTATTAATATAAATATATTATTATTAAATATAAAAATTACTATATTTAACAAATTATTTATAAATATTTATATATATATAAAAAAACTACTATATATGTTTAATATAAGCATATTAACGCCGAACACTAAAATCATAATATATTTATATATATTTTTAACTAAAACAAGCTTATTAATACTTTATATCAAAATCACTATATATATACGAACCTACACGTATTAATACAAACCAATATACATTTATACGCTGCTTCTAAATACAGTTATATAGGTAGGCAAGGCTACTGAAGTGGCTTTACCTAAAGGGGTGTGTTAGATTAAGTGGTAGCTAGGTAGTGATATGAGCCACATAGTGGCTAGTGAGAGGTGCCCTTATAGGGGGTATGCCCTTAGCAAATAGAGCGTTATATGGCTGAATGAGTGGATCCACACCTAACTGTATGAGGGATATATATGTATGTAGGGTGTAGAATACACCCATACAGACCTAGAACAACAACAGTACAACAGACCTTCTGCGGGCAATACGTGGCGAGATCGCTAGTGCTAAATCTGACACTTGGGACTGGCAAGAGAGACCCTTCAGAACCAGACTTGTAAATATTCGCTGTTCAGCCTGTTGGAAATGTTCGCCCATACGTGAGAAACGAACCCACGGGACAGACTATTTTCTCTTCTGGGACTGGCATATGACGCAAAAATTCCGGAATTTATTCCTGATTACGATTCTACAATGGAAGTCACCGTTCAACGCTACGCTCTGGGGGTTATCAAGCAAGGCTAGGTGATGGACCTGCTCTACCGGGCAGGAGGATCTAAGTCATACAGCTTTTCTTCCTGGATCCCCGAATGGACAAAAGAAATCACCTGTCCTACAATCTCGACCTGGGATGCCATCAAAGGCTCTTTCTGTGCAGGTATTAAGACCGCGCCTAAGGCGACTGTTATTTCCTCGGCCTTAGTAGCTAGAGGCTTATTGGTCGACGTCATCACGAGCACGGACATGATACCAATGGGTGACAAAAGCATCGCTTCATTTGCTGACACAATGAGAAAGCTCAAGCAGCTTATACAGTACGTTGGAGATTAGTTATCCAACTAAGGAGTCTCAGGAAAGCATCTTGCAACGATTGTTGATAGGCGACACCAGGCGACCTCATATCGAGTTCGTTCATGATTTCTCACCGCGCGACCGCTATCTGGACTTTGCAAGCCCAGCCTTAACACATGAGAAGTGGTCCGTCAACTTGCGCCCCCTGATTTTTTCGGGTGGTGTGGAAAAAGATCCCTCTCAGTATGACAATCTTCCGTAAATATATCTCAAAGGGCTGTTGCTAATTACTGCTAGACTGCCTGTGCGTTCTACAATCGGATTCCCCGTGCCCAATTTTGTGTTAACAAAAATGGTCATGTTGGTTTTCTTTTTGGTGTTGTTGCTATTGGCGACGAGATCTGTCTTCTCCATGGCGGTGTAGTACTTTTTGTGATCCGGAAGCTCGACCAGAAGTACGTCCTCGTTGGCGAATGTTACATACATGGGATGATCATGTATGGCGAAGCCATGAGCCCTGGTATGGCAGAAAGAGATATTCAATTAGATTAGTATAAACTAAAAACTATCTAGACAGCACATCCCCTTCAAGGCATCATTCATCGCATTTAATTCCTAGGTGTTCGCGACTGCGACTGCCTGAGTCCGTCCTACGCCAACCCCCTAACCAGCGGCCGGCGTCACTGTCAGACCCTGCACATCATGTCTGATGCAGTGCTTCTTTTATTTCTGTTTTCTTCCATTTAACGCATCCACCACTACTATTACTACCATTTCGCCTTCCCATATCAGCGTATTTATTTAGCCCGCGCGTCTCTCCCCCCTATTTAGTTGACTCCGACCCTTTTTGTTGGCAAATATTGGCCATGTATGATATATAGACTTGCGATGGTGGATGGTATCACGTTGCGCCAGGCGTGTCCTTGTTGCCGCCTGGAACAACGGATTGGCCTATTTTACTCCTCGCGCGACCTGATCCGAGTTATTGTGACAGCCTATGGCCTGTGCCTGTGGCTGGAACTGTAGCTTCAGGTGTCTGTCAGGATGGTGCGTAATTGCCTATACTGCCAACTTTAATAAAACTAACGTTAAGACAATGTAAGAGGTGGTTTATATAAGGATACCTTATCGTGACTTTATTCCACAAGGTTAATATACACCCCATTGCGTACGCGAAGTGAGATAAAGGCCATCATCACCCTCCTTAGAACTTACGAAGAAAGTCAGTCTAATGAGGGACAATAAAAAAAAGAAAAGGTAGATTTGCATCAGCCGTGAATCGAACACGGGGCCCATCGATGGCAACGATGGATTTTACCACTAAACCACTGATGCTGGAGATATTGGGAGTGGGAGTGAAGGAAGCAAAGATGCTGGTATCGACCAATTCATCATATATAAAGTATTCTTGGATCTATAACGAATCATCAATAAAGGCTAGCAAATAATTAAACACATCCGTGAGGTGGCCATCGTGGAGATTAGCAGGGCATTTCAATAGAGTGGCTTTATATTATTATCAAATGTAGGCGCAGCTATGGCATCTCAGCCTTCAATCGCAACAGCTCTCAAACCCATGCTTGCGAAAACACCACCAGGGCAGGCGACCGAACCGTTGAAAATCCCGAATGAGATGATGGCACAGCCTATGCTGCAACATCCTCGCGAGGTAGCAGCATGGCCCTCAGGAATGAATTCCTACTTTCACATACTGAATGTTCTTTTAATAGATGCTGTAACATATGCATTGGTTAGCCCAAACTCTGAGACCGACTAGTATTTCGACAATCTCCGACGGCGAAGATTAGAGCATGGGGGGTTTCTGTTCCGATACACGCTCCAAGAAGCGGAGAAAGGCGACTGTCAGCTGGTGCATCTGGTGTTATGGCAGAATTTTATGCGACTCGTGCTCTAATTACTCGCTGTTCGTGATCCTTAACTTACCTTCGTACCACGCAGGAATGTCCACATGCACAGATAGATAAGCACCACTGCCAATAATGGACCTGATCCCACCCCTGCAATATGTGTTCTAGTTCATGGTGTATTGATTCCCGTTTCAGAACAGTAGAATCACGCCGTAGTTCTGGCAAGACTCTTTGGCACAGGATGGGAACGACGCTGGCCGTGTCCACTAATTACCATCAGCAAACTCTAGCAAACGCCAGGCTACGATGGTTTCGGCGCCTTACTTACAGTCACTTGCAAATTCAGTAAGAAATGTCTGCTGATACCGGGTGACATCCGATATACGGCCGAGTTGGAAAATAGCTAGAACCAATGTATACATCCCGCTTCGCAGCGCACGTACCACCCCTCTGTGAACCCCTTTACCATGGCTTTGGAACCCGTGTGAATGTTATTGAATTCCTCCAGGCCCGAACGGGTCTGGTTTTTCTCACATGACCCGATGAAACCGCTAATGCCCCCGAAGTTTGGTACCGGTACTATGAAGAGAGAGCACCCCATGCAAGACGAAGTCCACGGTCTCGCAGGAAGGGTTGCCTACAACCTTTCTGACCGCTTCTCTTGAAACGACAGTGTCTTTGGTGAAGAGGTTATCCCGGCAAACTGTGGACTGCGAAAGATTTGGCCCTGAACAAGAAGGGGGTCGGCCTCCTTCAGGACACACCCTACTACGGTGGCGCCAGGGATGGCCTGTTCGCAGCATCCTCGAGACTTCGTCACCATACTCCCTAGGATGGGTTGCCTGGGAATCGAGTTGCGTTTCGGTGGTGCCTTTACCACCACACAGCGAATGGTAGCTGGCTTGGAATACCATAAAAACCTACTATGTATAAGTTCCAATAGCAAATCCCTGGTTTCCGCTTGCTGTTTATTGGCTCCAGAAACTCTTGTATCCCTAGCCCATGAAACCTATACTGTTTCAGATCGAACGATATCTACGAGATCAAGACGAGACAACATGTATGATTTAGGTACCTAACTAGAAGCGTTCCAGTGGAATACGCCCGCAGTTGAGTTATTATGGTCTAGAGATAAGGCTTGAACCTCGATTGAATAAACTAACCATTCCCAAACAATCGCGCCTATTACCAATACTTATTAGAGCCTCTCTAACCGGTGTCTTGAACTTAGCCCCTGATGAGAACTATGTAGACTGCTTGCAAGGAACGAATCCAATTCTAATTGTCATCTTTGTATCAGTTTCCCCATGCAAGACACCGGTTAGAGAGGCTCTAATAAGTATTGGTAATAGGCGCGATTGTTTGGGAATGGTTAGTTTATTCAAGTGGTTAGAGGTTTTTCGTAAAGTTCTCTATGTGTGCCAGAGTAGATCGGATCTCACTAGTCTTCTACTTGAGTTCACCTGGTCAATGTTCTTATCCTATCAGTTTCACTATTCGTTTTCTCCTGCATCTCGGAAATTCGATGAATGAGGCCGTTGAGGGCGTTGGTTGGTTGGTTGCTTGATATATCTTACCCCCGGGGAGGGGCGGCAACGCCTTCAGACCTCCCCAGGAGCCTGCGGCGTGCGAAGCTATCTAAGCTATCTATCCTTTAACCGTTCGGGAGGACACTCTAGCATACAAGATATTTCGCGAGTCATCTCCCTTGACCCCGCCCTCTGGGTTTGTACTCGACGTTGTTTATTCGAAGTTGACCCCCTTACTGAGGGACATCTAGGCCATTGAGGTTGTACTCCATCGCAAAAGACAATCATTACCACGCACCACAGGACCTCGGTCCAAAGGACTGTTTCCTTCTCGTGGGCTTTAGGGCGAAGACTTATCGTGGCGGGGTTTCGGCACAAGCGAGGCAGGGAGCAGCAAGTTTCGTTGACCAAATATTATACACACTAACAAACTGTAGCAGAGCTTGTTGATGACTAGAGTGTGCACAATAACCGGCCTTGGCGAACGAGAGTACTATGGCCCACCTAGTCTCAGGGCGGCCGAGTACCTCGACTCAAAAAGGATGGTTGTGAGAATTCGAAACCTTTCGTGTTCGTGATGCGTCACTCCGGCTTGAATACTAAGGTCGTCAGATTATGGGGTGCCTTGCGTCTGACAGCGAGGCAGTTCTGCGATTCCAGTCCGAACACTAGAAAAGATAATTCAGTATATCCTGATTGCTGGTACCTATTCGGCGTGGTGGTAGGGCTTATTCTCTATCTGGTGGTCGTGGGGGGTGGGGGAGGTAGAGGAGGGTCGGGTAAGGTGTGTCCTTAGTTGGAACTGTCTATTATTTAGTAAGCTGTGAATTGATATTAATCGGGGTAAAATAGTATCTGTAGCTGAAAATACAACAAATACTTGTTTAACATCCTAGATGTAGGGCAGCTAGCACGTACCTGTAATTAGACGTCTCGACATTCTATCCATCTCAGGAGATCAACATCCTCTAGCCTTTCGACTATTATTTGTAACATGCCTTGAAAAACGAAAGTCACCTCCCCGATCGCCGTTACAGTCAGGGTGTGGATGAGGTGTAAGCAAAACAATCCGCAGACGGTCGACAGGCAGAATCTTGGAAGTAGTGGCAACTAGCAAGACAGATAACAGGCGCTCGACAATCAGGACAGCGGGCGGAGAGGTTCGCCCCGCTATTTAGTTACGTTGTACTGAATAACCCCTACCTTAAGTACCTAAGAAAATAATAGGTACCACAGAATAGGTATTAAACATTGAAACTGTAATTAAATCAAAAATAAGTACGAACACCTGGGTTTCTCAGCCATTCCAATGACGTTGAAGCTTAAAGGACTCCGGCTTCTGAGCACTGCTCAAGCCGTTGCGCCATGTCTCAGCTTCCTAGAATTGCCAATTGAACTAGAGTCAGTGCAAGAACTACCAAGGTAGTTTATGAGACCTCATTGCCAGTATTTTTGCGGACTTGTGATCTCCGTTGCAGCTAATATCCTTTAACCTTCTATACTACCTCGCAGTAAACTACTACCACCTTATTCCCTCAATAGGATATTTGCTAGCCTAATACCACGGGGATTTTACACATGTGTTACCTAACTTACGTCTCTACGGCACTGCCCCCCAATCATTGTGTCAATAATAACGCAAAGAGACGGACTCTATTTGGTCCTCTAGTCTCGCAACAATCTGCATCCATGTACCAACCCCCACGAACGTACTTGTAATCTAGCGGCCGCTACAAGTCAAATAGCCCACTCAAGAGAGCCAGTCTCGCGAATCGAAATGTGCCCGTGGCCTGGGATAGAATTGAACCGTGTATACGACGGGGTGCTCGCGCTTGGCATCCTCAAGGACAGTGGGGGTGTTATGCTTAGCGTCGCGTTCGCGAGACTACCAACCCCCGTAATGAAAATTCCATGATTTAAAAATGCCCCTAAGGAGTAGAACGAGAGAGAATCTGTTACTAGAAACATGCTGCCGGTAGAACTGCAATGTTATTAAAACAATAAGTAGACAGGTTGGTGCCGGTAGGCAGCAACTAGCGCGCCAGAAAAATGAAGAGATTCTATCCTGCAGAGGGACCGGCGACGGAACGATCTCGAGAAGTTCAACCTGGAATAGCTGGTCGTGCTTAGGCATTAGACTATCTTTATATTGAGGTGGGCAAAAGTCAATAGGCCATGCTTGTTTGGGGCCACTTACCTCACATTTATACTAGGAGATAGGTCGAACCTACACTTCCTAGCATAATTCTGATTATTAGTGTCACGGAACCGAACAGCAGCACCATACCGTAGCACTACTAAAAGTAGAACGTAGTCAAGTAGGGCACTTGGCCTGTCTGCAGCTATTATATGTACCGTTACAATTAATAGTATTGGGGAACCTGACGACCAAGAGAGAATGCAGTATTTTAATTCATCACGAATGCTAGCTAAGGAGTGGTTAGTGATTTCTATAATACAGCAAAAGCAGCGCTCATGGTGTTTTATACATCTCCCATATGTAAAGCCGCTATTTTCTATTCGCACCACTTCGATATATATAGCCTTAATACGGCCAGGAGGGTTGGAACTGTCCTTTGACTCGGGAATATTGTCAACCTAGCCTAGAAATTGCTATTGTCCTAAGACTTAGTTCGGAGCTCGAGTGGCATCCAGGTATGTTACTCGGAGCCTTGCGGCAAAATTGTGTAACTGACATTACTTGAAAGTATGTCTTTCAACTGGAGCGTGTTGTGTGAGTCGTCTTCGATAGAAGCTACTTTTGGCATATTTTAACTGAAGCTTTATAGAGAAGATTCCGTAGTATAATGTTAATTGGGTTCTGGTCTCTTTCTCGATAAAATATAGCCGAAGGTGAGTATGAGTTATGTATGTGATGAAAATCGTCGACTATGCTGCTTTGCAAGCAGACCGTAGAACAGGTACACCTAACTTAGTGCTTGCCGGAACCACGTATGATTCTCTTCCATGACGTGTGAATCCTCTACGGTTCTGGAATGTGATCAGTGCCGGATGAAGTCCCAATAGTATGTAGCATTGAGAGGCTGTCAAAGACGAATATGTCCCCTTCCTGCCTCAGGAAACGAAGACAAACTCGGCGATCAACTAGCAAACTGTTAATTAGAGGAATTAAACTCTGAGACCCGTTCTCGATTCTGATATCGACGAAACCGTACGACGTTCGCCATTCTGGCCAAGGCTGATGCCAACGAAGACAGGGCGAGTTTCGGATTGGGTGTCGAATAACTAGTGGGATATTTTCCATAATACGGGGAAGCAGCCTGTGACTCCTGCAACTCCACTTGAGCTTTTCGAGCTTCTTGATGTGGTAAGCTTGTGGTAGGTAACGGGCGAAAAGATCCGATGATGCGAAAAGCGTATAGTCGGCTCTGGGCTGGGCCGCTGATTGCGAGACGGAATATTGTCTATGAGGAGTGTCTGAATTCGCATTTTCCTGTCCAATATTTTCGTCTTTAGCTGTGGTAATCTTGGACACGCCGTCGCAATTCATAGAAATATCCTCGGCTGACACCACTGTAACACTTAGTGTTAGTTATCACGATTTTGAGGGTGACGTGTGAGTATTTTGGAAGGGTGGAAAGCTTTTAAAGTCAGATTATAGTCTGGGAAAAGACTTTTATACTGTCTTGGTGTCCAAAAGAAGGCTAGATGATTCCGACCGTTACGTACCACTGTCACTTTGCGGAAGATTGTTCGACTCACCTTCAACCTCCTGGATGATGCCTGATTTCCAAGGTAGACCCGGAACAAGGTCATACGACATGGAAATAAATGTACCGCACTCTTTAATATTAGAGAATCCTCTGAGAACAACTGGAGAGCAGGTTGTCGCCAGTGTGCGAATCTTCTGCATATCCACCATAGATAGGGGGTAAATAGAAGTTGAATCAGCTGGTTTGATCATGATGCCACAGGGATACAAGTATTCGAATATGACTTCCATATCCGGCCAGTTAAAGATATCTGATCGTTCGCGGAAGTAACTTGGATGTCCATCGACATATATAATGTCGTGTGTCATTGCCGGTATTAAGATGGCGTGCGACATTGAGATGCTTCCGTCTACGCCTCGTACCACGGCGCCATGCCATGGGGTCATAACTATCTCGTTATCTTGAGGCAACATGATGATAGATACCTTGTTCGTGTCGTTTGAGGGATGGATTGAAAGACGGACAAAGTCTGGATATTTGACTTTTACGGCTTCAGCAAATGCCTTGTTACGCTTCAGCTAGAAAATCCTCAACCGGGCCTGGGTTTCTACTGACCTTCCCTCTGAGTATCATTGCTTTGGCAATACCACTGTTTTCCCGCTCCGTTTGAGAGCGAGAGCGGCTGGTTCGGTCATCCCGCTCGGTCATCAAAAACTTCTTGTAGCCCTTGTACGTTTTCGAGGTATCTGGATCATTCGCGATGGCATCCAGCACATCAAAGCCGCTGGGTGTGTTCGCCTCGAGAGTACTGCGATACTCTGACACTCTGGCAAGGTATAATGTTTCATCCAGCTTCTCGGATTCGTGCTCAGCGCCAACCAGGTCGCAGATGCGTGAGAATCGAATGCAGCGGCAGCGATTTTTCTCCGCCATCCGTCTCAACTCTTGGCCATATCTCCACACCTCCTGGTCCGAAACACCAAGTATGTCTAAATCAGCTTCAGTAGCTGTCTTGTATATTCATTATTCGGCTTGTTACCATTATATGTGATGCCATCGGAAACAATCGTCAAAAATGTGTCGGAACCTGTCGCATCTTTTATGGCCAAACAGAGCCCATTGAGATGCAACAATGAAAGACGTTCGGCTTCATCTGGTAGCGGGCCGAGAACCTTCTTCGAGCGATTGGAAGACTTGAACGGGAACGCGGGGATCACAAGCTCAATTGGGACATTTCGCTCGAGAGCTTTCTGAATCTGCGCCTGGGAATGAAGAATTGACTCGGGGAAATCCCAGTCGTTCTTGTATTCGATGCGGTACCGGTTGAGTATAATAGCAGCGGCTTTGGCTCGCTCGATGAACAGCTTCGTCGGGGACAGAATCGGCGCAAGCGGCGTGATATTGGGTCCAGGTTCGCCGACATATCCCTCCCCTTTGGGCCTCACATCCCCGTTCATACTTTTCTGCCGCAAGGAAGCTTTCCCTGAAGCACCCTTTGAATCGCTTTCCTGGTTCGAAAGAGGTGCTAAATGGAACCTGCCGGATTGGCCACCCGCCATTCGATCAAGGCGGGGAGACATGGGAGACGGAGTTGGGGTCGAAGAAACAGACATGTCGAATGCTCAAGACCGCAAACGAAGCGACTTTGGAGAGGGGAAAAGATGCCGTGAGGAAGCAAAGGAATTGTGCCGGGCTCCGATGGTCCTGCCTGTTTTGAACAAGAAGGCCGTAAGTTCCTGGTTGACGGATTTTGCAAGGCAGGAAGTCGGGACTTGTCGGCAACAGTTGAGCAGGTAGTTTCACTTACCTAATACGTGACGTGGGTTACATGACGGAGTGTCATGTTTTCCCGCGACATGGAGGAAACATGTGCATTTCCTCGCCCGCCTTCCTTTCCTATTCGAAAATCAACGATTTCCAGATGCTTTTCCGCCGTGATCCTACCATTCCGAGGCCCTTCCTCACAGTTCCTATCGCATCCCCCATCGCGTGAAAATGTGAGGCAATAAGCCAGTTCGGATTGTAGCAGCCTCGGATTAGGTACATACTTGCTCTAATATAGCCTAATAATACCGGTTATTCATGTCGGATAGCCGCGGGCTCTGGACGACTGCTTTTTAAGACTCTCTTGGCGCTGGCTAAATTTGAATATGAACACCCATCTTCCTCCGGCCGTAACACTTGGGCGGTTTGTTTACAGTGTTCAGCGTTGGACAACAGACGCGAAACAGGGCATATGATATGACCTAGAAGGACCAGATCTAGCGCGCTCCTTGTCGGAATTGATGTTACACTAAATCCGGCCATCCCCCAGAAGAGATTCGTTACAGCGCTCTACAATCAGCATCTGGCAGTGAACCCGGTGCAAGTGGCCATAGATATTCAGAGCCGAAGTGTGTAGATGCAATAACGGTGTTTTGGAATTGTTTCTTCGCATATCATTCCACAGTCATTTATTTATTCTACATAGGCCCGGAAATACGACTTTTTCCCCCTATTTTCTCGGCCCATATCCTGTATAGTATGATTCCTCTCTTCTCTTCACTCCTCTTGACTTGGGTCTGGACGATAAAACCTCTGACTTCAAACAATAACTCGCGGTTGACGCGAGATAACATGTGACCAACGCTACCAACGGTGCTAACAACTGTCTCAGGCATATTTCCCTATACAGGACCAAACTATCGATGATAATTTGCATTCCTCTTCGTCGCACTCAAGCGTGGGCAGCAGCACCTAAACTAGAGAGAGGCAGGACCGCTGCTGCTGAGTGTGTGTGGTGCGTGGTCCCATAATATGATCACGTGACACAGGTATTATTACCCTGCTACCTAAGTACCTAGGTACCCTGAAACTTGACAACCTGAACTGAAGCGCCTCTGCGAAGCTCCCATCATGGATCTCCACAGCAGCGAAGAAGATAGGTCAAGACTGTTATCCGCCAGAAATCCTCGGAAACTTGTTAACATCGAACGCTTACGCAATCGAGACTTCGTTTCGAGAACCTCCAAACTCCGTGTACGTATGGCTGTCAACTCGTCCTTTTACTATAAACTACCCTGCTTAGTTTGGAGGGTTGATGCTAAGAAGCTAGATTTCTCGCTGCTCATCAATCCCACAACGAGTAACTTACCCTAGCCAACTCTTACTACTGGGGGAAAGTTGGCGGTATGTTGATTTCCGCTTCAAGCAGACTGCTCTTTTGGGGTTCCTCCGATGCGTTTATCATGCGGCTAGATAAACTATGATCGGTATATTACTGCCTGCCTACTCAAAATATCACTGTCATTAGTACATTGGCTGATCCTAGTAAGCATGATCCTTGTTGTGTCGGGTCAGCATAAAGATAAGTAAACCGAGGAAAGCAGCCATTAGACAACTGGGGTGCAATGGCTGTCAGATCATCGCAGGAGCTCGCTCAACGAGTGTCGCTAACGATTACCTTACATGTGGCATGTATTGTACAATATGCGGTATCGGTCCTCCAGGAGCGGAATAACGATTTGATTACGATCCCTGTGATGCTGGCAAAATACACCTTCAACCTACACTCTGAGCTTCGTCCACCTGGGTTACTGGTTTCATTACGGGTTTAAGTGATGCCACCATGTCTCTATACGGAATTCTCTGATATTCACCTATATCACCGGCTCTCTGCTAATGCCGTCGGGTATACTAATCGGCCCCTACTATATACGTACTTTCAAACACTACCATCAATATGCTGTCTAGTCCCCTCAAGTCGGAGGCTCTTGAACTTCATATATGCAGTTTATTATATCAAGGAAGAATGCGCTCCAGTGATCAGCGGTATGTTCATTTCAGTCTAGTTACAAGAGACAATTAATGGGCTGCCTTGTGAATCCCGTAGGGTAGACCTGCTAGGAAATTGCTTCAAAGAGAGCCAGTCAAGGTTCTCGACTGCTACAGGAACGCATTGTACTATGGTACTCCTGCATAGATGAAGGAAGGATAAGCAAAGAAAGGATATATATGTAGATAGCTAAGGGCAAATCTACGGAGGCAGTCAGACTCTTTACGCGACAACACGAATCTATGCATACCCCTATACTTGACCTACGAGATCCTGACACATAGAAGTAATCCCATTGACCACCATTGGGGAAGGAGCTCGGCTAGGATCACAAGAGACACCTGATGAAGTGATCGTTATCGCCAAATACCGTTATTGACTTCGTTTGTAATTGTGGGAAGGCTAGATTCAAAGGCAGCGTCGCCAGAAAGTTAACCAAAGGCCAGGACACATCTGTTAGGATTGGCTTGAGGAGGCTCTAGACAACGCACATTGAGGTCGCCTGTGCATTCTACAATGCTTTAACTCCACCGGTGGAAGTAATGGAGTCTCTTTACCAACTCGTCGAGAGCCACAAGGTCCTATTATATCTAGTATTAGTTCCAAGTCGCTTGATTTCTTGCTTGTCGTGCCCCGGTTAGATTGGACGATTTGCTGATACGAGACATTAGCTACTTACCTCCTAACAACGCAAGTGGTTTTAGAAATGAACTCGAAAAATACGATTTCGTGTTCAATTTCTTCCTTAGGACTACTATCCGTGATATGAAGGCAGCTGGAGGATGGTAATAGGGGTAGCTCTGGAAATTCTAGAGATATCTGTGACTAGAATGGCTCTGGTGCCATAGACCGGGGCATAAACTAGTTGATTCACTCGTTCTTATAGTGCAATATGTTCCATATGAATTGCTAGTCTCGGCAGCTGGTTTAAAGGCTACGGCGTAAACCGGAGATGTAGTTGAGGGGTTTAGTCGCTACTCAAACTCTCGATCGACACACCGCACACCAGGCGTAGATTTTGGATTGGACGTAAACGTAAACTGTCGCATACCTCATATACACTCGGCGGCTAGCAAATAGCAAAGCACGATGGCTGACCGCCTCTCCAAGTATTCGAGTGGTTGTATATCCCTGGATTGCTAGCGCAGACGGATGTTTCGCGCATTTCCTCCCCATCTTGGGCTTCTTTCTAGACTTCATAAATTCCTATCAAAGGTCGCTCCAGGGCAGTTCATCACATAGTATGAAAATGTATATTAATTTCTGGCTATAACCCCAGAGAAGTATTGAAACATGGGTATTTCAAAGATCTCTCTGTCCTCCCACGACTCGGCGGCGAGAAATAGAAGGTGTCGCCGGTAAGAGCGCTTCAAATTGATTCTCTGGCGGCTTCATCAGGGCTTTTTCTGACACCACAGCCACGACATTGGACACCTTCGTATATTCTCTCCCTCTCTTCCACCCACACCAGCCCACGGCCGCTACTGGGCAGACAGGCCGACCGGACAGACCATCCCTCTCTAAACCTAACACTTGGAAGGAAAGAGAGGTAGAACACTCTGGTGTTCGAACATCTACACCCAAGCCCCCCCCCCCCCCCCCCCCCCCCCTAGCGGGACCCGTACCCAGCCCAACATAAGGCAAACTGAACGCACAAGGCACGCAGGTCCTAAGAGGAGTGGACACGGAGTCATGAACTGCTGGCCCTCGAGGCAGAAAGATGGCTTCTGGAGCCGCTAATGTATCTAGAATGTATAGCGGACAGCTCGCCACGTCTCAATGCCCTTCAGGAGGCTTGGGGTACTGCTAGGCAGTACACCCTCATGACGTTAAACATAATCAATCAATCAATCTCCCTCTCTTCCTTGATTATCTAGAACAGGCAGCGAGAACCTAGAAGACGTGATTATGTTTCTGCGTCTCCCGATTCTAGACCACGAGTCCTTTCTTCCGGAGATCTACTCCACGTCAAGGAGTCGCCAGGTGTCGAGGACCACTCCAGAAGTGTCCCACGCCCCACGACTCGTGAAGATGTAAATTTAGGCTTTCTGGTTTCTATTGGTACAAGAGTTGTCACAGAGCCGGTATCTGAACCATCGGGCCTGATTTTGAGCGGTTCCGTGGCGGGATGTAGGATTCGGCTGAGTTAGCGCTGAACTCTAATCCAGGGGCGTCAGAGAAGCCCATTTCGGTAGCGATCGGCTTATCTGTCTCGGCATGGGAATCGCGGAGCGGAGCGGAGCGTGCTTTTGCAAGTGCCCGGATGTTAGGACGTTCGAGTTCAATTTTTGAAAGGACGGAGTGGAGATGATGTTGTGATTATGACCCGCGGGAGAGACCTTAACAAAAAAACCTGTCAGTGCATTCTCAGAAGTTCAAATACGGATCATCGCACTCGGTCCAGCCAGAGAGCAGGTGACTTGATTTGAGATGCGACACGGATGACCCGTGCGAATAATAATCACCATGGGGATGGATTCAAACAGAAGAAAAACGGAAGAAGAAGAAGAGTTGACGGCGCTTTCGTCAGCTAGGAATAAACGATCGGCATGGAAGGAGATGGACTTCCCACCATTTTACTAGCATATTGAAACCCAACTTCGGGTCTGGGGAAAGCTAGATGAAGGGGGATGGATAAAAATACTTTTCCATGAGGGGATACAAAATTGAAAACAAGGAGAACCACGGAGGCGATGACACTACTCCGTGCAATGGCCCCCCCAGCCATTGTACTTCACAATGGCACTCGATAGGAGGCCCCCTCGGCCGAATCTGCCTGTTAACGTATCGCTGCTACTTTGTAGCTACCAACGGCTCTGGCTGGCCCTTTTAGATCTGCCCGTGATAGCTGCAAATCGGTCCACAAATCAACGAGCAACGATGGTCGAAACCAGTAACGCCTAGAGACATGGAGCAACACAGCTACCATCTCCCCGTCTCTTAACCCACTAGGTCGACCTCTACCCTACCATTTGTCACTCGAGATCCTTGTATCGTTTCGGTGGTTTGGTGGGTTCTGCGAATCTCGTCTTGGCTGGGAAAGATCGGGGAGGATTCCGCACGCTGGGTTGGTTTCTCGGACTTTGGGTTACACTTGAAAGATTCCTCTGGCTAGCGAGAGGACGATTGTTAGTTTTTAAAGGGCTTTACTCTCTAGGAGGAAAGTCTCAAGCATTCTTACCTTGTATTAGCGTTTCTAGCTACTCTCGCACCGCTTTCTTTCCTAGTGCGCATTGAAGTTGAGCAGGAGAGAATGTCAGGCTCGGCACGACCTTCTATAGTGCTGATTAGTATGGATAGCAGCAGTAGTTGGCATCTATTACACGACCAGAAAAGATTGCGCAGGGCCACTCGTAGAGCCTAGATACCGATCTTTACCCTCACAGCTTCTTCTCCAAGGCCGACAATGCAGGCAAGGCGCACCACTCAAGAGATTCCGCTGGTATTGTCACATAGATACATGTTTTTCTTGCACTTAGGTAGGCGAAAGAGTGTTGGGCATTACACACTAGGTCAGTGTTGCCGCACAATGGGGTTTGTGGGCTGTAGCTATAGTTGCCCCTTTCCCCTACATTGGTACACGGGAACAGATAGGTGGTTGGCAAATACCTAGGGCGCTACTATTACCCACCTATTGCAAGAATTAGCTGGCCCCCTAGGTGCCTAGTTGTATCATGACAACTACGACTACTGGAATCTATTTTGATGTCCAGTAATTCTAGGTAGGTAGAATGCTGATAATCATAGGCCGCTGTTCTGCTTTCTGCTTTCTGGTTGTGGGGCTAGAATTCCCTTGTTTCTTTTTTTTCTTCCCTTTCCCCCCCCTTGCGCTCTTCAACGGGATTTCAGTCGGTATTTTGAATGGCTTTTGCTTCCTTCTCGTTCAGCTTTGAGCGCAACTAATTCCCACCTTGATGGCTGGACTACTGTTCATTCTGATTCCTTTAAGCCTGCCAACTAGACAGTTGCCCTGATCGAACAGAGGCATCATGGGTGGCCTACCAGTGCAGATTCCCCTGAGAGCATTATGCTACTCCTATTTCTTCCCTGAGATAAGGAAAAGCGGCCACCCAAAAGCCGTGACGCCCTAGAGGAAAATAAACTCGGCTGCTTGTGGCCCGTTCGGTCGCCGAGTATTAAGTCCTCCCGGCCAAAGAAGGGGATAATGGCTTGGTTCGTCTCGCTAGGGCCTTTTCAGATACGCTGACCTGCTTTTAGTGCCGTTGACCAACCAGATACCAAGCCTAGAAAGGCTGTTCTTGGTAGTCGAGCCCGTATCGAACCCGCCTTTTCGCTAGCCGATCACGAAACAACTCCTCCGCCCTAATTTCTTCCCTTACCTAAATCTCGATGTCCCCAATACTATCGAAAGCCAGCGTATTATTAGTTCTTCTGTATCTGTACCCGACAACCGAGCCTACTCTGCAAAAAGTTTGAGACAAGAGATCCAGTATCGTGAACGCCCAATCGCCTTGCGCAAAACCTCAGTCCAGGGGAGTCGGCGAAACGAGCTCTTTCTGCGTCCGATAGCAGGCTGACAGTTTTAACCTGTTTCGATATACATCTTAAATACCAAAATGTAAGCGGCGTGCAGGATATTACCCTACCATTTCATCGAAAAATCGATTCGTTATAGCCTGCCCCCAAGTTGTCCCGCATGCGAGCCTTCTACCCAAATTACCTTGGTGAAGAACTTATATTTAGACCTTCGTACGTTGTCTGGTTTGGGTGGAATTGCGTGCAAGTATGCAAGGCCGATAGCACTCCTATTTTGAATCGGGTTGGGACTAGTCCGTCAAGATTGGGTGCTCTACACATCGTGGGCTACCTATCCACATTCGACCTTTTAACACCGAGCTTGTCTTTATCTCGTGCTTTATACATTATAACAATTTCTTGTCAGAGACTCGAGGACATGTCGCAGAGAGAACAAGGTGGTTGTTTCATGTCTCGTAACAAAGACCTTGCCAGCGCGGAGTTCGAGGCTCTTTGTCCATCAACGCCCAGACAATAATATACGCTATTGTACCCATCCTGACACTCGAGGAGATGTATTTGTGAACGTGCCTAGTAGGTGGTAGGATGGTGAGTTCCAGTGATAGCCATACTATAACCCAACCTTTTCCATTGTAGTTCTGAGGAACTGAGCATATTACAGTGGAATCGAACCAGTGTATCCAATAGGAACAGCTGAACGAAGATATGGTGCTTGTCTTGTCTCTGGTCTAAGTTATATTTTATGTACAAAGAAAAGAAACAGAGAATATATAGCCAAAGGAAGCCCTCTATAGCGTTGACATTCTCCAAGAGCATCTCATGGCTGTTCGGGGGTTCGTTCCGTAAATGGAACATATCAATAGAGTCATGGGGCTCGTCCCTATATCTCCGTCACAGTAGTTCACTAGGTCCCTAGTCGTCATCTAATTCATTATTGAGGGTATTATATTCTAATTAGCTATGGTGTAAGGGTCCCCCTGTGTATATTTGGCCGGTAGCTATCCACGAGCAACCTATAGGCTGGAAATGAGAGGAGAGTCGGGCTTGGGTCAGGTTGTAGGGGGCATAATGTGACGATATCCAGCTGATTCCATACGAGACACGTAGCATGTATTACAACAGGACAATATGTTACCACGGTAATTTCATTATTACACATCCGTCAGCCGTCATCAAAAGAATGGGGTTCGGGATCGTATAGAGCTGCGGAAAGGCTGAACTAGGATATTTCGTACATTGTGTCCCCAATGTGACTGACCTGCCCACTACATCCTTGGTGCTAGGGTGTTGTGTCATCTAGCGCTGTCGTGTCCTGGTACAGACCGAACCGCAGCAAGGCATAGCCCCGAGGCCTTCAACGTGATGCTTGATAAATCTCCGAGCGGCGGCAGTGAGAAGAGGTTACGGCCGAAAGGTGCGTTGTAAGGTCACCTGGGTATGGCAAGGGCGCTAACTATCCGGAGTAGACTTGGCGATACGATGGCTAAACGCTGAAAGGACATGGTAGAAGTTATCGAAAATTCGGTAGGTCAGAAACAACCATCGAATGATGCTAAGAAGCACACAGGAAAACTTTACGCCCAACCCTCGATCGGTCAGAATCTGTGGTTTCTTATTCAAAACATGTGATAAATCTGGCAGAGGCTAGTTGGTCTATTCGGTCTGTTTTCGTTACTCTTCGCCTATTACGGGGTGATGGTAAGCAAGACTTGGCAGGCTCGATCTCCATCTCGGTACTGTGTTCCTCTCTCCATACGATTTTCCATTCGGACCGACTTCATATTCACCCCATGAGTTCTTCAGAGTTTTCGGGGAATTGAGCTCGCTCGAAATATCTGCTGTACCCCAGGGGTATCCGGTTCCGTTCCCGATTGCGGGATGCATGGTCGCGAATGGACGACCTAGCCTCAAACTGTACTTTCCCAGACCTTTGGGAGTAAGATTAGACGCCTCATCCCCGGCGTAGTTGTGGATCAAGCTGCATAGCCCCGAGCAAGCTGTTCGTTGGCACCTGCATCGGTAGTAACGTTAGCCGCTGCACCGCCGTCTTACAACCCACCCGTGGTAGCACCATTCGTGAGTTTTGATACATTCCACGGCTTCAACTGGCCGTGACTGTGAAGACGTGCGTGACCATTGAGTTTGAAGTAGCTCCGAAGTCGAATATTCCACCCATCGTAAAATATAGGTACTGAAGATCTGCCTGCCCAGTTGTCACAGTACATATGTGATAATGCCGGCAGGCGAAGCACCCGCATTAATTACGTTCTACTTTTGCTAGTTGCGTTACGGTATAGCACTGTAGTTCTGTTCCGTGGCACTGCGAAAGCCACGGAGGTTAAGTGACGGGCACAAGGATTTTGGTGGATTCAACATGACTTTGATATTACGCACCCGTAGGAGTAAGAAGCATGAATTTTCTGGAAATTCTTGCGGCATTTACTCAGGGATATGCTCTGGCTCTCAAAGGTAGGGAACGGGAGGAGTTCGAGCACCTCTCTCGGGGCTGGACATAGCTACCTCGTGCTTATGCCCTTGCGCTTAGACCATACAATATGTAGATAACCACCTACAAGTCCACAATGGGGTGAAAATGAATGGAATTTATCCATTGGTATATTAAGGTACCTAGTCACGGGGTGGGATCACTCTGGACGTGGTCTCGCTGCGAGCAAAGAGGTTGATAAGGATAAAGTGGGGTCTCAGCCTCAATACAGAATAGGTAGGTATAAAAAGAAGTGGAGAGGCGCGGCTGTGTGGCGGGGCTGCGTGGCGTCGGTAGGGGAGCATCTGGTTATTCGAGCACCTGAGTGGTTAACACATGAATGCGTCCCATAATTTGTCACGAGTTACTTAATCCGCATCAGGTAAGGTAACTCGGCGCTGCGACGACGTCCCGTCACCTCGCCATCGACATCGATCGCTTTACCATTGCCATCGCGCTGCCCCCGTTGTCGCCATGGATCCCGGGCGAAGAGCTATGCTCTCTGGCCGTAAGTCTCCCCCTCGTCGCGACATCACCGCTCCCAGACGTGATGCCAATACCAGGATCTCGAAGCCCCAACGGCCGGCCCAGACCCAAGCCCCGAGCGCTGCCCGGCAGCTCTACCTCAGCCAAGACGAGCAATCGCAGCGTTTTGTCGCCGACGAAGACAGATTCGTGCTCAAGCAGTCCAAGAAAAAGGCAGACATCCGTGTTCGCGAGGGGCGGGCCAAGCCCATCGATCTCTTGGCATTCAACCTCCGATACCTAGATGCCGATCGAGACGTCTTTGACGACGACGACACAGACGTGCACCTCAATGTCCCTGCGCCTACCGCTGTCATAGAAGCGCTGAGCGAGTCCGAGGCTAGTGAGCTGGATGCTGAGATCACATCGTACCACACCCTTGAGACGAATGCAAGAAATAGGGAATATTGGACGGCTTTGCGGACACTGCTTGCCGACCAGAGGCTGAAGCTGAAGCCGATGGGGCCCGAGGTGCGCGCGGTAAGCGCCGTCACGTCCGACGTAGACAAGATCCTCGGTCCCAAGAGTCTCGAGCAGTTGGAGAAGCTGGAAGGCCAAATACAAGCGAAGCTACGTTCTGATGAAGTCATGGATACCGATTACTGGGAACAACTCCTCAAGAGCCTGCAGGTGTACAAGGCCAAGGCAAGGCTCAAGAGAATCTATGATACGATCCGGGATAACCACCTCAAGCTGTTGGCGGAGGTTGACCCGGAAAAAGCCGCGGGGCTCGCTGGTGGAAACACCACCACACAGGCCGCTCTTAAGGACCAGCCTGCAGCTCCCGCTAGCTTTTCAAGGCCGAAACCGACGATACCCTCCTCATCTAGCACCAACAACTTACCCCCAGGCACGGCAAGATTCGCATCCAGTGCGAATGAAGACTTTTCGCAAGCCACCAAGGCTCTGTATGAACGCGAGGTTGCGCGAGGTGTCAATGAAGATGAGGAAATCTTCACGGCGGAGGAATCAGTCTCGGGCATGGCAAAACCCCAGTGGGCTGACAAATATCGACCCCGGAAGCCACGCCATTTTAACCGCGTGCAGATGGGCTATGAATGGAACAAATATAACCAGACTCACTACGACCACGACAACCCACCTCCCAAGGTAGTCCAAGGGTACAAGTTCAATATATTCTACCCAGATCTCATCGACAAGACCAAAGCACCCACGTTTAAGATCATTCGGGAACACGGGAGAAGGAAAGGTGAATCTCTCGCCCCCGCAGGCGAAGAGGACACTTGTCTCATTCGCTTCATTGCCGGCCCACCCTATGAGGACATCGCCTTTCGCATCGTCGACCGCGAGTGGGATTATAGCGCCAAAAAGGATCGTGGGTTCAGGAGTAGCTTTGACAAGGTATGTGTCTAACAAAAAAGAGAACGACGAAAAAATTAGACTTCCATTCTTCCACGCTGTCTACACGTCATTCTATATGATATCCCCTCCCCTGTGGCGAGCTTCGATATGAAGCAGCATGTCTTTTTCTACATTTAATTCGAGCGAATATCACGCCAGTCTCCAGCCACATCTGTTGTGTAACCATCCACCACATAGTTTCAGAAACCGGCACTCCTATCTCCTATATTGCCTCCAGTTCGCGCAAGTCGCACAATTGTAGAATATTCGACTAAAATATTACTATAGGGTATCCTTCAACTTCATTTCCAATTCAAGAAGGTAGGCGTTCCGTGTAGAACTCTTCTGCCGCGGATGATGATGCTGACACGCTGCGGTTAGATTTATTACCGAAAGTAGGCCGAGCTCTTGTAACGAGACGCGCCGCACATGTTACCAGGGCGTTGGCGAGACAAACAACTTAAGGCCGACGGCCTGTGTACAGTACTAGGTGGTATTTCACATGGCCATAGAGACACACAACGGTTGCATAACACGGTGTTAGAAACATCCTGATATTTTGTCAATCATTCTCCAAGTGATACCCGGTGTTGGTTCGCCTGGGTCTGGTGACACAACGCCTGGAAAAATCGCTGCTCCATTTCTGGCTGCAGTCGAGCAGTGTGATGGGTCATACTCGGCAGGTGAGCCTAGAGGTATTCGGCAAGATATCAATATTAGCTGGGAATACATGTCTACCCAGAGCGGTCTGTCAAGTGGTCACCACGCAAAATTTCTTGGTGGGAGAGGTGACTGGCTTAGATTTTTTCAACTAGATCCTTCCTGGTTAGTTGTCATCTCGCTAGACCTGCGATGCCATCTGTGTTGCAGCGAGCCCTGCTTTTCCCTATACCCTTGTCCGTCCCGCATCCATCTTCATCTCTGAAGATCAACGGGTCTTAATGTCGGTCCCCTGGCTTCTTAGGTAGTTAGCCGACCCGCGAGATCTTCTAGAAGAGGTAGGAATAATATGCAGATGATGGCCCACGTCCCGCGCCAGGATCCGGGCCTAATTTGGGAGTAAGGCTGGGGGTAGTCGCTAGGGCGGCCGCGGCCGTGTAACAGTGAATGAGGCGAGCTTTGGCGAATAGATGGAGACCTTGGATGCTAAACCCACCGGTGCCATGCAGGTAACCGCCGGCAGAAAAACCCTGAGAGCGGCCCCTATGTTGTGCGCCGGGTCTTTTGGAAGAAAAGACTTGCAGATGACGCTGTATCGGGAGGGCTAGAAGGGGGTCACATTTACAATATCTTTGTTGCGGGTTTTGAGTCACTGGTTTGACATGACACATGTCGTCTCGGCTTCCTTCATCAAGGCACTTGGAGGAGCTAAACGACACATGCCCCGGATCTCAATAATTACGGTGTCGCAACGGTGCAAAAACTCTGAAGCTCGGTTTCTCTTGTCTCCCCTCGTTGCCATGCTCCCACAGGCGATAAAACAACTGCCCGACTTAGCGGTGTACACGACGCCCACTCTGTAGCCGTACAAAAAGCGCGCAACTGTTTGCACGACGAGCACACCAGAGAGGCAAGTAGGTCGGGGCAGCCATGGCTGTGTAGTTACAAACGCATTTAGGTCTAGACGTAAACACGTACACGGCGCATACACACGCATGCGACTCAGGCACGTACAGGAGTGGGCGCTCGGTGACAGACGCAGCTCATCTAAAATGTGACAGATATGTAACCAGGACTTGTTGACAGCAGACGAACGTAGCTGCGAGGGAAACAAAGCCAACACAATTTGGAAGGGGAAGAAAACAATAAAAATGCCTACTACCTACCGTAACCAAGGTACTCTTACGTAGACAGCTCTGTAGGCACAGCACAGTCTGAAGGGAGAGACGGGTTGTCGTAGAGATAGGAAATTGCCTATTCGGGTAGGTACTATCGAGACTAACCTTAGTAGAGCATCGGGTGGTATTTCGGGATGGCATCACGCCAAGGATCTAGATGAAGATCACATGGATATCCTGGAGGCAAATGAACATGTACTGGCGGGACTGCAAGGCGTATAGACGAGGAGACTAGTGCCCAAGTCGAACTAGGAGAATTCCAAGAGCACACGGGACGAGTCCGGGTCGTACTGGAGCCCGTTTCACATGCCCCATTACGACGACGATATTCTCCTCTCGCGGGCCGTTGGCTGACGCTCAAGACCGAGTGGTAATATATCCCAGGGTACTGATACACATCGGTGTCCCACTTGATGGGGGGGCAGCTAACGAGGTGAAGGGAGGGAGATACATGAGAAAATACATGAGAAGATACATGAGAACATCCACAAGAGCCCTGGCGATGTGCTGTATACCTAGCACCAGTGCCCGGTACGTAGGTAGGTATGTACCACCACAAGATGCTGGGGCCAGTGGCTCTCGCTCCATACATGTACATGTAGGTAAGCAGGCAGGCACTATGGCGCACACTACTGCGCGGTCCTCGCGTTTCTGAGCTGTCCTGCTCCTGGAGACAGGTACCTAGGTACCTCAGGTAGCGGAAAGTATGTGTACCCATGCCCGTCAACGCTGCTACCAGGATGTGGATGGACACTTGAGTACATCGATGCAGCGGATATACGGACACGCCCAGACGACTTACACGGCGGTTAATGCCACACCATTACCATCGCTCCTTGTCTTCCCCAGACGTCGCCATTCGCCATGGCCAGAGGGGATGACTACACGTGTGCAACACGGGGCAGGCGAGTAAGATCTTGCACCGCCCAACCCCAGCCCGTGCTGTTTACTTGCTGAGGAGGTACTTCAGGTAAGTATTCAGTATTCAGAGAGCTAGCCGTCTGGCGCTGTCACAGCCTGTACACCGGGCTTCTACAGTGCCACAGGCGGGACACATTGACCACTTGCCATACCCGACACCACTCAACAACCCACCGCGGTGCTGGGCGAGCACTTATAAGAACCCGTATTGAGACCACAACCCCATTGTCATGACTCCATTATCATAGCCCATTGTCAACTCCTCCATCTCCCTCTACCTGCACTGCACCCACTGCACCCACGCACCCACACATCCACCATCCACCATCCACCCCGTCCATCCTATATTATTACTTGTTCGTTCTTGGCCAACAACACCCTCTCGCTGCAAGCCTCGATTTCTGCGGCTCCCTCCCAAGCCATCACCACCACCCGCTGCCGTCTCATCTGGCCCAGCCTTCCACCTCGCCCTCGCTCAACTTCGCCGAGCCGTCAGTGATTCTCTTGGAACCGACAAGACGACATAGCATAGAACAAGCCCTGCAATCATCTGGCCTCAGGCAGACAACGTAGGTATTATTCACTGGCTTCCCACTCCACCCTTCCACCCTTCTTCCATTCCTCCTACCTCGTCCACCTACCTGCCTCTTCCCACCCCCTCAGCCGTCCAACGCGTATTGCGTACCATATTTGGCCAACATGCCTCTTTTGGTGTTCTCTTGCTTCTAGCCAGCATTTTGTTTTCCCTCTTGCCCCTGGATTTGCGCACAAATATGCACGCACGCACACACAAAACACAAATACAAACTACACAACCACACGCCACATACAAGAAGGTAGATCGCCATTCCCACCTCACCTGCAATCAGTCCCTTCTACCACCATAGTTTGGCTTTTCTTTGACTAGGGTGATCTTCCAGTTCACACATTTAGTACACACAATCCCTTTTGGTTTCGTTGCGACCTTGTTAATCCTATTTTAGGAACCAGCCCAACGGCACAACTTGAGTATGTGCCAAGAGAGGTACGACGGGTATCCCGTCGTCTCTGAAGAGACAGGTGCCCCAGATGTAGGGCACCATTACCCTTCGCCAACATCTGAGTTGGCGTCGGTTCTCCCGAGCGGAGAATATTATTATACTGAATGTATGTGCCAACAGGCACAACAACCAGTGCCACTCACCCCAAGCCCAGAAAAGATATCCCTGACGCCTTCTCCATCAGTGCTTGAAGATGTTGACCAGGCGGACGTCCGAGTCCAGCCTGAGTTTCAACAGGAAATTCTATACTCCTTTAATCCCAGCCTGCAAAACCAGGTGAATTGGCCCTCCGCGGAGAGCCAACCAATGCAACTCGCTCAGTTTAACTGGGACTCGTCATATAACCTGCACGGCCGCAACATGGGGACCTATGCCCCCATCATGAGCGATTATTTCCCTCGGCAGATGCCGAGTTCTGACTACGATGATGCACCATTTGACATTCAACTTCATATTGACCCAGCTATGGAGTCCGGTTTCACCAGTAAAAGTCCGGTGATCCACCCAGAATCCCCCGAGACGAAAAGCGACGTTGCGAGTGGCTTCCAGTCGGAGGACGGTGAGGAGAGACACGAACCACCTGCGGTAGAAGATCGATCAGAAGGAGGCCGTATAACGAAGCCAAATATACCCTACGCCCAATACATATGGATGGCACTCATGAGTGTTATTACGCATAGCATGACACTGCCACAAATATACCAGTGGTTTCGTGACAACACGGATAAAGCGAGTAGCGAGAGCAAAGGCTGGCAGAATAGCATTCGGCATAATCTTAGCATGAACGCTGTGAGTATTCTTCCAATTTCGTCAAAATTCGATGCTGGGAATTCCAGCATGAGCTTCTCGACTTAGGTTTAATAACCGTGTTCATAGGCATTTACGAAGCGCGACGCCAAGTCTGGTGAAACGAAAAAATCCTCAGAGTGGGTGCTAGAACCGTGGGCTGTCCGTGATGGTGTGCAAAGCACGACCCGATACCGTAAAGGAAATCCGACCCGCCGCGGCGGTTCTTCAGCCCATCGATCGCACGGGAATACCTCGGCGCGGGCATCGTCAGGACGCCGGGGTGGCGTCAATACCAACAAAGGCAAATCCATTCGGACAAGGCGAGCCATGGCAACCCGGGCTACAAACCTCGGGTTGTTAAGCGGACAAATCGATCAGGCCCAGGGACCTACTGTTCAGAACCCGCCGAGCTATAATTACCTCCCCAACACGCTTGCGGCTAACCCTTCGAATCAGACGAATTGGATGGTGCGTCCAATTCCATCAGTAGCAGCCCTGCCTGCTCAATACAACTATAACGGGCCGATTCTTCAGCAAGCAATAGGGAATTTTTTCCCCAACGAACAGGCTCCAAATCTATTCACGAACCCTCAGGAGCCGGTGGATGATAGGTCGAATAACTTTACATGGGACCCAACACCAGCCGGGGGGGCATACATTTAGACAATCCCATCTTGGGACGATCTCACCTCAGACTAGACGAAGCGGGCCGTTGAGTGCGATCTGTTAGTCCAGTACATAAGGATGAGAGAAAATCTGGATTTCTTTTCAGGGTATCAAGCCTATTTTCCTATTTGATTTGGTTCGATTTGGGGGTTACGCGTGGTGTTACGGTCTCCCATACCAGCATTTGTTTTCTTACTAGCGACATTTCGGAGAATGATGGATATCAATGCGTCCGGCGTCTTTTGCAACCATAGTCGGCTCCGCGTCGCATTTTTTCCATAAAGATACCTCCTTGCACTCAGGCCTCAACCTTGTTAGATTAGCATCAAGAGGGCGGAGGCAGATAAAACCCCATGAAATGTACTCACGTCTGGAAGGTGAAACGGGAAATGATTACGAAATGATATTAAAAGCGGAATACATAGTTAGGCAGCGTGGTTGGTAATACCCATGAGTGGGAAACTTGGCGACTTGGTACGACACGGTGGTCTTACTATATCAAATGCACGCTGAGTTACGCAGAATCAACATGATGATGAAACTGTCTTGCCGCCTCTTTCCCTTGTTCTATTGTGACGAATGGTGTGTACTCGTTGTCTTCGGTCAAGCATATAGAATGTAATCAAGAGTAACGCCGAGAGTACTTTGGACGGGAGTGATAGGACACGAGCCAACACAGACTCAAAAAGTACGGTGAGGGCGAAGCCATCCACGTACCAGGTTTCTTGTGCTGGCACTCACCGGTTTAGCATCCCTTTCTGTGCTCTTGCTGTAAGCTATTATAACTTGGGTAGGATAACCCATCTGGACTAAACGGTGCAACATTTCGACACCGGCCCGGGACCTACCTCCCACTTACATACCACTAGCACAGTACCTAGCCCGACGACCGGCCCCATATTTACCCAAGGTGTAGCTAGATTAGAGTGGACTAGCTGGTCGCCTACCGTGCCGAAATCATACTTTTGAGATTCATAATTAGGATGTGTTTATGTAACCTTACCTTCGTAGTCTTGAAGTAAATAGCCAACTAGTACCCCCTTACTCACGCGGATGTACACTCGATACATTATTCAAGGGTGCTTATCTAAATGGGCAGTTGTCAGCCTCTCGTTTATGAACATTTCTCTTCTCTTCGTTATAGGTACTATATTTCCTTGCTTATCTGTATAGTGTTTACCATTACACAGAGCTTGTATAGTCCGCGGATAGCGAAAGGTACGACAAGTATCTATACAACAGGTCACTTGACAAGTCGTGCGGACGCGATCGCGAGAAAGAAAATGATCGATCTGCGGGGAAGAGGAGGGGGGGGGTTCAAGAGAGCCAGGCAGTGGTGTAGAAGGGGTAGCACGATCAAGTCCAGGTGGACAGCCAGCAAGGCAAAAAACCTACGCGGCAGGTCACCTCATTGGGTGACCTCGCGCTACCACACCAGAACAACCCCCTCATTGCCCCTTCATACCGCCCGTCTACGCGAGGGGAGCCAGCCGGCCGCGCTGTGCTGTGCTGTAGTGTGCTGTTGAGGGCGAAAAGTAGGACTCCTGGTTAGATGGCCAGACTCCCGGGTCTGAGGCCAGGCGGCTAGACTGGGGTATTACTATGTACGACGATTCAACCCGCCGTGGCAGGCCTAGCGTTGCATGCAGAGACGTAGGCAGTCTGGGTAGGCAGTCTGGGTAGGCAGTCTGGGCGCAGATTGGCGAGGGTGGAGAATGTGGCCATCCTTGCTGCTGATCCTTTTTTTTTTTTTGCCCCTGCACATGGGAACTATCTATACTACACGAACAGCGTCTAGGGTCCGGGATTTGAAAAGAAATTTCGGGGAGAGGCAGGACCTACGCTAGTGCCGTATCTATGTATGCGTACGAGCGGCTAGGGCCATGGACAGACAGTACAGTGTATATTTCATGCTATTCCAGAATGGCGGAGGGGGGCCTTTGTTTCGAGTTGGGATACCTATGGGTACTCGGGGGCATGTCTACAGTGTCTCCTCCTGGGAGTTTTCATTGGTCTGTCTGGTGGCAGTGAATACTTAGGCATTGTTGAACAACGGGAGAGCTAATGGGAGCGAAGGTAAACACCCGTTCGTGGTCTTTCCCCCTTGTTTGTAACCACCTCTTCTGCTTCAGGTGGCGACGCAATGAGCTGCTCGATCAAGTTCTGGGGTAGTGTAAGGAGTGTAAATGCTTGGTCGTGGGCTGCAGTGCCGGGAGGCTTGGCTGGCCGTGGGTTGGCAGCGCTGCTTGCGAAGCTATCTTCTTCGGCAGTAATCCCGGATGCGTTACCGCCCTCCCTTTCTTTCATTCTTTCATAAACACCAGTCTTTGTCACTGGGACGAACGATACACATGTACGCTGGACGAGATAAACAAGATACGTGGCGGTGGGACAGGAAAGGAAGACGCTTCAACGCCCTGTTCCTCACCTTCTCCTATACGCAACCATCCGTCTAAAGCAAGCGGAGTACTCCACTCCACACTCTTGGGAAACCTTGCTATCTAGGTCTTCTCATCCTATCATAACCAACACGGACATCGTTGCAAGTTTTCATACACCGAGACATACACACCTGGCCCCTATTACGTTGCTAGGGAAGCTATAACACCGAATAATGTACAGTAGAAGGCTTTGAACAGAGAGAGGGAGAGAGAAAGAGGGGGTATGAATAGGGAATTGGATAATGGGAACGAATCCAACCACACAAAGCTTGTTTTGCGTCATTGATGTTGTTCTTATTGGTGCACATGGCAGCGAGCAGCCATAGATACAGTATTAATAGCTGTTACCAACTCAACAAAACCAAGCTAATCCCAGTACGAATGAGACAGCAAAAAGTACCATTTCTCAAGATGGAATAGTGAATGGAGAGTGGAGAAAACGAGAAAGACGAGAGAAAAAAAAGACCACGGATTCTTCGCTCCCGCCTTGGCCCGTTGGCATTAGCGCCTGCTGTTAGCGTTACCTAGTGTAGACTGTGCGTGGTATTGGGCAGCAGGAACAGAAGCGCGTGGGCAACTCATCTCCCGTCTTTTAGCCTTCCTCACGCGTGGCTTTGACTCTTGTCTCAAATCTTCTCTACTCGGGCAGAGTTAAAGACGGCGTTAGTGAGGTGCTAAAATTTAAGGCAAAATGTGGCTAACTCTACTCCAACTTTAGATCTTTGGTCTCGTAACTACGTGCGCGACGTCGAGTGAAGATCCTCTCAGTTGTGACCTGTAGGTTTTTTTTTTTTCCACCTCTGGATGATGCTCATGCATGACAAGGGTATCTGGACGACTCTTGTCTTGCTGTATTCTTGCCTAGTTGCCCACTCGACTACGCTGGATACACTCCCCCGGCTTTCTTCTCGTGAATTTGCTCATGTTTCATTGTAAAACCAAAGGCAGATAGCTATCCCGTGCCTTGCGTTGGAAAACCAACGAGCGGGCCAAGTACCTTCAGGCTCCGCCTAGCTCTAATAGAGGTATGATAGGAAGACGACTGTGGCTTCAGGTACTTGACTCCAGAAGTAGAAATTGTACTTTTCCTACTCGATGGATATCAGTACTTCGAAAGCTCTGGCCATGATCCAAATCGGCCGTGTTTTGAATAGTGCGTTCCAGCAAGGCAGTAAGCATCGCATAGACCACCTTGACTCTGAATCGCAAGGCTAAAAGCAAACAAAAGACAAGATCTACTCGCCTCATCCCAATTCCCGGGACTGGCTCTGGCTCTGGCACTGTCCTCTCCGACACTATTGATCCCAGGGACGTGAGAAGTCACAAAATATTGTCATTGCCTGTTCTATCTTCTCCTCATGGAGTAGTGCGATTGTTTCAAAAGATGCGTAGTGCTTCCTTCTCGTATCCCTTGGTATTATTCTCTTGGATTTAAAGAATTCATGTTGAGGTCGGAATGGTTAAGGAGACACCGTGGTGGAAGCGGTAGTAGAAGTGACTTTTCAGCAAAGTAGTCGTGCAAAATACGGGCGCCATTACCCACGATGCGAAAAGTGTAGGTGACAGACACTGTCACTAGCACTACCTACACGAAACTACGCCGTAATCTCATTACTCGTGTCCCCGAGAAGCTGGGAGAGTCACCCCCTATATTTTGCTAAGCAAGAGTTCAGTTCTCTCAAAGGGCAATGCTTCACCAATTTTCAACATCTACGGCCCGGTTTTTGGATTTAGAGTGTGGAGTTGCTGTAGGCTGGTAGACCCCCGCCTAAACCTTCACCTACAATGGGGAATGAAATATACATCACGGGTCTTGAGTATCGGGGGGTATACCAGAACAATACCCCCACTCCGCATTGACTTGCCTTCTTTATTTCCACTGTATATCGAAAGAGAGCCAGCCTGTATCCCATTTGGACCACTCCAGTATCCATCTTAGTATCCATCGTAGTGTCTGTGGAAAGCGCACTCGCCATCAGTGGCGCGTCTTCCGCACCACTGGTATATAGTGCCATTAAAGGGGTTGTGCTCCTGGAGATCATCACAGTTAAGCGCTCTCTCTATACTCTACTCTAGGTTGTATCTATCCTTAAGGTGACACCGGCAGCTATAGATCGTCTCTCCCCCTTTGGGGCGACCACCCGACGCACACAGTATCCTAAGCTAAGTCTTGACCTTCACCTTTCTACCTACGTCCCGCTGGAAGGTCATCCGCAAAATGAAATATCTAGTCAGGAGCCGGCCAGAATCCACATATGGCCTGATAGGTGGGGTGAATTCATGTGTACGAGTCAACATGAGCGCTTCTGGCTGGAGGGACAGCAATGCGGTATATTGAGGGTCGTGATTTTAGCCCTTGGATAAATTTCTCGCCCAACCTCTTTGGAAACGTCACAGCGCGTCTGTGGCATAGCCAGTTCGTTGGTTCCAAATGTATCTGCCATGTAGGATCCCATTCTACTATTCCCCACTCATTAGAGAGTCCTGCCCTCTTGGGAGAGATTCATTCACCAGAAATCTGGAAGTATCTGTACCCGTTAGACTCCTATATCATCGATTGGGCCAGATCTCACAAATAACCGCGGCTTGAGCCAATGAAGCGTCTTAATATCCGAGATACGCAGACTCATGTCCTTGTTCAATGTTCTTCCATCAGTTTCGCGGTCGTCGCCCATGCGACGTCTTTGTTGACGGCAAGTCCCTGACGATACCTATATCCGCCTAGGTGGTATTCACTTGACAAAATAAAAGATACCTACCTAGTTCCGGTGTCAGCTTAACCCAGGAAGATTTTGTTTGTCTTTTCTGGGAGGGACAGCGCATTAGTCGATACGCTTGGATAACCATAACAGGAAGATCACGAAGACGGGATTCCTCCATCAAGACCATCTTCAGTCCAAGCGCGGATGTAAAGAGCGGATACTGTCCGTGCTGGAGCATTAATTTCGTTTCAAATAATCTGGATCTGCCGAAAAGGCATCCCCTTCGCCATTGACAAAAGAATAATCGGTCTAGAAAATACATGACAACGTTACATCAATAGTACCGAAAGTCTAGGTCATTATTACTCATTGTTCAATGGTTCCCCTATTATCAACAAAAAAACGTGGGTGCCTAGGGTATGTAGGTATCATTACCGATACATTCGTCACATCTCGACCTCTCCGCTAATCTAAAGCAATCCAGATATGTGGTTTATTTAGCGAAGCTCAGAAAAGAATCTATTGGCTGTTTACTTCGCTTCCGAATCCGAATACCTCTAATGATAGGCAATAATTAATGCAGACGTCAAAAATAGGTAGCAATACCGTTGCATTGCAGCCGGTCAGGGGTTGAAGACTCCATCACATGCATAATCTAGATGATCGATCGAGAACCTTGACACGTCATATGACGCATGCATACCTGCATAGATGACTGGCATTATTAGAACGAACGCGAGGGTTAGCCGGCAGGATGCGTGATAAACTACCCCAATAGCCACGAGCCGGGTTCTCGGAACAAGTGCCTACCTGGCTGATACATGGGTAATGGTGTTATATTAATTAATACAAGATGGATAGGAACATCGATACCACCCCAGCAGAAGATCGGTAACCGCGCGATTTACCTGGGAAGCTTGGAGGATCGCGTTGCTACGTCAAGTTCGCCATTCTAACTGAACTGCGGGATTAGGTGATGGAAAAAATGAGCCGTCGTTTTTCTTTTTTTAACCTCCGGTAGCAGTGTAAACGGAGCTGGATCATGACGAAAACATCAAGTTCGTGATCACCCTGCCACACTAGGGACATGTCATGCTGCGGAATGCTACTCTGCACGATTGTGGACCTAATCCCTGTCTGCATGAAGCTGCATTGACACTCCCCTCATATAATTTGCCCGCAGAGCCTCTTAACATTCAGTCTTATACCCCCCAGCTATCAATGGCGTTTAACCTCCAACTCACTTGCTTCTTCTGCGAATTGATGGTACACGGCTTTCGCTAAAGGGATTATTAATCGGGTTTTGTTGCTCTCGTCGATAACTTCCTGCGCAATTACCCCCTTTCGGCGCAAGGTCCCGGGTGCTGCTCTGTTTCCCGGCCGGTTACACCCTGACGCACTATTGCGTTGAAAGAGGAATCCTCTGTGCCGCGCCGCAGTTATAATCTTCTCTCGATACACCACGTAATGCGGATCATGGCATCGCTGGTGGCTCACAGGAGCCGCCTGTATTGCACGAAGTAACGTCGAAGTAGCGAGAGAGATGTTACGAATACGGCGCACACCAGCTGGTACAAACGGGCGGTCAGATTGCGAGCGAGCGTACAGGAAACAAGGGGAACCCGTGGTGACGCGCGAGTATGTGGCTCTCGTCGTGAGCGCCGTGACCCTTTTCGAAGTACTTGCTGGGTCGTACGCGGATGATCGCTGACGTGTTCTCCTGGACAACTTGACTGAATAGTGCATCGAGCTACTCAAAAGCTCTTGTCACAACTCGGGTGCCACGACTTGCGGGATGTTGATCACTTCGCCCCTGGAATATGAATGCTACTCAGGGCGCTATCGTGCTCGTTACATTTCGCTTTCGCCCGGCGGTGTAAACGCCCGGTTCAAACGACCAAGCTCGCCTGGAGGTACAGGACTGCACAAGTGATCAATGTATTAGTTACATGGTATTCCATGAGGGAGTTTCGAATCTGCAATACGAGAATATGAGGCGGTAACAAAGATGAGCCGTAGCGAATAGGATCGTAGAGGTCTCCCCCCATGACCACCGTTTGAAGGAAGACTCGGCCGTCAGAACAGTCGTCCAACCATACCTGGAGGCCCGAAGAGTAAGAGAAATCTCGGCCGGTCTATGCGCCGGTGCTACATACTCAACATTCCTGCGTTGGTGTATTCCTATCTCTACGTTGAGGAAGAAACTGCCGCTGTGTCTTTAGCGGAGTGTGACCTGGTGAGGAATGTTGTGCTTCAGAGCTTACAGTTCTCCCCGGAGACACAAATTCGTTTCAAACGGCAAATCTCCTAGCCGATAGATGTAGCTTAGCGAGAACGACGCCGCTCTACATCACGGAAAGAAGCCGTAGAGTGAAGGCTGCGATGATGTCAGCTTCTTACGATTTCGTCACCTGTTCTGTCAAGAAGCCCGTGAAGCGTCGCTCAACGCCGAGAAAACCGCCACGTGGTCTGTGCCGTCGCCAGCGCCGTAGCTAATGCTTTTTGTAGTATAGTTACCAAGTTCGCTAGAAGTACCCCGGTGTGGCTCAGGTTAGTAACGAGTGACTTGAAGATACTTTTTGATCTGCAATGAGGTACAGAGTTACATTGAAGCATCAGGTTTTCAAGCAAGCACTGTGTTGCGACTGAGGGCCAGAATTCGATCTTCTGTTTAAAAGGAAATCCTAACCTTGTGAAACCACAACTTAGTTCTTCGGATAGGATTTGAAGTGGCTAGAATAGGCGAGCGAGTATAACTATCACCATCCACAAGAGAAAAAATAAAATAAAATACACATTAAATAAGTAAAGATTTTCACCGTCTCACTGTCAAAGGTGCCTACCACGATGTATAGACAAGTACTTACAAGGAACATGCGATAAACGGCCAATACCTACGCCTTGCTGGCGTAGCATTGAAACATCAAGTGTTATCTTAATCCTTGTTCTGCGAATATTGACAGCCGTTGGTTTATCCAAACTAGGCCATTGTAATTTTGGATCGGGATCGGCGAGTCAAGGATAAGGGTTGTAAGTGTGCCAGCGCAGGGTTGTGTATTGGGAGTTGGGTCACCTCTGAGCCCCTCACGAGACAGTATCGTCAAACCCCTGCCAGCACAAAGGCAAGGCGCTTCTGAAAAAGGGACCTATTAGACCGCCAAATAGACCGAGTCTAACCCGACGCAAGTTGTCACAGACCTTGTGCCTTCGTGGAACTCTGACTATGGGGACTTGAAGGAGAGGGGGAATGAGAAGTTCCCCACACCTTGTACGCGACGCGAAGGACAAAGTTGTCAGTAAGGGATTGTTTACGCCGCGATGATGTGGGACATGCTATTCGCCAAAGAAGCACCCGAGCAGCCCTGACGACGGACTTGTTTTTACCACTCCACCATCATGCCGAGAGTCCCCGGCGCAGTAAACACCCAATCGGGAATATACCCTAATCTGGGAGCTTGGAATAATATAGGTGCTGGAGGAATAAGAAACAACTAGTTTATCATGCCAACACAAGTTGCTTCCACATGACCTCCTATACAATGACACAGCATAACTAGATAATCACGTAGCACAAGTCATAACGTAGGACTTCGCGGTCTGCTTGATAGGGGCGAAACTTCAACTCCCCCGATGCTCTATGGTACGATTCTGTCACTGCTAAACGCCGTGGCAAAATCAAACGGGCCCTTATCAATAACAGACCTCTAGGGATCGAAGGATACCGACAGGTTTTGGTGATGTATTCCTCTATCCGTGTATCTAGTCTCCCCTGCTCTGGTTGAAAAGTCACAAGAGCACGCTAGGGGTAGTACAGTTGTCCTGTAAGAGTGAGACTGCCTGTCCAAAAAAACAAAAACAAAAAAAAAACAAGATATATGCAGGGAGATGATTATTCAGAGTAACTCAAACAACCATTGCAGCTGTGGGGAAAGGAAAAGCCCCCAGCATATCTTCTTCTGCGGACGATTGCGGAAACACAGGCTGATGCCGACTCGGACACCGAGGGCGGCATATTCAACATTTCTAGGGGACGAGAGCGTGGAATGGGCAACGTTCGTGGAGAAGACCGACTTCTTCATGAAAATATGCCCGAGATAATCAACATAAGAGAGAAACAAGGACGGGTTGGATAGACCCAGACCCTGCAATAGCGTGGATAGGCACGTGAGCAGCACTGAGATGTAATACATAATAATGTAGAACCCTCCATAACCCTGCGATGTATGGCTCTGGGAGACGTGGTTAGCCCTAACTAGGGACAGCACCCACGTTAATGTTAAATAAATAAATAAATAAATAAATATCGAAGAACGACAAGTTTCTGTGTCTATCCAATGAGTGGTGTAAGAGAAAAGAAAGACTAGGATGAGAACCGTGTATCGAACACAGGTGAACGGCGTCGGCTCTTCCTACCACGGAATGCGCTTGGCCTTTTCTTCCCGTGGCTTAATCTCCCTTCTCTGACTTTGTTGTATACCCGACCAAGAAGAGTCTGGATGTTTGGGGGTCAGCTACCGCCTCTAGAAGTGAGGGATTCTTAATAATACGTACGTCTTCCGCCCGTGCGTTTTTTCGATAGCTGTATGATCCTGTATACCTGTTCGCTCGTAGTGGGTTTTGTCGAGGTGGCATATTGTCTCCCCCTCCCGACTGACCACCACGCCCACCACGCCCTCCCCTCCTTCCTCCTCTCCCTCCTCTTCCCCCCGTTGCACCATACGAGCTACCCGACTCAGTCGAGGTAGGCGGGTGGGTTGAGCTGCTCTCCATTATTGAAGGGGAAGCTATGCTGGTATCATCATCATCACCATCTGAAGACGAAGGGGGCGGCGAATCAGGGAGATCAGGGGCCGGCCGATCTGGGAAATATTGGATTTCAGACATAGAGGGTAGTCCGTATACTAGCATTACTAGTCTAGAGGGTTCTCGAAAGTCGGGATAATCTTCTTCAAGTCGTAGGAGAGGCTGTAGTTTCGCTAAGTGGGTTTCGAGGTTCGGCTGCGGGCATTCGTGCTCGGGGATATCGCTCACTGGGCTGCCGTCTGATATGCCATCATCGTCTGGGTCATCGCCACCTGGGCTTTTTCCAGCCTGGCTGTTACTATCTTGACTACCGCTGGGCTTGTTATCGCCGTCCTGGTTCTTAATGCCCTGACTGCTATTGCTCTTGGTATCACTGCCCTTCTTCTTACTATCCGGACTACTGCTGCGCTCTTTGCTACCGCCTGTGATCTGAATATTGCTGTTCTCACTTTTGCCGCTCTGACTGTTGTTATCCTGTTTGCCAATATCTTTGCCATCGCTGTCCTTGTCGTTCTCAGACTGGCTACCGTCATCGCGGTTATCATCGTCGTCATAGACATCGTCATCATTGTCGAATTCATCACCGCCATATATAATTTGATAGACAATGTTTTCACCTTCATCGTCGTTTGGTAATGGCCACCATTCGTACTAGAAACATAGAGGGTCAATAGTTACTCCAAGACATGCGAAAAGCGCAAATGAAGCACACAAGACGTACCGGCATTAGGCTCTTTGGTTTTGTCCAAGAGACGTCAAGTTGTCTAGATTAGTAACAGTCCGTAGTTAGCACTCTTTGCGTTGGGTTGGGAAAAGATTCCAGAGCATATAGGGATTTCCGAGTCCAAGCACATGACATGGTCATAATAATAGGCTAATAGCGGATGAGCGTGCGATGGTTCGGGGCATTAAGGCAGATTCAAGATACTGGAAAGAGTCTTTCTTTTCCCCCTCACTTTTCTTCGTATCGACGGTGGCAGTACAAGCCAGAAGAAAAAGGGGAAGAGGGGGGAGGAGGGGGGTATCATCGAATTTCTGTGTAGAAAACCTCCTGGCTTTTGGCGATGCTACGGGTGTGTAAAAGGTCGGAGGTTTAGGGCACTCACCGATACCAATCTACAGGCATAACGCCTCCAGGCCTGCGGTACCGTCGAACAACTCTCCTTGCCAGTGGTAGCGCCATATCAACCATGTCGTTCAAGTCTGGTATAAGCTGTCTATTCGGAATCGAAACACCGTTTGCATTGAGTTGTGATTCTGTAATGCTGCTGTTTGCGCAATTCCCATACTCCCATGTTTCTAACAGTGTAAGTAGATCGGCAGAATATGGCATGTCGTCTCCCTGAATGTAATCGTTTATCTCGTTACCTAGCAATATGTGAGTCCTCGGTAGTTAGCCAACTGATTTCTTGACAGCCTCTTGTATACCAAGGGCACGATGGGGATTGCCACCAAGGAGGCCAGAATAGACTCCCACCTTGGGCTGCGGCACAAGACAACGGCCATATTCTAGAGATAGCACTTACATGGCAAACACTCCGGGACGAAAAGACGATCCCCGATTATTCCCTCCCCAATATGACACATACACAGTCTCTTGATAGTCGAAAAGACCGCGTACGTATCCTGCCACGGTGCTGTCTCCCCAATTTCATTCCAACGGCCCCAGCCGATTTTGCGCGCGTCGTCACCCTCCACAGCCCCATGCCCAAAGCCGCCGAGGACGATCTCAGGAAACGCGTTTGTTTGGAAACCCTCTGGAGGCTCTACTTCTGAGGCCGGTCGTTCGGCATAGTGGAGGAAAATATTGTTCGGAGCAATGTCGCGATGATGTATTGCTTTAATCATGAGTGTAAGCAATTACCTCTTCTGCATTTCTCTCTGGGGTCAGTATCAGGGCTCACTCACGGACCCAACCATGAGGCTCGTTGTCCTCGCCGGGCAAGCATCCGGTGTGCAAGTACCTCACAGCTTCAATGAGTGTTAAGAACACATGCCATACTTGGTAATTATAGTCAGTCAGCTATTACTTCTTGGCGTGAACGAGATGACAATATCGAGGGGTACTTAAGAAAGTTGAGCGAAGAACTGTCCAAACGCCGTAGATTTTCTCGGCTTCGGTCAAATGGTGCAAAAAGAAAAGGAAATCATTGTCACTCACTGAAGTGTTCGGGAATTGGCCGTTGTCTACTGATGTACTGCTCCTCGAGTTGGCCCAGAGTACCACCGTTGTAGTAGCTACAAAGTTCGAATCAGCCGATGTCGTTATGTGAGGAGGAAAATGCATTGCTCACTCAAAATATAACGAGTAAGTCCCATTGCCAATGTCTTGCCAGAGAGCCAACTCGCTGAAATAGGTCCTCGGAATACGTCCTACTCTGCGGGCTCCTGGTAGTCGGTATTCGGCCTGTGGTGCGGTCGATATTCGGAGCTCTTCAGCCTGCTCATCTGGCCTCCGACAGTCCAGATCCGGATCTTCACGGTTATCTGCCAAGTCTGGAGTTAGTACTCGCGGAATATCACGAGCATGGAAACATATGGCCACAGAGATCCCCAGACGAACGAGTTTACTTCTGCGAGAGATGTTATAAGACGAAACGAGCAAAGATGGCATACCCGCTCGCATTACTTTATTAATGAAAATCCTTCCAGTCTGTACAGACTGTACCACAAAGACGTTGAGAGATAAACAGTCTACGAAAATGAACCCCTCTTCTTGAATTCTAGAATCGGATGACCACTGGTTGTTATCATCTCTATTATTGAAGGGAATGAGAACTCCACGATGTCGGTAGGGACGGTATGGATTGACAGCAACGCGCGCTCGCTTGCCCCCTGGGCCACCCCTTAGGTTGTGCGCCAGTTGTCCCGATCTTTTGGCCGTTGCCTTGCTCGCCATATTGTAGGAATTGAAAAATATTGTAATTAGTCTGATTAACCAATTCTATGAGAAATCATGATACCAATTTTTTTGACTCTGCAGGTTTCATAAGCGTCGGTTGATAGTGAACAAAGGCAAATATTAAGCGTATTTGCCCGTTTCCGGACGTTGACAATAACCCATCAGAATTGTCCTTTGTAACAAACGAGCCTCAGTATTACTAGTTATTATGTTTTGTTTTGTTTTGTACGGCCGTATTGCTAGGTAGACAAATAACTAGCTTCAAGCTAAACATCCTGTGTAGGTTATTTTTAAATGATAAGTGTGGGCTACAAGGAGTATGCCTGAAGCCCAGAGGGTACTAGGGATACTCCTGTATAGCCAGATGTAGTTATAGAAGCCCAGTCAATAGACTTCAAGAACTTCACAGGTAGCTATGAGCCTTCCGTACACTTAACTTACATACACTAATTAGCTCGGCCACCCTTCATTTCCCCCTTGCTTTCTTTCTTTCGGAGCGCCGAGTTTATCACGATTTCTTTGGTCAACAGAGGCCATTATTACCATTAGTCCACTCACCGCATATCAATGGATAGCGGAGCTCATCTCTATACGCAAGGATAAGGCAAAGCCCCCTCTTAGCTCTTGTCTACGTCAGTAATCTATGTCACGATTACTATAGCGCTTGTTGAAGCCTTATGTAGTGCGAAATTAGGATCAAGAGCAACAATAATGCGAAATGAGAGGCTTCTGCGAAATACGCGATTTATTACGTCAGCGATAACAAGAATCCCTAAACCTCCCACGTTGTATTCGGCTCAGAATTTTCTCTTTTTCCTTGCTGGAACCGTGCCTTGCCGATTCAGTTCCTTTGCTAGTTCAACACGTTTCCGCTCAGCTTTCTGTTCGTCAGTCTCCAATTCTTCCGGGTCTACTGGGATGTCGGAGTGAAGTGTCTTAGGATCTGTACGAGGTTTTTTCCCTATAGCACCTAGCTTTCTGACCTCGGTCTTCTTTGGTAATATAGAATCATCACTCGCAGTACCATGTGTAGACTTTTCCGGAGGATTAGCAGCAGCCTTGGACTTCCCCCCTATTCGACCAAGTGCTCCTTTACGTGGTGTCGCTGGGGCTCTTGTTGAAGACTGCTGATGCTCTGGTGAGCTGTCACTACCGGAATCTGAACCAGACGGCGTCTCGTCATTAGCTTCCGCCAATATGTCTGTTGCAGTTGCCTGCTTCGTGGGTTCGGGTAGTTGCTTTGGCCTTCCAATTGTCCCTAAGCGAGCTTTAGACTCTCCAATGTGCTTCGACTGTTCAGGCTGCTCCTCATCTTCCGTCTCCGATGCGGTATCGTCTTCGTCAGTATGTAGAGTCTGGGATGATTGGCTAATGGCCGGGTCCTGAGCGGGCGTCTTCGTGTTACCAGGTCTACCTATTCTCAAAGGAAGCTTATTCTGTGATGGTGTTGGATAGCTATCGGGAACATCAGATCCATCACTATCAACGACCTTACGTGTTTCCTTGCCCCTTGTTGAGTTGTCGCTGGTGGGCGATCGTGACACGCGACGCGTCGGTGTGACTTGCACTTGGAAGTCTTCATCTATATCTTCTGATGAAGCCTTACTGTCGCTGACTTTCTCTTTCGATTTTTTGCGAGGGGTGTTGATTTCAAAGTCGGAAGCAGTATGGAATTCTGAGCCGAGTTTTGTCCACCAATCGTTCAGGGTGTCGGATACACCTAGGTCCGTACCCATTGCATGACTGAATCCTGAGCCACCAAAGACGCTACGTAGCAAACCTGGGGCATTTTGCGGACTTTCTACGTTCCGTTGTGATCTCCATCTTTGTTCATCGAAAGGTGCAAGACCCTTGATCCGCTCCTCGGCAGCAGCTCTGGTGGTCGCATGTTTAGCCGAGAGCGAGTTGAAGATGAGCTCCAGTGGAGCATGCATCGTACTTAGTTTATCAAGCAGCCTTGTTATGACTGCATCCTTCTCCTTGAGTTGGTTCATGAGGTCTTCAGCCTCACGGGACTGTGCATGGTGCTCCTGTATAAGGGGTAGCACAAGCTCCGAGGCTATTGAAGTAGGCTGGCACTTGACCAAGTGTACCGGCCATTTGAGGGCATCGAGAGGGCGCGGGAGTTCACAGGAGATGCGCAGCGTTAGACCATCCCGATTCTTGGAATGGGGTCCAGTGGCGGCGGCGACACTGAGGCTGGTGAGGCGATGATCCGGCGACGTGGGATCAAAGGCAGCCTGGAGCTTGGACAAGAACACAGCCCACTGCTCGGAATCAGCATCGATCAAATCGATGCTGGTGTTCTCCTGGAGACTTCGCAAGAGAATTCCCCTCCGGTCCAGCTTCTCTACCCACACATGGGCAAGGTCAGTGACGTGCAGCGTGTACGACGACTCGCCGAAGCGGGCAGACACGAGGAGAGCCGGGAGCGTTGGGAAGTGAGGTAGTGGGTACCATCTCGATGGCGACTCCATTGCTGCGGTGAGGGCGTCGGTGTCATTTAATTCGGACTACACTCATCAGATGAGGGGGAGTCGATCAAGATGAGACTCCAGGTAATGGGGATGAAATGAAGTCAGATCAGCTGATCAATGGTGAGTCGAGCCAGCCTTGATGCCTCTCGGTTATGGAGTTGGGATTGGGAATCGATTGAGCAGTGCATGGGTGCTACTCGGACAGTGTGTATTATGTGAGGATACTGTGTAGAAGCGCGAGGTCACAGTTTCCAATTGCCAGTAACCGTCCTGTTACCTACCTCTAAGTAGGTACTTATCTAGTATCATCTAATCTAGCCTAGTGGCTTTTCAAGGCGAAACGAGTCACGATAATGTATGTCCCCAAGTGTACAGTTGTGCTGGTCACTGTTAATAGGTAAATTACAATAACAACCTTCAACACTAGCTCATATTTGATAACGGAGCGTGGTAACACTAATGTCTCAATATTCCACGCCCATCCGGCCGCAGTTATTTACACATGTACTGACCGAAGTAGTTGTCCGTCACAACCCTGGAGGCCGCAGAAACACCGCAACTCGCACAAATTCCCGAAGCCATAGCTAGGCTACCTGCAGCAGCGGGATCACTACGTGCCTAATGCTATTAAAGGGCCGTTCGTTGTCTCACCATGGAAGTTGAACGTTTCGGGTCGCCATCCAGTACAGACGATTTCCCCATCCGGTAATACTGGCCTGTTGTTCTGTTCAACTACGGCACCACATCCTATGTACACACCACACGTAACTAGGGGAGACGAGATGCATCGGTTTCTTGGCTGCATCTGTATCTACATCCGGTAACATATGAGGATGAAATTTCAACCTCCTACGTCCGTATGTGGCCCGGACGCTTGCATATCGAAACGGCTATACTACAGGCCCTGATGCAAGACTATAATATGAAGGGTGATATGTATGATACGGCATCCTATACATCACTGAAACCGCTCTTTTCGTGATTTGATTGGTGCGTCACAAAGTTTACTGCTAGAAAACTCTTGTGAATAAGGATACTACATGCCATGCATAGTATTAAACACTAATAGCTTTCTACTCCTTACTAGAGTTGCAAGGCAAAAACCATGGATAAAATCTGTTCAATAACTACGTCTAATCATCACAGTTGGTAATATAGCATAGTTCCGTTACACCAACCGCTCTCCATTGTCCTAGATGCCCCTAACCAGCAACCCTGTTACCATATCTAAGGGATAAGAGATTCTGGGCCTTTTTTTTTTTCTTGCCAGATTCTATACTAGAAAATATACTAGAATTTTAATGCTACATTTAAGTGATCGTAGCTCCGAAGACTTGAATTGTGATATTAAAGCCACGTTAACCAATGGAATTCTGACTGAGAGCATATCACACACACTGCGCATATAATTTCATAACACTCAATGTGTAATCATATGTCATGAAAACAACCCCGACGAGCGGTATAGTGTGATACACGGAGTACATATGGCTAATAAAGCTACATAGCTACTTTCTAGCCATCTTAGCCTGTTTAAAACTAACTTCGATTGCCTCAGTTAGAACTCTTAGTATGTAAAAAGCAGCTTTCCTTTTAAAATTGCATTGTGCTTTATGATGACCAAGAGAATTATACTTAGAAGCGTAGGGTTAACCCATCAATATGTTATGAAGGCAAGGCGAGTAACTCCGAATCGAATGTACTCACTTTGTCCATTTCTCTGGGACGATTCCACATCCCATCAAGGGGCCACTTCCGAATTTGTCAATTTCTTAATGAAGATGTCGGTATGACTAATCATGTATCCGTTCGCCAGCTCAACAATAACTCTCATCACCTGTTACAATGCATAGATAACAGCTGCAAATAGGTCAAGTACCTGACTTGATCCCCCAATTACATGATAATTTACACTAGGAAGTATAGGGGCACCCTATCTCATAGTGTGAGAACAGGTGAGTACCCCAATACATGAGCCTACTCACATTATCCACCAGGATAAGTAAGATCAACACATATGATATTCAATGTTATGATTGCGTAGATACTCTTAACAGCAAAGTCAAGTACTAGCAGGACGTCAAGAAGCGTTAGCAAACCATCCTATCACACCTAATAATAGATTGAGACTGAACCGGAATGATGCATATAATTTCTAAGCCTCATTGTTTAGATCGGGTTCCCGGGAGCAACTGTTTGCAGCCAAAACACCAGGAGCCAGCGCTCATATAGTAATTGGATATTTTAGGTTATTTATAAATAACGATTCAAGTCCGCCGGATATAGAGGCAGTAGGCATACATCTCCCAGCGCCCCACAGCTGGCTCTCGAGGGTGTTGGTGTCTTCTCTGTGATAAATCTAATAGATCCTTAAAATTTGATACCTGTGGAAAGTTAAGCCCAGTCTAAAGGTAACACACTAAGGTCTGACTACCGTTCTCTACTCTCACCCCAAAGACTCTGCTTGCTTCAGTGACTCAGAGTAATCATGAAGTTCCCGCGAGGTACTCGAGCAATGTCACTAATTCCCCAGGCGCCGTGCTCCTAGCGACGGGTATCCCCATTTTCAAACTCCAAATCAGATTATAACCTTTTATCACTCAAAAGGAAACGGGAAAAGAAAAAAGAGGAAAAAAAAAGGAAAAAAGAATAGCCTCCCAAGTGCAATGACTCAGATCAAACGCCCGCATAGGTGGTGCTAATAAAATCAGCGCCGCATATCGCTCCCCGCTCCTGCTCACTCAATCTGGCCCCCCATGACCTCAATTCGTCCAATGTATAATTTGACCGAGCGAGGATGGATGGTAATCTATCCACTGTACCGGGGGAAGCGGTCCCCTTGCCACTATTTCCTCTTTCCTTAGATAATATTGTGAACCGCAGGACAACCTCGGTGACCGTGACTAGGATGCTGACAATAATAAGAATGATGATGATCCATGTGATCGCACTCATTTTCGAATCGGCAACTGAGTCGGAGAGTATCTCGGCAAGGTCTAGGAAAACGCGGCATCGCTCGTTAAGCACTTTTGTGCGTGGGCCGATTTCGAGATAGTCGCGAATGGCCACGTACAGGGGGTGCAGTGTGGGCTCAGCGTCCCAGAAAAAATTGGGGACATCGAGAATATTGGACGCTGCAGATATGTTAGAAAACACTAGATCGGCAACGAACACTTCCATGAATGGGAGTCTTTTACGTACAGAGATTGATTTCGACGCGACTCTTGAACAAGCGTCCGAGGATCTTGACGATCTCTGTTCTCGTCATGTTTAGCTGACCGGTTAAAGCGAGCCGCTTCGGCACATCTTGAGCGTCTGTCAGAGTTTCGGACATGCGTTCCTCAAAGAAGCAAAGCTTTGTGCTTTGTGCTATGGCATGACTGATGGTGAGTCGGACCATGTGATCGGATCTCGGCAATAGAGTGATCATGTCGTTGAAGATGCGTGGACGTTTGACATCATCGTTGTATTCAAAGTGGAACTCTTCAGTTTCGAAGTCACTCTGCTCGAGAGGGCGTGTGACAAGGGATACTCCGGTCTCACTCTCGGCAAAAGTGATATCAGCCAGAATAGCCTTCTCTTGTTGCTCCGTAAAATTCCAGAAGACTACGACGCCATAAGAGAAGACGAACATCTCGGCAAATTGCTTAGCATCAGGAGCAAACCTATTAACAGGCTTACCATGGCCGCTGTCCTGGTGGCTATTCTTGGCCATTCCTGTTTCGTCTGAATATTGACGATGCTCATTGTCTCCGTTATTGGGACTTGCCGCTTGTTCACCATACCCGTATTCGTCGTAGTATCCCATATGCTCATCTCGTTGTTCGCTCCTCTCTATCTCGAGGTCGAGCACCGTCTTTCCCGTCCCGGGGGTTTTGAGAATGGGCCGGCTTCGTACGCGGTAGCCGTCCACGCCAGGAAGCAGGGGAGTGTGATAGACAGTATAGAGACAGTCGTCATAGAGTTTGGTCTTGGCATCGTGTTTCTTGCGCAGGAATTCAGAGGTCGACTTCATCTTGTAAGACTGTGCCGTGCAATAGGCTGTCAGCCGCGCAAGCTTTTCCGCCCGTTCGAACTTGGGAAGACGTTCGGCGTAGCTCTTTCCCCGGAGACCACCTCTTTTCCGGAGCACATCACGCTCTTCATCTTTCAATGGTCTTCCTCCGTCTTCTACTTGTATCATCTCCTCATCCTCGTCGTTTTCGAGCTCGTCTGGCGTTTCGGGGAGCAGCACCAGTTTCTCGCTGATACGTGTGGTTCTCGAAGGCATGTTCTGCTGTCCGGTGCGGGATGCAAGGTTCGGCAGGCCTCCCCCGCTCGCGCGGCGAACGCCGGCAATACTCCGAGGCCCTCGCGGCGGGGGCATACGAGGCTGGCCCGAGGGAATCGCCGAGGCGTATTGTAGCACATTATCGACGGATATGAAGCGCATTGGAGATCTCGTCGACGCGCCGCGCGTCGAATCGCCCCTGGATGCCATGTGGAAAAATAGGAGAGGCTAATGCTAGACACGGGCGACGACAGCTGATTCTACGAGCTGCCAATGCTGGCAGAGGCAACAGTAAACCGTCGGTCTGGGATTGTGAGTTCTGGGCTTGGTTACCTTGGTTACGTTGCGGGCGTCTCCCCGTCTTTGCTAGAGAAGCAAAGGAACCCGCAGGGCCCAGAGGGAACAAGACCCGGGGATAGGATTACGCATGCGCACTCCCCGTGTCAGATGCTGGCGAGACGGCGTTGGCCAGGGGTGCTGAGATGTGTGACGTGGGCTGGGCGCTGTTTGTCCGTTGGCAGATGATATTGTTGAATTTTCCGTTTCCAATATAGTAGGGGAGGTGGGGTGGTTGGGCCGCCCAGGTGAACACTTTCGTCGGCCTCAATTGGAACGCAATTGGGGAATCGTCGTCATTGTATCGTCAGAGGTGTTGGGCATATCAGCTGTGTACACTAGGTACATTACGTCGATGGCGCAGCGGAATCTCTGCTGGAGCTAAAGCAGCTTTGCTCGCTGCAAATATCCCTGCAACTGTGGGGTATCATACGGTTTTAGTCATGCCTCTGTTCTTCGTGTACCTGGACGGGTTGTGCCATAGACCCACTTCTATAATGCCAGGTGCAAATGGTAGAACTTTCTATTATTTGGTAATACTACCGTACATGTACCTATGCTATATGAACATCGCTTCGTCGCATTCCATCCAAACAAGGCATTAAACGACCTACGGTGAATTATCAGGCCGAGTCGCCTCTGATTCGGCATTCTGGCTCATTTTCTGCTACACACATGCCTTTGCCCTCCTAGGCATTTCATTGTTGTCCTCTAAGTCAAGAACAACATTCAACAAGGTCAAACGTGTAGTGGTAGACTGTTCTGTAGGCTTTAAAAGCCCTGTTCCAAAGCTTCGACGACCTATGTACGGAAACAACAGCAAATCCTATGAACAAGCCAACGGCTGAGAAATTTGGGGAATATGTAAGTTGTACACAAGCCTAGTTTCCGGTATGGTAAGTCGACAAAGGAAAACAAGAAAAAGAACCGATTGATAAGCATGAAACCTGCCACCAGGAGAAAGCCAACTTAGTCGTGAAAGCACCACTGCTTTATGCAACCCGGCACCATCAGAGTTGGTCCAGGAGGAGATGCCTGAAACAACCTTCCAAACGTCAACGACTTTACTTTCCGTGGAGTTTTTCCTTGAGATAAACTACTGCCGCGTATCCAGAACAACATTGGGTAGTCATGCCATGTGCACACCACGGGCACCTGACCATCGTGGTGATGGCGGCAGAAACCCCCAGCAATTTGTCTTCCACGACCGAATCTGGCTTGGCCATGCACTCATATACCCGCGACGGCATATCGTGAAAGAAATGGCAGTTGCAGCACTCTACAAGCATCTTCGCAAGCGGCTCTGCTCGATTTCCCACCGATACGGCACTTCGAATGCTCCCGGACGAATCCTTCTGCAAAAAATGGGGTCGCAGGGCCCTAGATGAGGACGCCGTGGCGGTAGGAGCAGCCCTTCGTGCCTCCTGCAGATATGCCGCACCCATTGAGGTGGCAGTCGATGATTCGGGACCGTTCGTGCTACTATTTCGGGATGTCTTCAACGCTGACTTCCGAGGCATTTCATTGAGTTCTGATGGTAGCGAGCCAGGAAGACTGACTGAAGAGGCTACCGCGTTTGGCTTCAGATGTAATTGGGGTGGTCTTGAGGATTGCGACATGAGTTTTGTCGTAGAACGGAGATCTAGGGCAGATTGTGTCCTCGGTGGAAATGGAGGAGCAAGATGTTGTTGGCCCACACCCGGCTCGCCCTCTTCGTCTAAATCTTGCCTAGGAACCTCGGCGAAGCTCACTAATGTCGGCGTGGCAACTGCAGATGAATTAATTACGCCGCCTCCAGCTCTAGCCAGCGTAGGTACCGGCCGTTGCTTTGGATCCAGTGTTGCGGCAGCTCCACTCCAATCAGTGCCATTTACGTCTACCTCCATTTTTGTTCTCCGAGGCTCTGTTTCCTCAAATTGCTCGGTAAGCTGACTCTGGAAGTTTGTGCGAGATACCCGGCTTTCAGTTTGTGCGACAGATTCCAACAGTGTAGTTTGTGAAGATTCTGGCTGCGACATTGCTACTCCTTTTCGTGACTGTGGTCGCGAACTGTCCGGTGTTGTGGCAGACGATGGCGATGGCGGCGAATCATCGCAAGTCGAAGAGGATGATCTTTCCGAGGTCGTACGGCTTGGGTCGGTTTGTTGCAAATGGGTTGTGGACGCGCTCACCATCTCAGCTCCTACCAGGATTTTCGCATCCTTAGATGATAGGCCGAGACGTTCGAATGCAGGCACATCGCTATCGGAGTACTGGGCAGAGGCCGCGGGAGAATCCTTCAGCTTATGTTCATTTGACGTTCTTGTAGTTTCCATTGCGTTTAACCTAATTGCATGAGCAGCCTTTTGCTCTTTTCCACTTGCAATGGCTCTTTGCTTGGCGTGGTTAATTCGGGAATGATCACGGAGGGTATCATATCCACCGTCCTCATCTGACTCTTCGGAAAATGGAGGTTGTGGAGACAGAAGCTTGCCATCATTAGGCGACCGCAAATTGGGCACTGGGGGTAGATAGGACTCGCTAAATGATGCAAAATAGTCTACCTCTCGACGTGGCTGCAATGGCGGCTGCAATGCATCTGGCATATCCTTCTCGAATGTGATAAGATCGCCAACAGACTTTTCAGCAACTGTTTCCGGTCGCACTTCAAGTTTTTCAGATGCCATAATATCAATGCGAGGCTCTAAGCTGTCTGGACGAGAGAGGTTTTGATAGGATGTTGGGCGGATCGTTGATGTATGTGTGCCAACAGAAATCTGGTCATCCTCTGGAGTGTTCCCATTGCTAATATCCAGTCTGTCGTTTCGGTTTGACGCTGCGGCCTCCCTCCCTTCTCTCTCCCTCAACCAGTCTATATTTGATGTATTTATAGCAATGGCATGGGTATTTCGAGACCGGTGAATTTCACCCTTCTGGTTTCGAGTGACGGTGCGTTTTCCATCAACCTCCCCCCTTCGAGTTTGATAGCCCTTTGATGTATCTGACATCGGGTTATTGCTAGCGATATTTGATTGAGTCTGCTGAGCTGTGTGTGCTGCTTGAGCCTGCCTCTCCTGAGCTGCGACCATATCCATTACAGCATCCCGAGTCGAAAAATGAGGGACTCCGATTTGAACACGTCGGCTACTAGGAGGTCTTAATACAGGGGTCTCTTGTTCGAGGTCGGGCGATTGAATCTCGACCTTACGAAGCCGAGGTTGACGCCCACGAGGAGCAACCTCCGGCCCGGGCTCTGTATTCGCTCTCTTATGCTTTGCCGGGAAAGCGAAATCAAAATGTTGTTGTGGATGCTCTAAATTAGCAACGTTTCTCTCCTCCAAGGCTTTTCCAGCCTGGTTGTTGGACGCGTCGATCCGGTTGCCATGCCTCGCATTGACGTCTTGCAAATTGTCCAAATGCTTCGAGGGGTCACTGGTGGAGCTGTTTCCGGAAGGTTGATGATAAACGTACGACGGCCCCCTGAGCTTATTTAGTGTCGATGAAAGTAAAGATTGCGAGCGACCGTGGCCGGGGCCTGTGGATGTGCGTGCCCCCAAACTCCTTTTCTCTTGGGAAGAGAGAGAATGATCCGAGGTCGAGATTACTGATCTGATCGATGGTGGTTTCCTTGACTTTGAGACGTTAGGCTGCTGCACAGGGATTGTCTCGTATTGGATACTACGAAAAGGCTGATCTTCGTCGGCTCCCTTTTCGGGGCCCTTTTCAGCGCCTTTCCGCGTCTCCACGAGCTTCTGCACGGCCGCGACATTTCCGTGTTGTAATTTAAAACCAGAAAGAAACCCTTTGCTTTTTCTTTTATCTTTTACTATTGAGCCGGGTTCAATTCTTGGCGCTAGGTGCTTGCCCAACGCACCCTGCGCTTCGATCGTCAAAGACGAGGAATTTATTTTGTTGGATTGTACGGAAGTGCCCAACTCAGGTGCTGAAATCGAGCGATCCGATACCGTTAGTGACATTGCCGTAAATAGGTTGTTTGGGGCAGGCTTGCTTAAGCGATTGCTTTTCCTTTTAAGAGCAACGTCTTCTTTCTCTTTCGTGCTCTTCTGATCAACCCCCTTCTTCTGCTGCTTCTTTTTTTTCTTCTTCTGGCCGTACTGCTCCCAGCTGGGAGACTGGCAGATGGAGGAATCGTCTGAGATTTCCTCGCCCTTGGGCTCTGAGAAGGTCACTGTCTTGGTGCGCTCTTCTGTGAGTGAGAACTCTTCGACAGATCCGTTCGACCTCATCGTCGACTGAGCCGGCGACGGTGGGATGGATAGAGAAAGCGATGGTAGGGCAGCACTACGGCGGACAGCCTTCATTATCTGGGTCTGGTGGGAGAGCGGAGGATAATCACTCGCCCGCCGAGACCGAGGAGCAGGGGGATTAGCAGCAACCGAGGAGAAACGAGCCCTTGGCGTGTCGCTTGTCGAAGTGGACGAGCCATGATGATCTCGTAGGATGCGATTCATCTATAATATGTGATAAAACAGACCTCCGTCAGCAATGGCGAAGCCGGACGCAAAGAAGGGCAGGGGTAGGGGTGAGGTAGTTCTGGAACCGGAATGGGAGGTCGAAATTTGGGAGCGGAAAGGAGGGTTACATGCCGGGGGAATATCATACCTTGCACACTTTCTCCAGCTCCAGCATGCGAACGAAGCTGTCCGATCGCGAGCGCGGCGCTGGTGGGTCGGGACTCGGCTGGCGTACTTTCTTCATATTTGCCGATTACGCGTCCAACAGTGGTAGATGGATCCTCCAATATAATTGCTATTTTCCGTACTCTCGTGCGTCCGTCTGCTACTGACGTTTCTTATTCCGGCTCATGGGTCGACAACAGGCGATTGGAGGAGCTGCAGTAACTGGCGGACCCAGGGCCGGGTGACCGTTGGCCAGGGCCGCCGGATTAGATCGGCGGTGCAGGTAAGACCTTTCAGAAGATGTGCCGTGGTCTCTGACAAGCCCAGGACGGCAACGTGCTCTAGGCGTTGGTGGTATGGAACAAAGAAAATAGCCCGATATACTCCAAATGTCTTGGCGGTACAGGTAGCCTCTCCCGCCCGCACGGCCGGGTTGTAGACGTAGAGGTGGAAGCCGGGGTGATGGGATCATGGGACCATGAGATGTCGAGATGTTGGCTATTCAGCTCTGACCGAAGACGTGGTTGGATCTGAGCTGCTGAGCATGGGGTGTGTCGCCACCGATCACGACCTCATCCCCGCAAAGGACCGAAAAGACAATTACCAGGAAGCTAGACAGATAAAATATTATGCGTACAGAGGGACGAGGTGGGTGTGGTCGACGATGCACCCCGTCTCCGTCGTTGAGAAAGGCGAATCCGAAATTAAGCGAGCGAACTAGCGAATGCATACAGGACAGCGAAAGAGAGGGGGGAGGGCGAGGGCGAGAGGAAGTAGCGAATGGACCTGTCACAAACACCCGCAGACAGCTCTTATTACGTAGGTACCGAATGGGACGAAGGAAATACAGCACTTGACGAGAGGAGAGAATGGCAGAAGGACGGAACTGTTTGTTGCGTTTAGAGAAATGGGAATAAGCCACAGGGAAAAAAACCCACACAGGTAGGTCCCGTCGGCACGGTCGATAGTGAATGATAACCAGTAACGCAATACGAGGGGAATGCTACCTCCTGCCTACCTACCTACCTAGTTAAGGCACCTAGGCAGGCGTGTTTAGGTAGGTAGGTAGAGCTGACGAGAGGTCAGGTCGGACAATGCCTGGATTGACGGCAAGAAAAAAAAAGTTGACCGGATGGAAGTGGGCAGGCCACCCCGAGCTTCTACGTCAAGGCGGTACCTATTGGGTGCGCCTTTGCTGATCTGGTCGTATTGGGTGCGGTGGCCATCCTACAACGGGCACATCTGCTACCTACCTGTTGTTGGTCATGGAAGCATGGCCGCCAATCAGCTATCCAACGCAGGGCCCGCACTGCTCCCAATACGAGATGGGTCGAGGGGACGAGCCGAGGAGCAGAGCAAGCAACGTGGCTGAGAGTCATGGCGGATGCAAGAGAACGCGGGGCTGGGCGAACACGCGAAAGGCGACAGGCGACAGGACAATACCACAGCGTTACCAGGAATAGGGACAATCAACGGAATTGAGTGTGGTGGATTGCTGTTTATTCCCCAGGCCAGCCGCTGGCAGTTTGCATCTCAGCTGGCTGCCTCGACATCGCAAATGCTACACTACCGAGGTACGGAATCGTATGTACTCTGTATCTGCGCGACAATGAAGAGCGAGAGGATGAGGAGAGGGAATTAGGAGCGAGATGGGCCGACGACGAGCAATGTGCAGCCCCTCCGCAATTCGGTGAGAACTTTTTTAATACTGTACTATTTGCATCAATACATGATGCAAGAAGAAACCCGGGTTCGGAATGGTACATTGCATCTTTGTGCGTGATCCACGACAGGCGCAGGAAAGCAGATTGGGACCACAGGTGGCGTGGCGTGTAACAACATGCCATGAGAGCGGAAGCAAGACAAAGACCTAGCTACCGACATAGTAGGTGTTTGTAGGCTATTTTCAGAAACTACCTTAGGTAATGTACCGCATAGAGACACAGGAAACGTCAATTGCATTTTTGGTTAGTGTTGAAACTACCAATCTCCTACAGTTTGTAGATGTGCTACATACCTCTGAACGACGTGGTAGAGAATGCGGATGAGGTAGTATCAATAATAACCATATGCAGATTGGATTCTACACCTACTTATGGTATGTTAAGTTCGCTATAAGAGGAAATGCTGATGATGATCATCTGAAACATTAAAGTGGACGTTGCTGCATACATACATAATGGAGAGACACTGTTATTGCCGCAAAATATAGGTACCAACTACCTAGTGGTTCTATATGCCTAGCATTGCCATGCAAGGTACCTAGGTACCCTCACTATATTTTACTTTGCATACCTACCTACCTCCAGGGTACCTACTATCAATGTACTTAACTCTAGGTACATATGTGACACGACTCTACTAACTACCTAAGGTAGACCTTTGAATCAACAACACCTCCTCTAATCCACCCTCTTTGTTTTCTCAGCATCTAGATAATGTGCTACATCCTAGGTAGAATCCACCATACCTGCAGATTAGCCTGCACACCGCTAGGCTCGTCACCGCAGGTCTTTTCGGCTCATAGTTCCCCGACCGCTTGCCCCAAACACATCTACATGTATCTTTGTCCGCCGACTTCGATATGGGCCTAGCCCAGCAGAAGCGTTGAACATACCTACACTACTCTATCTCCCGTCGCCTAGAACAGCGCTTGTCATCGGAGAATAAACTACTATTTCATTGCGCCACAATATTATCCGTATTAGCCGCATGACAGTCCCCTGTCTAGCCCCTGTTCGGCTTCACCCGCCAACATTAACTACCTAACCTAGGTAGGTACTGTAGTCGGTGTGCTACTACTAGGTAGTATATATATCGAGATCGGTTGAACGTGCTTGCGTGCCAGCCGTCCGCCAAGATCTCGCCTGCACATCTTATGCAATGCAATGCAACGAGAAGAAAGCTGCACCCTGGGTGCTAGATCGAGGCTTTCTTACCCACCTACTAATACCGCCCTAGCGAATAGAGAAAGCTGCCTTACCGAGATATGGCACCTTGTGCAGCAGAAATGCGGCGAGATGAGCCCATCGCCGTTTTATTCTGCGGTGTCGGGACTATCCCTAGATTACTTCGTTTCCAAGAGACAGTAAGCGATGCGCCAACAGGACATGATCCTATTTTGGTCCAAGCACCAACTCATCTCTACCTCCTCCGTATATTAGGCCACATCAGGTCCGGCTATCGGCACCGCAACGTCCAGCAATACTCAAGCAAGAAGTCGACATACGTGCTGGCCATGGCCGAGATAGCAAAAAGATGCACGAGTGATCTGCCGTTGTGGCCTTGCTCCGGTACAACGTCCTGCGGGATGAATGACTAGAGCAGCACTAGTCAAAAGTGACATCATCTTCATCATGTATGTCGTGCAGCTTTCGGGTTATTGATCTCGTCATCTTAGTTGCCGACTCTGCAGCCACCGCGGATCGGATTTTCGTACTGTGCCAGGCACAAATCAGCCGGTGTATATACAGTGTCTGGCTCGGTGTACACTAGTATGTATAGCTAAAAACAAATACTGGGGATCTCCTGATCACCCTACCTGTTCATACAGTCTTTCCACTCAGTATCACACAGTCTAGACCTTCGCCAGGGAAAGAATAGAGAGAAAGGACCGAACAATTCCCACTGTCACATAGAACATCTAACCAGATGTAGATTTCGCGCCTGCTCTAAATCTTCATCCGGACTATTAGGGCAGCAATGCATTCGCCCCTACTAAAACAAAGGCCTAGACTAGTTAGGTATCCGAGTCAGGCTTCTCAATAGACCTACAATCTCTTAGCCGCTTATCAAGAAAAGGTGATATTGTTTGCAGTATTATTTCATTGGGCTAATTATTCCCAGAGTCTCTCCAGAAAGCAGGAACTTCTCGAGAAATATGAAAGACCTACTGTGGTTTGAATAGAGAATCACCTGAAGTTGGCAATCGTCTTCATCAACACAGATACCTAATGACACGGTTGGAGTTTCGCCGATGTATAGCTCATAACCGAATATCCTCCCTTCAAGATTGGATCCCACCTTGCCTTCCTTTCTCATTTTCCTCCATCAATCCTTTCGGCATGGTCATTGTATATTAATGGGGCGACTCAATATGCCTCTTCGATCCAGGCCATGCGCATTTCAATCTTAGCATAGCATGCCTTCACTCCATCCCTTATGCGGCAACATATTTTGCGTATTGCCACTGGGGGACATGTAATCAGCTCAGCAGAAACAATTTTGATCAGTCACGCGTAATATGTAGATCCAAGCAAGACCGAGCGTTGCTACCATCGCGGTGCTCTATTCTAAGAACAAAGAAACCGTTGGTAGCCATCTTGCCACAGAAATCAGAGTACCATGTCCGTAACCCACAATTCCCATAGATAGTTAACCGCGGAATTAACGGCTCCAATACCAAGTCGTCTTGGCTCTCTGCAGGTACGGCAATGCTCCTACGAGGCTCGCATTCCGAAGGACGGGTAACCTTGTACACATGGACGCTTCATGCCATTACGGGCAGGTTAGTCATGCGTATTGTAGGAGTTCAGCGTAGTCATGACCTGCCGTAACCACGCCGCACGCGAGGGCCTTTTTCTTGTGGCAAAACATGACGATATTTCGCCGAAAATTTTTACCAAGAGAAGAGCACAGCGTCAAACATTTTCTTGGTGTGGGCAACGGTGCGGGACCCTCTAACGGGGCATAGTTTCAGCGCTCTAAGAACCCGAATACACGGATAGCACGAGTTGAATACCGAACCGTTGTCGAATGGAATGTCTTGTGCGGGCTTGGCCTTGGCCGCCACTTACTGTTGTTCACAGCTGCCGTTTTCTTTTGCCGCTCCTTTCTGTAGGAGTTTTAACATAAAATAATCCCGGTAGTACTACCTCAGGGAGACTCACGCTGGGTAGAAGACGCATAGGCAGGCATGGTTGATGCATACTAGACTGGCCACAATTTTCGTCACGTGGGTAAAGCCAAACGGATCATCCTAGTTGAAGATTTGGGTCAATAATAAGTATGATACACATCATGGAACCTGCCTGCTAAGCTTTGCTGGTAGGTAGGGTAGGTACCGGTAGTCCTGAATGCCAGCCCCACTGAAGCGGCAATGAAAAAGGGACCCAACCCACTGTAGCTTAGTGCCAGGTACCCACTTCTAATACACAGGTCGGACTCAAACATTGAGGTAGATACAGGGGTACACTCGTTTATATCGCAGGTTCGGCCCTCGGATGACTAAGATCCTCCCAACTCCAGCGCCGAGCTTTTGCCCCAATCTATGTGCTCTTAAACTCCCTCACCATTTGCCTCAGAATGAGAATCATGCAGGTAGAGCTAGGGCCAAGCAAGAATAACGAGACTCCCTTGTAAACCAGCTGGGTGTCTAGTGTTACCTCGTCACAGTGTCATCATTTCAATGCCATCATTTCAATTTTGTCCGACGTTCACGCTGGCGACGCCTTACATGCAGTCATTGGCGATTGCAGTATCTCTCGCTCGATCTAGATAGCCATCCAACGTGCCCTTCGGAGCAAGCGCCTATTTCAGCCAAGACACCGGGATGAGACATGGTGGGTATCTGTACCATTGTCTCGGATTTGGCCAGATTCGACTCCAGCACTAAAACAACATCGAAGCACACTACCTACCTACCTAGCGTTAGCCCTCGGCGCTCACATCAATAGTCCCTCTTTACTTGGACGACATGTCGAGTTTACAGCTATCACAGAAGGCCTTGGCATGCTCGCCATTCCCGCAAAGGTAAGCAGTAAGCGGGAATCACACCTAGTTGTGAAGAAGGCCTAGTTCAGCTGGATCTTGGCAGAGGCTAGCAAACTTCGGTTCGCGTTTGAAGCCATCCCGAAGCTTTCTGATGCATATGTTAGTCTGATCTGGGTCTCTCCGGGAAGACCTCGCCTCGACGCTACATATTTCCACCCCGTCCGAACGGGGTAGACGCACGATGCAGCATGCAAGTAGGAATGGTAATGGTAAGCAGTACGGAACCTTCGGCGGCCCTGGGTTTAGTAAAATCTGGCGGCCCTTATTCGACACTTATTAACGAGGACAGCCGATTCTGCTGCCGTCCACTGATATTGGGCTGGTCCCGAACATTGGCACTACCGTTTCATATTCTTAGGCGAGAAAACTACATGGTCGTGGATGGTAGTTGTTGACGAATGAGACAGGCGGTTCTCTTCCCGTCCCCCAGATTTCACAGTAGTGGGCCAAGGGAAAAGGAGAGGATACGATTCAGACCTGTGACTTCTAGAAGGATTCCTAGCTGAAATCGTCCGATGCTGTGCCAAGTGCTCCAGACACGCGGCCGTGACAGCACGACAGAATTATCGGAATCAACATGCGTCTTCCCTCCAATCGCATTCTCTACTGAACGACCAACTTCACCGCGCCTAGCTACCGGTGTCTAGGCCGCAACAATTAATATTGATGATGCGAGAGAAGACATTCGTGGCACACAACCCTAGAGCGGCACATAGGGTAGGTAGATACACTTGCTAGCAGGCATGTTTGCATCTTAGTGCTGCGTGCGGCTTTAGCCGGTAATAACCCATGGCAGGCCGCGTGTGTAGGCCTTGGAGGTGTTGACGAGGGTTCTTCCAGTTTTAGAAGACTTCAGCATAGTTGTCTAACATATCTAACCTTAGGAAAATTATTGAGCCATTGCTAGTATTCTAACGTTAAGCATAATCATTACACCGACCAAATATAGGTAGACCGAACAACAACTCCGTCGAAACGAACATGGCGCAATTGACCTTGAAATGAGACGAAGTATCTGTTTTATTATATTTCTAATTTCATTTGTATTGCCAAATTGATATAGGGTGTAGGTATACATCGCCATGTTCACACACCTACACTAGTTGGAAGAGTATATGTGGGTTCGCTATATTGCGGTAGGAGTTCGAACTATGAACAGGCTACCTACCTACACTGCAACATCACAGCCAACCACAACATAAGACGATCCAGCAGCTCGCACCCTGCATGGGCTTGTTAATAATTGCGCGCTCCAATCGCTTCATTCGAGCGGGCATTGCGTCGTTAGCCGGGGTTCCGATCCTTTATTAAACGGACCCCAAGGATGAAATGAACCGATCGATCACGAGAGTTTCTATTACGTTTTTATTTTCCCATCGCAAGTTCTGAGGAAAATGCCCTTCTAAGTTGCCCCTGGTTCCAGCCTATGATCGCGACGAACCGGCCATCGTGCCTCGCAGATTTTAGATCGATGGCTTCTCGGAAACAGTTCCATTTCTGCCCATCCTAGGCACCTTTTCCGCCTGGGGCGCCATCGAAACAATATGGTAAAGATGAGTTATGGGTCGATCTAATCTTTTTTTTATCCCCCTTCTTCAAGGCTGGGGCAAACCCAGAATCAGGCTCACATCACACGTACAGGCACTACAGCAGCCATGATTTCCGAAAGGGTGAGAAAAACCCCTCCCTCACCGAACCTGCATCAACCCGTGCCCGAGTGATTGAATGAGTCGCTATTCATATCTCCATCGCGATGGCGCAAGTCGCTTCCTGAGCTGCTGTTGCAGGCCTCCCTGAACACATGCTTGCTTGCTTAGCTGCTTACCTAGGTACTTACGGAGATCTCCATAACCAAAGCTCGCTTACACTAGATTGCAGAGTCCGTCTCTGGCTCAACCATGAAAGCTTCGTCGCCCCCTTTGCGTTCCTCATCTGTTGCGAAAATGGTACAATCCATTGCGACATTACCGTTGCAGGAGGATTTTGGGGTCTTATTTTGGAATCACCCGTGAAAGACCAACGCGCCCAACGCCTCAGATCCCGACGCCGCCCAACGTGTGAGACTTGCGTCTTTCATGCACGGGCCTTGTGCCATAGGATTAGCGTATGACTCCGCAATCGATAGATAGAACGCTAGCCGGGACTTTGAGCCGACAACATTGTCTTCTTCTTGAGTCTACCACATCTAGATCTAATCTGCGTCTTGGTTGGTTGGGTTGGATGTGACTTTCACTCGACACCAGCTTTGATTCTGGCGTGGATGGGTCGCCGTAGATGTGTGATTCGCACATAATCTCTTGTATGATGACATTTACTCCTTCATGAAATCCTGCTCTCTGTCTGACACTAAGATGTTGGATGAGCAGTGGCGAGAATGAACTCACTCATGGTTGCGCTTACTTCAAAATCTAAGGAAATAGTTAGCTTGGGAACAAGGCACGAGGTATAGCACATCCCGTATGCTTACAAGGATACAGTGCTCGTGAATTCAAAGATGCACAAGCACGGCATAGGGGGGATAGTCTTGATATAAGATATATCTCGGCGGATCGCCCGCTATCTTGTGACGCAAATGGTCAATCCAAATGTGGAGAGTCGGTCCACAACTAGCTGAAAGGCTCCTCAGCTTAAAGCTCGCGCGCTTTCTAACGCACAAATGTCTACATGTAAAAATGTTCTACGTGTACAAAGTGAGCACTGCATATGCGTAATACAATGTGGGTCTCGTCTAAAAATCTAAAACTTGTAGACCTGATCCTCAGTATAACCCAGCTCCTTCAGGATACCTGAGAGCTCGCCTTGGTCTTTAGGGCTGGTCTTGGTTCCAGAGATGGCCTTGTATAGGCCCGGAGGTCCGCAGACAAAAACCTTGATATTGCCCTCCTTGGGCTCGGGGAGCACCGTCTTTAGCAGATCCTTAGTGATGTGGCCCTTGTCGCCGGTCCAGCCCTTGGGCGGGTTGTCAAGGACATAGAAGGCACGGAATCGCTGCGGGTACGTGTTCTCGATGTCGGCGAGCTCCTTCTTCAACAGGATATCCTCCTCGGTCACATTACCAAATATGAGCGTCACCTTAGTCTTCTCCTCGGGATTATTGAAAATAGCCCGAATGAGCTGATACATAGGGGCGATGCCAGTGCCGCCGGCTACCAGAGCAATATGCTCATGCTTGTTGGGAGTCCATGGGTACTTCGGCAGCGGGCCCTTGAAATCAAGACGTTGGCCAGGAACCAAGTCGTGTAGATGGGTTGACATGGGGCCGCCGGGGTACTTCTTCACGATCAGTTCAACATAACCCTTGGCAGCTATTCGGAACACCCAATTTGTTAGCTAGTCGTGACCCATTTCATATTCAACAGTTCGAGAGGATTGCTTCGGGAGCGAGAGGTGCGGAGAAGCCCGCAACATACCTTCGTCGCTAGTTGGGGTGTATGGCCGCAGGACAGCCTTCTGCCCCTCAGGAACAAACTTGGTAAGGATCGCGCTGGCGACGTGCAGACCTGAAACCATATCATCCTCAGGCAGCTGGAAGATGAACTTCTTCGTGTTGTGGTTGATGACCTCGACATCCTTGAGGAGCAACGAGACGAAGCCCTGGTCGCCGCCTGTGAAAGCAAACTTTGGTGGGCTGGTGGCCTTATTCAATTCCTCCTTTGCCTTATTTTCGGCCTTCGCTCCCGACGACGAATTCAGGAAATAATAGCCGATGCCGCCAGCACCGAGCACACCGGCGGCAGCGATTGCGACGGTATTGGAGCCGCCCTTGGCGGGCTCGGTCGCGTACGAGCGTGTCGATAGGAGGCTCTATGGATGTGATTTAACAAGTCAGCTATTGATTGTATGTGGTCGTTGACCCGGAGATCCGGCAGTGAGCCAGGATTCGGGAGTGCGAAGCCCGAGGGGCTCGGAGTTGAGAAACCTACGCGCTTCAGCGGCTGGGCTGCCCGGAATGCTGATCTGGCGAACATTTTGTGTGTCTATAGCGATTTTCTATAGGGCTTAACAAGAACAATTGGGAAGCAATGAGGCGAGGAGGAAGAGTGTTTGTTGAATTTCGAAGAGCTTGGTCCGATGCGAAAAACATAGCCCCACTAGGTAAAGCGCTCATGCATGCCATAACGTACCAGTATACGTCATTTGGGTAGGACAGTGTTTCAAACTTGAATATTGTTATACCCGACTAGTCTAGCTCGCTTACTCTCGCGATGTTAGCCTGACAGTACCTACATCGAACTACCTAGTACCTAGACTAGACGTCCGGAATGCAATGCAAAACACTACGTACGCAGGTAGATTACCTATCCCATTCGCCAATCGCACCTAGTTTCAAGGCTGCCCTACCTACAACAAGATCTGTAGCATATCCGTTGAATCAACGTGATGTCCACCTACCCAGCATCAGAAACCTCGTCATGGTATCCTCAATATATCGTCCACATTCACGACCTGGCCCGTCGCGATGGACTTGTTCGCGGCTATCCCTGTCAAGATTGACAATGCGCCGTCGATGTGGCTGGCCGCACGCATGAACTCGTCGGACACGGGCTCGCCGAAGAGATCATTCAACAGCACTGTATCGCCGCCGCCATGAGCTCCACGGCCGTCTTCGATCTCAATCTCGCGTGGCTTCTCGAACAGCGGCCGGAGGAGAATTGTGCGTCTCTCGAGGGAGCCCTCGGTCGCCTGGTCGCCGCCCGAGTTGACGTAGCTGTTTTCCACCACCTCCATCTCAAGCCGTCCGCCCGTGCCGTTGAAGCTGACTCGGAAGCCCTCCCAAGGCGCGTAGGCCGTCAGCGAGTACGTCAAGACAGCCCCGTTTCTGTACCGCACTAGTAAGTTCATCGTGTCCTCAATGCTGATGCCATCGCCAAATACGCTCTGGTCGCGGTAGTATGCGTCCTCGTGCTCGGCATCAAGATACATAGCCTTCAACTGGGGGTGCTCATCCAGACGAAGCGCAAAAGGGTCGGTCTTGGCCACTTCACTTCCACGTGCACGGGTGTAGAACTTAGTCTCCCCGCGACGCTCAGCATTTTCACGCCCGTAGAACTTGAGATCGCCTTGCGCATACACTGACGCTGGCCGTGTCTGCAGCCAGAAATTGACAAGGTCGAAGTGGTGTGTGCTTTTATGTACTAGCAGACCGCCACTGTTGCGCTTGTCGCGGTGCCAGCGACGGAAATAGTCCGCGCCGTGAGAGGTGTTGAGCATCCATTCGAAGTGTACGCTAGTCACTGTACCGATGGCACCCGATCGGATCAGCTCGAAGACTTTAGTGTTGTGAGGTGCATATCGGTAGTTGAAAGTAACGCGCACGTGGTTACCCGTCCTTTTCACTGCTTCGAAGATCTCACGACAGCGCGGCGCATCAATGGTCATGGGCTTTTCTGTGATGATGTTGCATCCCAGTTCCAGCGCCTTGACGATATAGATATTATGAGTCCGATCGATCGTTGTCACGATAACTTCGTCTGGCTTGGTCTCTTTGATCATCTTCTCGAATTCAGAAGCGACAAACGTTGGAACCACACTATGGCCTAGGCCCTCGAGCTTCGAGTTGGCATAGTTCATGCGGGTCTGATTAGTGTCGCAGAAGCCGACTATGCAGGATGTTTTCGCGTAGTCTTGAGCAATTGCCGTGTAGAAAAAGATAGCTCGGCCCCCAGCACCAACTATGGCATACCTTTTCTTCGTGCGAATGACAGCAACCTCTGCCATCTTGTCAATCCTTTCGAAAGCCTCAACAAATCTACTCTTCCCAATTCTTCAATGTTGTCTAATGCAACCCGCAATGCCGTTTCGGAATGACCCGTTTCGCTCTGGTGATGCTCTCGAGACAAATAGACAGTACGGCAATGTTTCTACGTTTTTGTGGGCTTGGAGGTTGGGGAACTTGGAGACTTTGTTGATTCCCTGTCTCTTCTCCAACCCCTCCCTCAACTTATCGGTGCCAGCAAAGACTATTTATTGTATTATCCTCACTGCCACTTGACAGGTAATTTTCGGGTTCGCGATAAACCGATGCTATGTATTACACCGTTGGTGGGAAATCCTCGCTATCCATTACCCAGATGGAACCGCCTACCCAAAGCTTGAGCTTCTCCGCTTCAACCCCAGACTTTGCGGGGAAGTTGGGCTTTGACACATTTACCGGAGATCGCCATTAACCGTAACCAATAAGGGTGAATTACCAGCATTACGTCCTGTACACTTGAAGACAAACCGATTATATCTACGCTTCCTCACAGCCAATATCTTTGCTTTCGGTTAATATCCCAGTTCGCCTGCCAACTGCCAACCAGTAGGTATACCGAATCAATTTTTTTCTTTCCAACAGAGTAAGCGCATCCTCTGACGTAAGTTTTCAGGTGATATTGCTTTCCTATACCTTGAATGTCTTAAAGGCGGTCCTTAGCTTAACGGTGGACCTTGATGAAATAGACGAACCGAGGCCTCATGCTTTCTACTAATATTATGATGGTCAACATTTCAACGTTATTCTTTACTGAATATCACAGTTTCCTATCTTCAGGCGCGAGGGATCGAGAACCAATGTTCAAGGGTTTTTCTTTCTTTCCCTAGAGAAGTCTATCGGAGACATGTTATAGAATAATAAGTACAAGGGGAAACTAAATGTCTTTGAAATGGCATGGCTGGCAGCGCGTTCTCGGCCAGGGCTAGCCACACGTGATGTATGCAAGTTTATCGGGTCAAGTCGCCCCAGCGGACCAGATACTCGGCGCCCATGGATCTCCGCATTCGTACTTTGCAATCTCATCGGACCATATAAAGGTCATAAGTGAATGTCATCTGAACTCACAGAGATTATTGTTGTCACATTACCCTGTTCCCGAAGCTCATTTTCACCTTGCCTATTTCACAGGTCGATATCTTGATTCCATTAGAGAGACTAGAAATGGTGAGCGAGTCCCTAGAACCCGGCTCCTCCAGTATGCAAGAGGCCATGGATACCATCTCTCCAGAAAGCAGAACCCTACACACTGCGCTACCAGAGAAAATCCTTGAGGATAAAGCAGCCAAGTTTATTGCCGAACACGGAGAGATTGCGTTCGACTATGAGGATGAACGCGCTGTTCTGAAGCGTGTCGATAGGCGGATCTTGCCTCTCCTCCTTGGAGCATACTTCTTCCAGCAGCTTGACAAGTCGTCGTTGTCATATGTATCTATATTCGGCATTATTGAGGATGCAAACCTAACTTCACGTAAGCTATTTCGAGTTTCCAATTTATTTTTATTTTTACTTTTATTATTTTTGGGAGCATGTTACTCCCTGTTATCTCGTTCTGCTGCCTAGATCAACGCTCTTGCATCCGCCCTCTTCCAAACCGCGTTATATCCTAAAGTATTTCTCATAATCATACATGACCAACTTGATATGAAAGAAAACTCGTGTGTACTTTGAATTGGCCACTTATCCGCACATAGAACAATACTCCTGGTTGAGTTCGATTTTGTACTTTGGTCAGCTGGCATTTCAGCCTCTAGCTGCCTTTCTACTCGTTCGCCTTCCAACAGGAAAGGTCATTGGTACTGCGATTACTCTTTGGGTATGTCCATGATTTAATTCATTTAATTAGCCAATAACGCGAGTTGTTGATCCAGGCGTAGGGAATGACGCAAGCGTTGCTCGCAGCATGTACTAATTTTAAATCGCTTATCGCCTTACGGTTCTTGTTGGGAGCATTCGAGTCACTAATTGCCCCGAGTTGTATCGCGATAACTCAGATGTGGTGGCGTCGTTCCGAGCAGACGCTTCGTACGTCTTACTGGAACGCAATGAATGGCGTGACGCAAATCGTAGGTAGCCTTATTACTTACGGCCTCGGCCATAGTAAGTTCTCCGAGCTATCTATTTTATTCTAGTCTTTACGTTTTCTAGGGTATAAAGGCTTCCTCTTTTTTGGTAAAAAGGGCATCCTAAAATCTTCTCACGGTTCCGAAACCAACAGATCACGCTTAAAACAGCAATACTGACTCTAGGTGTCATAGTCAGAAGCCACGAGATCTACCGTTACCAAGTGATATTCAGCTTTTGTGGCGTTTCAACCTTTCTATACGGCATTACATTTCTCATCCTCATGCCGGATTCTCCAATGGAGGCGAAGTACTTGTCTAAGCGGGAACAGCTCATTGCTGTGGAACGACTGCGCGCCAACCAGATGGGGGTCGTGAGCCGGAAATGGAGATGGGACCATGCCTTGGAAACTCTCTTAGATCTTAAAACGTGGCTGTGGTTCCTCATAATGACCTCAATTTCGTGAGTTAATCCAACCAATTGCGGCGGGGGAAAACTGACGCATATGACAAGAATCGCGAGTGGTGGTATCGGCACTTTTGGAAATCTCATCGTCAAAGATTTTGGTTATACCAATTTCAATGCAATCCTCTTTAACATCCCGTTTGGTGTGATCCAGGTTATCAGCATTGTAGGCTCGGCCGCACTAGCCACGAAGATTCGCCGTAAAGGCCTTGTCATTGCCCTTGTTAGCCTATTACCTATCGTCGGTACTATCCTCATGCTTACAGTGCCCCGGAACGGACATACCAAAGGCGTGTTGCTCTTCGGTTATTATCTCGTATCGTGTTTGGGTGTAATCACACCCATGATATTCACCTGGCAAGGCCAGAACACGGGCGGAGACACGAAGAAGAAAACCACAACAGGAGTGGTGATTGTTGGAATGTGTGCGGGAAACATCATCGGGCCACAATTGTTCAACACAAAAGACACACCGCTATATCGGCCCGGACTCATTTCGGCCCTTGTACAGTTTTCGTTTGTAGGTGCGCTTGGATTGTAAGTCTCAGCCCTCCTACTACCAACCAAGACTTGAAACTCAAAGCTGATAATGGTACTTCTAGACTAATTCCAATGTATCTCATGTTCCTCAACAAGCGGCATGGCAAGAAGCGAGTGCAACTCGGCAAGCGGGCAGATATTGTAGACGAGTCCATGCTGAAGAAGGAAATGCAACAACCACAGGACAGCGAGTTGGGTCACAAAGAGCAAGTGACGAGTCTAGAGGATGACAACGGCCTCCAAGATCGTTCCGATCTCACAAATGAAGACTTCATTTATGTATACTAGAGAAAAAGACATAACACCAGATAGTCGGATTAGAGCGGGGTTCAAGATGCCGAGCTGGTAGATTTAATTTACCTCCCTCAGCTTCTGCGGCGCCCAATGCTCTACCAAGGTATACTTACTCGAGAATGGAGTCATATTCCTTAATTTACTATATACCTCCCCAATTTAATCCCAATATATTCACTTGTCTGTGTGAGACGGGATTTTCATACCCTGTTGTTGAATTGCGAACCTTGAACGCTCCCTGCCATCACGATAGCTAATTCGCCTTTCACTCCCAAGAAACTGAGCTTAGTGTCACTTTTCTGTTTTACTCTTTATAACTTCGTCGTATCCTGAGTCACCCTCGGTTTCGGTAGCCTCACGATCGGAACGACTTCGTATGTCTCAAAACAACCCGGGCGTCCCGGGATGCGAATAAGCCCGCGCTCTTCGCACCCATAGCGCTTCCAGATCGGTAGGCCTTTCATACTGGCATCGCCGTACAACTCCAAGCCTCCTTCGTCAGCCTGACGACAGCCCCAGTCGGATAAGGTAAACCCTAAGCGCGTTTTTTGATAGGCCTGGTCTACCGCTATAAATTCTCCCACTGTATCGCAGTGCTATTAGTAAAGATTCTTCTAGGTCGTCGAGTGGCGAACATGGCAGGAGATGCTTTGACTAACTCCAATGCGGCTTCTGACCCATTATACGACTCCTACTCCGAGCCATGCCACCCCATAGCGCCTCAGTGATGTCCAAGTCCCAATGTGCGGGAACTGGTGGCATAGGGATGTCTTGGTTTCCATCTGCCTGTGGGACATGCCATCTCGAGAAAGCTACAAGCTTATTGCCCCGTGACAAGTCTTCTACAACAAATGTCCTCATCACACCGGGCCCGGCAACTATCCCCATCGTCCAAAGCTCATTGAACCATTTGCGAGTCGTCGCATCGTCTGGTGTTGCAAAGTCGAAAAACTTGTGAGTTGGATTGAAAGCGGCGTACCAGATATTAGTAATACTTTCTACATCGGTCAGCTCGGCATCTCTGACATGAAAGCCAGGAGGGGGCCGGTGAGGTTGCTCAGAGTAAGATACATGCATGTCTAAAGACAAGGTAAGTCGGGGAGCAGGTGAGTTGTTACGAAACCAAGCAAGACACAGTAGTGTAACAAACCAGCTGTATTGGCAAACTCTCCATTATCTAGTGTACGATAAGAGAACATCTTTCAGCTTGCTTCAAGAAGTCTAGACTCTCTCTAGCCTGTGGGTCAACTTGAGGACAGAGCCATTCAAGAGTTCCAATATGGCGGTGTGCTCCCATGCCACTCAATATTACAACCTAGCGACCCACTGCAGCTGAACAATACACTAGTCTACTGTATGCAGATTACATAACCTTTTGGGTTAGGGTTTGCCCAAATTGGGCTGTAAATCTAAAATAGAACTGCAGATTCTTCCATACTTCAGCTTTCCCTAAGTAAGTTACTCGAGTGCCCCCGCACAAATCAGGCAGCTACACGTGCTTAGGGGTTAAGCCACTCACTGTCAGACGGTTGAGGGTTGGCGGAGGGTGGGGTTTGTCTAATATTATTCTACCTCTCACTCCTGTAACTGTAGATACGGAGTGATGAATTATGAGAGTAAGACAACGTACCTGTAGAGTAAGTGGGCTAGATTTTCGATGCTAGAAAGGCGAATGAGCCTCCAGGGCAAATGGTCGGGTAGTAATTACTCGGCAATTCCAGGGTTTAACAGTAAAGACACTCTCAAATAATACTCTGGTTGTTGACTTTCTCCTGCTTCCTCGATGGAAATTCAAGCCTAGATGTCTATATTACCAAGGGGCCTAGTATTATATCCCAATAGCGAAAGAACTGATAGTATATAAGCTGAGTAGGTCTCCATTTATTCTATTCGCTAGGCTTCACTCTGTCTGTATTGCTAGATCTTGGGAATGGATTCTATTTCACGCTGCTTCTCTCTTTCATTCTGACGCTGTCCAAAACGGATGTCATTTTTGTTGAAGAACCAGATACCCCGGACCAAGATTTGCGCAGTAGTCCCGATTTCAATTCCAAACGCACAAGCCTCGCCTTGTCCGTAGACAAAAATGTCATCGGGACAACGTTTAAAGAGTCACAATCTTAATGGATCGAAGACCTCGTTATTAGCTAATAGCAGAACTTGAACCTTAAAAAATTTAGGTGCTGGGTTAAGGTCACATATTTGCACTAGGAAGTGAGGTAGGTATGGCCCTCCTAGTATGAGGGCAAAGTGAGTACCCCATATAACTGAGCCTACATACATTGTTCACATTGATATGCAGGAAACAGGTCCCCATTTGGCTACATTGGAGGGTCCAGCAATCAATGGGCCGCTTTACTGAGCCCTAACAACGACCTACCTGACTGCAGACGAGCCTCTCTCTTTACTCTGGGACAAACCCTATTTGACAGACGCCCAAAAGAACCTTTTTTACCGTATTAACGCACACAATCAATTTACTTCGCCTTTTCAAAAGGCTCAGTTGGTCTTTGTAGTGTTAGGTAGTCATCAGCTCACATGTCTATGTGAACAAACACAACAGTCTCATAAGCAGCACCTAAGGAGCCGCAATCTGTTTTAGCCTCGTTGGATTAAATTCCGAAACCAGTAAATAGTTTTTATTTTTTTTATTGTCTTGTGCTTGGTATCGCTAATTGATTCATTCAAGGAGTGTATGAGTTGTTTCGACTTTCCGGATCCGGGTTGTGTCAAACAAAGGCATCGCCTGTGGTAAACAGACCATTGTCACAATGACTGCTTAAATTACGCTGCCACGATGCTGGTGTCATGAACCTGAGTATATCATAGTTCACTCCTGAGGGACACAAAATAAATTCGGTATATTCCAAATCATACACGCAGTACCAACAAGACGCAAGTATGGCGAAACGGAACAGGACTGCGATGACCCGCACATGTGTCCTCGAGACTGTCGACGGCACTGTACGGGTAAGAGAGCGGTGGCAGCGAAAAAACCTATACAAGGGCCCACCGGATCTACCGGAAGACTTTCGGTTTTCAGAGAGAGTCGAGAGGTGTCTCGACGCACTACAAGTCCTCCAGTTGAAACGAAACCAGTACCTCCTCGGGGAGACACTAGCAGTTCCTCTGCAGTTCTTGCATGATTCGCTTCCTTATATGGTCCAACCTGATGTGAATATATTCCGGCCTGTTCAAGAAGACATTTGGAGTCTCCCATTGAACGGAGACTTTGATAAACTCGCTCCCGAATTAGACTACTTCACAGAAAGACATGAAGAGGCATTGGCCAGCAGGAGATATCACTTCTGGCCAATCGATGTCAGTCGAGGGGGCGAAAACGACCCTCCGCACTGGGCGCTCATCGTTCTACACCTCTCGCACCGGCGGGAAGAGGGGCAGGACCCTGACACGTCTGACGACCCTTTGACAGGCCCTTACAACTTCCTAGATTCTTATGCTGTCATCGATCCTGACCATGGCAGCACCGCTCGCGATTTGGAAGAAGAGATAGCCACTTTGCTCCAGCATGTGTTACCTAAAATGGGGATCACTGTCGGCACTAGATCTACTCGGGAGAATCCCTGGGTGCCTCCAAGGTATGTGGCATTGTCTGCACTGTATTGTCTTTTCATGCCCGTGCTTTACTACTCAACGAACCATCACTAACGAAATCCAAGTACGTAATTCTTTTTTTATAGTGCAATAGTCTATACCTATCACCCAACCAGTGGATGGCCCGAGCCCACACTTGGGATCCGGTGGACGACCATATAACCATTCCTTGGTGATTAGAAACTCATTTGAAATAGTGAATGCGCCCCAACTTACGTCTGCCGGCGCGAGAGAGAACTGGAGCTCAGGCATACGTGTGTTCGAGATGGTTAGAGTCTGGCTAGACCGACTCACGGAATACTATTGCCAAGAGCCACATCGTCATGATCGGTCCAAATTTTGGGGGCCTCATCCGGGCTGGCTGAATTTGGACGCCGTACGTTCAAACATGATCGGGAGTAAGGAATTTTTTTGCTTCTTCTCTTTCGATACTCATTCCCACGAAATATATTTTACCCCTACCCCCCCTGCCCTCTACAGCTTCACGCCGAAAAACTTCTTTCCCCTTAGAAATGGTTGACTGTCGGCTAATTATCTAATCACCCCTTCTATAGTTGCAGCAACCATGGTGAACCGAGCCATGAACGGCACGACACGGGTTGCCATCGAGCCAATCGTCGACAACGCGATGCGCACCGATGTCGACGAGCTGGGGGTTCTGACGCAGACAATGATGCCGAGCCGGCGGCGCCTGGGCGCCTTCATTCCGGAGCAATCGCGGCGACACCCTTCCTTCATCAACGATACTCCTGCTGAGGACGACGAGGACAAGGCCGACGAGAGCGAGCCTTCCCAAAACGATGCCAGCGAGCATTCCAGCGAGGACGAAGACGAAAAGACCGAAGAGGATTCCAGTGACGAGGAAGCCCTCAAGGTCGTGGCTAAGAAGGGCCGGGCCAAGAAGAACCAGGTCAAGAAGACCCCGGCCAAGAAGGAGCCGCCCACGAAGACCCCAGCCAAGAGAAAGCGAAAGAACTGAGGCAACATACCGTAGGCCAGCGTCGTCTGTAACACGCCAATCGACTTTCCTCTGCCATTCCCTCTGACATAGCCAAGATGTATTATAGTTTCCTTAGATACTCGTTCCTTGAATCCTCGATAGTAATTGACCGCGACACACCATATAAATCATACTAAAAAAAATGTAAAAAACGTTATGTGACACACGCGTCCTGGTGCGGTACTCACTCTATGGAAAGAAAGCAGCGTAAGATCAATTTAATGTACCTTTTTGAAGATTAGGATTACTTCGGTCTATACGCAGCCGCCCATATGACAGTTTGTTTTTTTCGAGGGGTGCAGCTCCCTCTCTGGCTACAACGGAAGTGGAACGTTCTCTTCGAGTAATTAACTGAGCCAAGCAACAACTACTTCAATACATAATTAACCATCAAGTTCGACGGGACGGTACGTTATCTAAGACATAAACCGAGATGCCGAATGTTTTGAGTTAGGAAATTGTATCCTTCAAGCTTCCGGGGTTGTTGAGTACGACTGAAGATGATGGAACTAACGTGTATATAGGAAGTCTTTTTTTAATAGCATAGGTAGTTAGCTTAGTAAACCTCCAAGATTCATAGGCTACCTTACATATTTTACTGCATAGCTACGGGCCGAGAAATTTAGATATGTACTTCTGCGCCAAGCACAGCCATTCACAACCTGATTTATAGTCTGAGATCTCCAAATCTTCCAACGGAGGGCAAAGTTTCTCAGTTTACTAGCTACGAAGTGAAACGAGTTTGCAACTTATCATATTAAGCTTGATGTTCTCGATTAAATGAACTGGCGTAGCTACTTTCTCGATTTCCGAGACCCTTGTATGAGCCGCATAGACGAGCGCTTAAGACAGTCAACTGTAGTTCGCAGAAAGTCATGCAGAGAGGTACCGACGGCTTCTTGCCTAACTGGACATCCAATCTGGATATCAGCCACCCTAAAATTGAACATTGCTGACCTCTTTGTAATTAAGCCTCCAGATTTAAAAGTGGTGATTTACGAGATCGAACTATGTGTTTTGATGCACCATGTTGTTGCTCGCCAGCTTTAACAGGTGGTGGCAGTGCCTAAGTAGTGTGTGTTCCATCTCCTCCTTGACAGGTTACACTGTAGCCTTAGCTAATATGTTGGTTGTCAGATAATAATGAGACTGGATTCTATTGCATAAGCCGCTCACAATTGTTTACTCAATACAGCATTTTGTCGAAATTCTGTAATTCGTGTCAGTTTCATCACTCGTGAATTATCAAATTTGAGACTGAAATGGCGAGCTTACAAGACGTATGTGAAGGTATTATATCCCTCAATTCTTCGTCAGATTCGCGATAAAAGACAGTTAAATCTTTTACGGTATAGGACTTCTGTTCCGTGAATAAATGGGAAAATGGACCCCATTTATCCAGTCAACCGACCACGTGTAGCAAGCCGCATTATGGTCTTGAGTGTCGCGCCATCAACATCCTGAGTTGAAACAGCGGGAGCCGGAGGTGGCGGTGGACGATCAATAATCATAAGGTCGGGCTCGGCATTTCCCCCGGTTAGGACGCCGTCAACCTCATCGTCTTCCATTTCATCGTCTTCATCCTCATACTCGTCATCGAAGCTGCGCTGAAGGCCCGTCCGGACTTTCTCGATACCAATTTCGTGTTCCTCGGCAGTGAACGAATCACCTTCCTCGTTCATGACGTATTCGGCGATGCGCTCTTGGCATGCGTTGCGTGTGGTGCCCCAGATATCTCCAAGCGCGTTTTCTTTCTCTTTATTCAGGTTCGTGGTGTTATCAGATCGGGCGTAACCAGGGCAGGTCATGCTAGCCAGCGTCTTCCTTCCCTCATCCATAGCGGCTTCGACGTCCGGTTCTGGTTTCTTACGAAGAAGTTGCAATAGGATGTTCTCTTGCGTGCGGCCAGGGAAGTTGGTGGATGGGTGAACAGCGACGCGGCTAAACAGGGAATTGTTCTGGGCTAAAATCTCGAGGATCGCGTGGACGTTGTGGTTGAGGATGTCCGCGGAGGCCTGCAGGGAGTCTCTGGAAAGCTTTCAATTAGGGTGATGCTGGAGATCACAGTAGAGCAGGAGCACGCACAAGTTGGGCAGCGGGTTGCTGAGGAAGACGTCGTTTTTCAGGCTGTTGAGACTGCTGGAGAGTTGGGAGAGGCGTTGACGCGTCTGCTCGACGGCTTTCAGCTCCTCCTGGCTTAGCCCAAGCGACGACATGGTAGGTGATTGCGAGAAGAGAGCGGTGAGTTGCGGGATGGAGCGCAAGGACTGCGTTCTGGTGGAATGGGGTTGTTTTGGTGGAGGCTGAGGGTCTGGATTGTCTCGCTGGATGAGTAGATGAAGATCTCAGAGATGCGTGGGGTGTGGGAGAAGTTGTAAGCAGGACGGTGTCGCGATTCCGAGGTCGGTTTGGAGAGAAGTACACTATCTCTCTAGGTACTTAAGATAACGGCGACGAAGTTGCGGAGGAACGAGCTAGTCTTAAAATAGTCTAGCGTATAAATCTTGCCACACGCAACCAAAAAGCCAACCCTGCATTGTACCTGCCGAGCCACATGGATTGCACAGGGATTCAAGATGACTAGGCCCGAAGCAGATGAGAGAAGGAGGGGGAGGGGCTGATCGTCACATGCAAGATTGGGAACGCATTTCTGTGGTTCAATACCCCATATCATTGCCTCGACTATTGGCGAGATGTGAATCCTAAATTCTAACGTCACTATGCGCCTGGGGCCCTGTTCGTCTGTTGTTCACGGGTTTTTATTCCGGTGTTCCCCTGATATGTTTGGAAAACTAGCCAACCTACCTTTTTAAGTTGAGGAGCAAAGCGCCATGACAATCAACCCGTGAAATGCTGCAACTACAAATACGTGTAAGGGACAGATGGTATCTTTTCATCAAACAGAAAAAGAGGAGAAAACCCCCGCTTTCAAACAACGGGCTTCTCATGGCTATCCCGTCGTTTCCGTAACTCGCCTCGCTAAAGTCGCATCAATAGGGGTCAAGGAAATGCAAAGAGTTTGCCATGTGGGGATGGCAGGCGAACATCAGTTGGGGCGTATTGCCGATCAGAGCACGTTCCAATGCTCAATGGGCAGATACACTTACGCGAAGCCGGTGGCGACTTATTCATTGTGTGATCCCGCCTGGTCGACCACAATGTCTCGTGTTTCTCGCCCATACTTGTCAACAGGGGGATAACGAGCCCGGCGTTCAAGATCGTCGAGTGGTAGGAAAGAGCGGATGTACTTGTTGGTACCGTTATCGATCGGGTTGTAGTCCCAAGGATCAAACTTGCCGACCTTCAGGGCATCCCATACGAGCCTCCGAGTTCTCTGAGATAGGAGGACAGATTGGGTGATAGACTCAAAGTCCCACCGTGTCTTAGCTTCAGCCTCGAACTTTTCAAATTTAGCTTTGGCTTCCTCCTCGTCGGCTGTCAGTCCCTCGGTTTTGTTTGCCAGTTCTGCCAAATTGACTAGTTCGAGTGGGTCCTTCTCGAGGTTAAAGAGCTGCGGCGCATCTGTCGGACACGTGATGTACTTCCAGGGACCGCGCCGGATCATCATGAGAGGGCTGATGGTACCCTCGCCCGTGTATTCGGCAATGACGGTGTCATGGCCCGGTCTATTTTCGAGATGGGGTAACAAGGAGGTGCCATCCATAGGTAATCCTGGTATCAGCGGGGTGCCAACGATGTCACAGAGAGTAGGAAGGATATCCAGCGTCGACACGTTCTCCTTCACGTGGTGAGGTGTAAACCGGCTAGGATCCGAGACTAGCAAAGGAACGCGGACAGACGACTCAAAGTAACTCATCTTATACCTACAACTCCGTTAGCAGAGAAATGGGCCATGGTCTCCATGTTAGAACTATACCAAAGGCCACGTTCTCCAAGCATATCACCGTGGTCACCGCTGAAGACAACGATGGTGTTATGGTCGAGACGGCATTGCTTCAGTGTCGTAAGAATGCGCCCAATGCAGTCGTCGACGTAGCTAACAGCGCCATAATACGCCCGTCGTGCGCGTTTGATCTGGTCGTCGGTGAAGTTTTCATCCCAAAGGTCGCACACCTTCAGAAGCCTCTTACTGTGCGCGTCCTGTTGCTCCCGCGGAATCCTGACCTTCGGCAAAGAGATATCTACACCCTCATATAGGTCCCAGTACTTTTCTTCAATTGTGTAGGGGTCATGAGGGTGAGTGAGGGACAGCTGTTTGTGGACAAGTTCGGTTAATGTGTGTTTACTAACTTCGGATCCTACGCTTGCAACCGCGAAATCGTAGTTCAAAGCCTCTATCCAATAATCGGGGAGAACATACCGTAAGGCAGAATGGGCGTTTATCCGGGCCCTCACGAACTTGGTCGTACAGGAATTGGGTAGACTTATACATGACCTCTTCGTCATAGTCCAATTGATTGCTTCGCACGCAGGTTCCGGCCTGCAAGATGGAGCTTGCATTGTGATACCACTCGAGTCGCCTGTCAGGGTCATCCCAGTTGACGGCCCAGCCAAAATCGCCAGGATAGATATCACTAGTCAAACGAGTCTCATACCCATGCAATTGATCTCCAACGAAATGCATCTTGCCGGCCAATGCTGTGTGGTAGCCTTTGAGCCTCAGGTAGTGAGCGTATGTGGGCACATCGCTGCCAATTTGGGATGCATTGTCATAAGCCCCAATCTTCATCGGTAATTGGCCTGAAATAAGACTCATGCGAGAAGGCGCACAAAGAGGAGAGGGGCAGTAAGCGGAGTCGAACTGGACCGACTTGGCTGCTAGTGCATCCAGGTTTGGTGTGAGGATCTGGGATTCGGGATTGTATATCTTGAGCTGGGGAGCAGCCAACTGGTCTGCCATGATAAAGAGAATGTTGGGCATCCTATCGCCACCGTGGCGCCCGGCGGGCGTTGAGCCATTGCCGGTGGTCTCGTGTGGGATGGAATCGATGTCCGGAGCCATACTAGAAGATAAAAATGATGCCAGTTAAGAGGGGAAAACAAGTCAAGAAGCAAAGCAGGGAGATGGGTGAGTTTTATTGAGTATGAACTGAGCTGCGGAGGCGTCGAGTTAAGACCCAGAGAAAAAAGCACGTGTTTGAGTCAAGAGATGGAGGATTAGACCTGTTGGCAGAGGATGGTGGGCTTGCCTAACTTATACGCAGCCTGGAAACTGGAGACTGGAGAGCGCGTAATCAGGACAGCAAAAAAGAAGTTGAACTAAAGTGACGACTCTACCCACTTGCCAAATGAAGACAGAGGAAGTCTGGTCGAAGAGGATGTCGTAGGCGACCAGCAGACTACGCTTCTTCTTTCTTCGACAAGCAGCGGGCGGAAGGATCATCACTTCGTTTAGTCTCGGTGATAAGAGAGATCCGACATATCGGGAGTCCACTCGAGGAGACACTTGGCTAACTGGAATGTACACGCACGCATAGGACTCTTCGTTTCGTTTTGTGTTGCGCTGTGTTGCGCTGTGTTGTGTTGTGGAGAGCGGGTGTCGGGCTGTCGTGCGATGGCGACATGCTTTCTACATGACAATGTTTCTTCAATTTTCTCGTCACCGCTGTTCGATGGGCGGTGGCAAGGGAAGCCGAAGAAGCGCAGGAGAAAAATGGAACCCCCAGCAGCAGATACCCCGCGCTAGTACAGAGTTGGGAATACCGTCTTGAGCCCTATCCGCCAATCATCCTCCTGTAACGAAATGCATTTTCCCGAATTGGCATTGTCGAGCTTTGTAACACGAAGATCCATTCCGGTCCGCTCCCTAACATTCTGGAACTCGGTAAATGTACGTGCAGATGGGCTACCTTGTATGCTAGCTATCGAGTCGAGTAAGTAGTAAGGTAGGAATGGTCTGACTATGATAAGTCCAGTCAGGCTCCGATCATGTGACCGGCAAGCATTCCCCGAGGTGCTATGTGCTATGCAAAGGCCCCAGCAACCTAGACCAGACCAAGACGCTGCCCGAGGGTTTCCACCTCGTTCCCGTTCCCGTCGTGTGACTTCGGGGTCTTGCCCCGCATGATATCGAGAACGTGGAAATGTGCGGCATTGAAGGGCTTGAAAGCGAAACTGGGGATTGGCTAGCTTCAAGCCCGGTGTCGGGCGAATTCAACTCTTCGATATCCCTCTTAGACTACAGTATATCATGTGTCAAGTGACCGCATGATACATATTGCAGTGCATCATGTAGCACTACAGATGACAGAAGCATTTCTTGTCGTCAAACACATCACTACTCGGGTTTCAAATCCAGGAATACCGGGGCATATGTACTCTACTTAAGTATCCATGAAGCTTTGCTGATGCTAGAGTAGAGTAGTAGCGTACAGGAGTTAGTCCAAGGTAATTGATTGGCTTAGACGGTCATCCGCGATTATTGTTTTGAGCGCTAGCGCAACCAAGAACTTCACATCGATGAGAGACATGAAACAGACAATTTACCGTAGTGCGCGGTGAGGACAAGAACTTACGCCGAGCAGTGGCGGATGACTTCTTTTAGACAACTGGGAAAGCAGCACATGCACAAGGCCATTAATCCACATAATCAACACTTATTGCGAAGATTTAGTTCTACCTATATGGTTGGCGCCCAAACGAAAAGCGGTATGCAAGCTACCAATCAGCATACAAGTGACGTGTCTACTTTGGTGCTTATCACTCCTACTCCTACCCATCTTCGACGGAGAGGAGAGCACTGTGGGTGTCCGATGCAGATGCGTACTCTACCGTCAGAACAATATTGACAAGTAATGATTGATAAGTCCATGCTTAGTGAGAGGCAATTCGTCAGCTCCAAGACTGTTATCAACACAGAATAAGTATCACAACATCTGCTTTCTTGAACTTTGAAGACATTGCTAGTTAAAGATTACTTAATAAATCGGGTACGGTAAAGGAGCCATAACAATGATGAAGTGCATTTCTCTCTTGATAAAACACGAACATGGTCTTATCAAAACCAGGTATCGTGCGTATGATCATGCACGAACTCACCGGCAGTTCCGATGTATCGAGAACATTCTATTACTTCCTGCAGATTGCAGATAGTTATGTCGCTCGATTAGGTATTCAGGTCTCCCTGCATATAGGTAGTTATTTCAGATAGGTAGAACTTTGGCCAGGTTGTGGCAGGTACCTACTTAAGCATGTGCGATTGCCGATAGATAGTGCCATTCAGATCAAGGATGGCAACACCTACACTGAAAAGACAAAGACAAAAACTTATCTCCATTAGGTAGGTAAGTATTACAGATGTTTTAGGTATAGCGCAGCGCCAAGTCAATAGTCAGGATTGGTAGTAAAACACACCTGAGTTATAAAACAACGGCAATAATGTATTAAAAATCGTAAACAAAAAGAGGTATAGCGGTCTTCATAATGATGCTATTTTCATACAATACGAAAAGAACTACTTAACCTCTCCGGCGCGTTGTGGGTCCTTTATTACCTCTAGGTGACGTTGAAGGAGACACAGCCGAACTCGGGGTTGGTCCAGAGATAGACACGTCCTTCATCTTCCCTTTTGCTTTGGCCGAGGGCGCGTTCCAGTAGTACACCATCTGTGCCGCCAAGACGCAGTTCAAAGTGAACCCCGCAATGAAGCCGTATAGGATCAGCTGGTCATCCACCTCCTGCAGCGTTGTAAAGATGCGCGAGAGAGAGCCGGCGAGATAGTTAAAGACCTGCCACACAAGCGCGTCAGCAAACCTAGGATTACAAAATGCCGGGTCGGAGAAGGATTTGTGAGACAGGGTCGATTGTGCTTACGGTAAAAGCGCTAAGCTGGCCTGTTCCACCCTCCTGAAAGATAGCGGCAATCTGGGGTACCTTGCTCGCTACACCCAGCACGCCGGCGCCGGCCTGCAGGTAGCCCAGAGCCTGCATATCAAGGACCCTACTGTTGAAGAGAGTGATGAAACTCGTGGCAAGGGCGGCGACAAATAATGCAGCCATACTAGCGCGACCACTGTAGTTGAGAACCAGGACGGTTATAATGACATTCTGGCCGAGGATCAGGGCAGTCTCGCCGAAGGTGCTGAAAGGGAATCCATTCCGAATGTTGTAGGCGAGGGTGATGAGGTACGACGAGGTTTCAAGGAGGTAGGACAGAAAGCTGACGCCCGAGGCCGACTTGGACTGAACGAGCTTGATGATCTGTGGGACCTTGACGACAGAGGAGGCGCCGATGATGCCGATGCCCAGTCCCTTGGAGATAGCGAGCTTGAGGCATTCGGAGTCGGTCGGGTCTAGATCGAGAAGCAGGGTCTTGTAGCAGGTCTCGCCGATGATGGACACGCCGAGATCACGAATCGGCGCGGGCAGGTTGTGAGTGAGCGGCTGCAGCGGCTGCAGCGCCGAGCGAAGGGCCTCCATGCCAGGAAGGAGATGGTGCAACGCGCCGAGGGAGAGGGACGATAATCTAGATGTAAGTTGCACCGTAATGTACTATTCGCAGAGGACGACGAGACTGGTAGTTCCCAGACCAAGTCTGCAAGGTACCTTAGGTAGGTAGAAAAGAAAGCTGGTTTGGCGCAAGCTGACCAGACATTAGCGGGCGAGGCTGATGCACAGAACATTGCATGGCCCGGGTACTCCGTGTTTTTACTATATCGCACTGTGCTAGCAACCCCCGGGAACAGAGGTTGGGTGGGGGTGTCGAGATGAGGCACCTAACATATTGAAGCGAGCCCCAGCACAAGGTTGCAACCAAAAAAATGCTGTTGATTTTGGTGAAAATACCACGAAATTAAGATCCACGGTGTCGGTGCAGATTTCTATTCCCACTAAGCGTGGAAATAAGGACTGCCTTCCGGTATTGACTACCTATAGCCTATTCTAGAGCTCAAGCCTTGCTCGGGCCTGCTCAGGATTATTCCGCAAAGACTGGGGAGATTCCCATCTCAAGTCAACAGCGAGGCAAGCTCTGGCTGCAATGAAACCAACGCAAATTCAATCATCACTTTAGTCCTAACTTCCAAGCCCTCGAGAGAAGCGTTAAACAGCCAATTTTCAATTCCTCGCCATCAACTTCACACTGTAGTTGCGGATCGTCCGTAGTCATGGCACCTCCTCACGCCCTGCGTCGGGTGTTGAACTGGCTAATTGCCTGGGCACAATGAGTCAGGTTTGCGGCAGGCTCCCATGTGTTGTAGTTAGAATTGTAACCCTTCCATTTCACCTGATACTCAGTAATGCCAGATCTCTTGCGTCTGGCAACAATGAGGTCAACTTCAAATTCCATCTTCTTGGTGCGTGTCTTGGGAGCGGGGTTCGGAGTCTTCTTATGATCCGCTTCGGACTGCGTGTTTGCAATCTTGAGTCGTTTCTTCCCAGACGCTTATATTAGCTCCTTGCCCCTTTTAAAAGGAATAATAGGAAAACATACGCTTTGCTCCGTGATTTTCTGGGTGGCAGACTCAGATGCAGAGCGAGATGATCTTCGATAGCCATCTACCGGAATGTCTCTCTTTCTCTTGGCTCTGAATCGAGAAGAACCTTCAGCGGCCTTCTTTGCTGGACGGCCACGTTTACGAGGAATAGGATCTTGTGCGCTCTCGTTAGGTTCTTGCTGTGTGTTGCCTTTGGATCTAGTATAGGCTTCTGAATTGGTAATCAGGTCAACAACCGCGGCTTTCTTTGGTGGGCGACCACGTTTACGAGGAGCCAATTCTTCTGCGCCCTCACTAGGTACTTGCTTCGTGACATTCGATGAAACTGCACCCCGCCTGACAGACATCTCGATTCTCCTGGACTTGCGGCGCTTTACTCTCGCGTCTCCGTCACTTCCAGATCTAGATTCGACGTCGCTATCGTGACCTTCTTCCTCATTGTGAGCTTCATCCTGTTTGTCATCTTGGCAGTTCTCACTCTTATCCTCGATATTAGACGTGAGAGGGATAGTGCTTTTCTCGACCCCGAGCTTAGAGACAGGCTTCAGGACTTCAGCTTGAGTGGTGTTTTCTTCTTCGTTAATGCCATCGTTACCCTGATTCTCTTCATCAAAAGCAGGCTCACCCTCATTATTCTGAAGGCTGACAGAGATTTTTAGTAAGATTCAGGCTGTTTAATGAAGTGGAAATGAATGAAGGTTGGGAGATGAGGAGTAGGGTCAAAACAAGATTGGAAGGTAAATGCAATGCGGTAAATAACTTACTCGGACACGATATTGGCAATAGGGGCGTCGTCGTCGCCGCGATTATCGCCAAACGTGACGCGGCTGCGTGATGTAGACGCCATACCTTCACCACTTAGAGTGCGCAAGATTTTCCGAACAGGTCTAGGATCGGCTCGCGAGTTCAGCGTATACCACCTTAGAAATCTGTTGTGTGTATCTTGCAGAAGCTGCAGAGCTGCGGCGTTTGATTGTTTGGTGACGGGTCAACTATGGGGGAAATGATAAGTCGGAAGGCACCCCAAACGTGAACACAATGCCGGATAGTCGTCTACCTGGTTACCATCCACTTGGTAGGTAGATAGGTTGTTACCTAGGTTCTCGGGGAGACCAAACAAAAAAGACAAAATAGAAGCGGTGCAGCAAATGGCGGGAACACACATACCTTGTTGCGCAGCTGGCGTTATTGCGCCGCAGTCAGATGAATGATGCCGATGCCTCTTGGACAGCTTGTACAGCTGGTGGCGTGGTAGTCGTCCAAGGGTTTGAATAGAAATGCAGGTTGGGGAGATAGTTGTTGGGTGTGTGTTGATGTCAGGTGGGTTAGTGGCCTTGTCGACTTCTTATCCCGGATAGCTGGGAGTGTGGAATTTTGGGGGTTGGGTTACAAGGCAAGTGCGAGGTGCCTAGGTACCTAGGTAGATAGTGTCTGGTTAAATATTTGCTGCACCTGCCTGTATATCTCTGCTGTTGCCCCAGGATCTTGTGCCTTCCCAGAATGAAGTGAACGGGTAGGAGACAATGGGGTCTGTTAGGTACCTAAGATACCTAGGTACATCACATGCACCTGTTTACCTACCAGGTAAAATTTTGTTGATAGGGCTGTAGATAGAATCCAAGTCAAGATGGGAAGTAACCAACTACATATACCTCGGTAACCTTAGCCGCCGAGGTACATATGCATTAGGTACACTAGCAAATCACGAGCGATGAGCTTTCTTGTTCAATCCTTCCTTTCGTCTTGAAAGAGAAATGTTTAAATTGTGTCCGTAGTGCCTATTAATATGTGGTAGGCTCTTGGTATTGTTGCTCAAGGGGTCAAGGTATAGGTGTGTCATGAATGAATTGTTCTTGCGCGAAGACCTAAGATTCGCCCAAAAGCTGGCGTGTGTTGGCATCATGCAAATGATTTCTTTGTTGAATGGAAAGCGGTGTCATAGCATACTGTATCTTGTGGCCATATAGAGAGCTCGATTCATCCTCCCTTAGTTCACGAGCCTCACAGATATCGGGTCTCATACCCTCTCCATCCAGTGGGCAATTCTTCATGATTTTCAATAATCAATCACCATTGCTGAGCTATATGTTCATATTTACTCGCAGAAAAGCCGGAATAGAACATCTCGTGCGTAGCAGACTTTTCATGTCGAACTGACAAAGTGAGAAGGGTGCGATCTGGATATCGTGCTTAACCATTTAAATTTATACATTGGGCCATGCTATTAGAGATTTATCCTGAAAACTCATAAAAACACATTTTACGTGTGCCGGAGTTATCAATTTATCTTATTATACTAGACTCTATCATCTGCATTAATAGTTGATATTGTCCAGACACTCATATACCGAATTATGACTGCGCGACATGTTCCCCTAGTGGCATATTATTCCTTAATCGACATCTTCCTTGTAGTCATCTGGTAATTCTTCAAAGCGCCCCTCCTCTACCGCTGTCCGAACTGGGTTTTCGACTGAAATTATGCCGTTCGCCTGTAGCCTATTTTGAGATTAGACCCCTTTCCCCTAATTGCACATGTAGGACAAGGGAGACTTACCTTTGGAAAAGTACAAATAGCCTCTCGGCTTCTCTTTCCCTCTCAGCCTCAGTCATCTCAGGTGCATCAAGGTGTCTCTCTGAATCCAGGAACTGCCCAGTCACTGGGTTAATCGGTCGGCCAGAACTGCCTGTATCGTTGCTGAAGGCTTCAGAGGCATTCTGAGGTATGGATATATTTTTATTGTAGAGAAATCCTGAGGCGAACCCGTACCCAACGTTTTCGACAAACTTAGATGCATCCTTGTCTGAGAGGTCGAAGAGTAGATCCGAGATGATATCGCGAAACCTCGGCGCTACGGGGTTCGTCGAGTTCTTGAGAAGCCAGGAAGACAACGAGACACCACGTCCTAGTACTTCTTTTCTATCGGCTTCTGTGGGCAAGAGCTTTTGCCGAATAGAAATCTGCACATCTTGCGGAGCATGGCCATGAACTGCCTGTATTACCCCAAGGAGGGGTGTTACGGTACTGTCAAGTTCCTCGTCCTGATATCTTGTCCTCGACTGCTCAAGAAGGTTGATTAGACGATCTGATAGGGTGGTTGGCTCAGCTGGAGGGAACAGAGACGACCGAACTTCCTTCGCATCTAGGTCCAGATTTAAAAGAGAATTAACTAAGGGACCTGTCGGCGGATCTAACGGCTTGTTGACTTGGAAGGATCCTTCACACAAGATGGTAATAACATGTGGAACCGCTTGGGTGAATGATGAAGTCTTCTGTCTGCAGTGGTGAGTGATATTGAACAGTAATTTTAGAGTCTCCGTTAGAGCCATGTCCTGCATAGGATCTGTAGCCGACCTTCCATCATTCTGGTGCTTTGCGTGGCGTTCCAAATTCTTGATCACGGAGTCGGCAAGATGATACTCATCAATGAGTTGCTCTAGCTTCGTGTCGGTATCATATGTCGTGAGGAATATTATCCTCGAAACAAGGAATTCATCGTCACGACTATCATTCTTGAGTTTATTGCAGACTTTGGCCTCATAACCTAGATCCACGAAAATTTGCCGGCACTCCTTCTTAAGCAAGAGTGCGTTGCATAAACAGCGTAGAGCATTTCTTGATGTGATACTGGAAGGACTGTCGAATGCATGCCTCGTGAGCATCTCAATTCCCTTTATCTTGTCAACATAGAATCTCTCATCATCTATTCAGGTCGGGACCTACCTCTTTTGTGAATATCGGGTCTGCATTACAAGGATCCCGACCATATATTTTTAGCTCTTCTAAAGCCGCATCCCTCTCTAGTCGCGAAAATTAGACATGTCTGAGAGAATGTTTGCGCGTGAATGTCTTACGATGTGGAAGTAGGTTGACTGAACCCAGGTCTTGGGTCAACTTTCCAACAAGGCTAGCGACTGCAGCCAGTTTTTCTGTAGCCACATTCGTCAGTAAGATTGGCTCATTACACTACGATGCGGCTTACCTGGTCCTGACAGCATAGCTGCTTGAGACAGTTGAAAATTACTAGCCATAGAAGAGCTTTTGGTCCCTACGGGACGGCTGTGCTGGCTACTGGACGATGAAAACAGGCGGCAAAGAACCCCTAGGCGGTGCTGGTCAAACTGTTTAGTCATTGGGAGTATTCCTGAGGGTGAAGTGGGCTTTGAATGAATAAGGAACGACAATGAAAGGGACATGAAAAGAGGGAGGGGGGAAAGGGGGGGCGAGGCGGCCCCTCTTCCTAGAACAACACAGTGGCCTCAAATATGGGCACAGAGGAGGCGAAGATGATTGATTATATTGACTTGGAAAATGATAATATGACGGCTAATGAGACGCACTTTGTACTTAAAGATTAAGTATGCGCGATGGAACTCGGCACAAAGCTGGATAGACGCAATCGAACTGGTATTGAAGCGTCGGTCGGCCCGGCCACCTGATTTATAAGCTAGGTGTGACGGGAACGCCTCGCCAAATACTCGAGTGGTGCACAAGTTGGAGGATGGATGGTAGTACCGAGTAGACGTGTAGAGTGTAGATACCTACCCGTCCGTGTGTTGGTAGGACCACTATGTAGTCGTCGGCACGCACCACGGCGTGTGGGCGTGTGGGCGTGAGAGATCTTGAGTACGGAGCGATGGTATCCTGGGTGCCGTACATCCAGGATGATCGACTAGAGGGCCAGTTTCCTGAAAGAACGTATGACAGGAACTGTAAGTATCAAGGTGAGGCTTTATGGTTGTCTGCACATCTTCTGAGGTAGTATGTTTTATACATGTCGGGTGCCTTGTCGTCACCTTGCTGGGGGTTGCAATGCGCACAGACCATGATCGTCCCTATTATTAGTGCTTCTGGGGTTAAAGTACCTACTGTCTGGTGGGATGGAAAACCACTTAAGCACATGGGATCCACTAAAGCGCGTCGCGAGCACTTTCTTCCTGCTCTACCGCGTCGACAGGGATCCATTATCGCGCTCTCTCCACATTTTGTCAGATATCGAGATACCGTCTCTTACTTTATAGGTACCTGCTGTATTCAGTCAATCAATTACAGCACTCTCTGGATTAACCTCTCACCATCTCGGCGCTACCTGTTCTAGTCGCCTTTTCCATTCGAGGGGGTAAACGCGAGCTATCACACTTCGGCCCTTCGTTCCTGTGTTCCTGATTTTATCCCTAATTTGTCTGTTCCCTTCCATTTACGCCGGTCGAGTACCATGTTCGTCAACTAGCGTCCGTGTCGTTCCCAGTCGTATATCACCTAGTCGACGCAACTGCAATCGATCCATGAAATCTGAGCTGCCCAGCCAGCCTTCGCGTGGTGGGCAGAGAAGTCTTGGAGTGGTTGACTTGCAGCCATGGTATCACCAGCAGCAGCGCCATCAGCAGGCCTAGACGCATTGCTGGCAAGACCGCCAACTCCCCCCCGAGAACGTCAAAGCGACCTCGATCCCACGTCGAGTCTAAACCGCCATCCCCTCGCCTCTCGCCTCACCCTGCAAACACCCCCAAGCCACTCGCCAGGCTCGGCGCTCTCGACCAACGCCAGCTCGAGGCGGTCTCGGAAACGGGTCGAGTTCACGGTTCACGCCGAGTATCGCGACCCTCCTGCAGACGCCGGTCAGGAGAATGAGCATAAGCAATCGACGCCAATTTCCGCCTCGTCTATGCGCCTCTCGAGACCGCTAAAGTCGATTCTCAAGCCCACATCGAGTCCGAACCCTCTGAACCCACTCGACCCGTCCGCTGGTTACCGCGAGGCGGGCAGCACGACTACCTTGGCCGCCATGCTAGAATCCAGCATCAAGCACCTTGCCAGCAATGACCGCGACTCTAAGGTCGACGCCTACACAATGCTGGTGCGCGCCCTGAAGACGTCGACGAATCTCCCAGACCGCATCGCCCTACAGAGCAAGATGAGTTTGTTCATGCAATTCATTCAGCGCGACGTCACTGCCAAGGGCGGAAACGGAGTCATTGATTCATCACTCGTCAACCACTCCCTCAGCTTGCTGAGCACTTTCCTACATTTCCCTGCTATTGCAACGGCGGTGACCTCCGATTTTGGTGTCTTTATTATAGATCACTGCATCAGATCATTCGAGGACCATACAATTCCCAAGGATGTTGTCCGACATCTGATGCAGGTAGTCGTATGCCAGGACTTTCCCCCAAAGGTCATGACAGCTGATCGCGTTGGCCGACTTGTTGCTTCGCTCCACAGTATTGAGAACCACATTAAAGGGAAGAGCATTATTATGTCGCGTATTCTCATTTATCGAAGACTGATTAAGCAGTCCACAATCCACATGGTGTCCCACTCTGAGTGGCTCCTAGACCTCTTTACGGATATGCTGAGTAGTCTGAAAGAGATCCGTTCCGCTGCGATAGCCCTCGGATTAGACGCCAGCTTCACCGCTGCAAAAGAAAAACAATTATCCAAAAAGGTTATGGAATTCCTTCAACTGTCCATTGACGAAACCCGCTTTGTTGAGCACTATATTCAGAGGCTCACTGCCATGTCGAAGGAGAAGTCGGAGATGGCTGCTGTGCCTCAGATTTGGAGCGTGGTCATCCTGCTGTTGAGATGCCCAATTGATCGCTGGGAATTCTTTGACCGATGGCTGGAGATAATACAGCGGTGCTTCAACAGTGGTGATTATCAAACTAAGTTGGAGGCAAATTACGCATGGAATCGCTTAGTCTATGTGCTGCATCTGCACGAGTCATCCTTCTCTAAGACGATTGGTACTTTGTGTCAACCTTTCAACCAGTTGAGACGAAGAGGTAAACAACCTGACGAGCTTCGAAAAGTCGTCATTGGTGGACTCTGTAACCTTTACTACTATGCTTTCAAACCTAATTCTAGCTCTACTCAAATCGACCATTACTGGGATGCCTGTGTTCGAACACTGCTCCGAACATTGGCATTTCCTGAGGCTGACGGAAAACTGGTAGAAAAGCAACACGCTGCTTCCCCTGACAACCTCGCCCAAGCCGCCAACATCTTAGCGGGTCTCTTTGATTCCTCTAGCGTGCGACTATGGAAAGAAGATCGCATTGCTGAGAATACATTGGCGAAAGCTGCCGAGTTGCCCTCATTGGATCCCAAATGGATTAGGCGAAATACCACTCGAGTCTTTTCAATCGTGGAACCTATTCTCAGTAAATCGTTTCTGGAGCTGGCCAACCCGGAGTCTAGCTCATTGAAGCTTTGGAGGTCTCTCATTGGCGCTGTTGCCGCTGCCGCGTCCAAAGAAGTAAAGGTATCAATAGATACAGCAGCTTTCCTGGGAAATGCGCTAAGCCTCCTGATGAGAATCTGGACTGCCGGTCCTGGAACAGTGGCAACTTCTGCAGATATGCAACGGTCATTCTTGAAAGCGGCAGAGGTTTATCTTACTACAATGGTTCTCTCAATCGGTCACCTGCCCTTCACGGAGAAGCTCCTTTCACTGAATGAGCAAAACACTTTAGTCCCAATAGCCACACCCTCGCATCGCTCACGGAAAGTACATGGTCCGACACGATCACCACTTCATCACCTCTTCTCGATACTCTCATTATTGCCACCAGGTATTTCTGATGGGGAAGACGTCTCCAACTTGTTCAAAACTGTTTTTGAACCATTTATGCTTACTCGATCGCTTCGAGGTAAAACAGATCTAGCTCATGAGTTGATGCAAGCCCCGCCCCTGAATGGCCCTGTCAACTATGGCCCATGGGTGTTCATTGCAGAAGTCCTGTCGACACCTAGAGACAACAGCCAGTTTAGTAATTCATCCGATGATTCTACCACCCAATCTCCGATCGGACATGATTTCCGCGACATAGTCAGGCATCTTGAAAAAGGAATCAGTCATACATCGAATCTACCATGGCCTCAATGGTTAGCTCTCTTCCATTTCGTGGTTGGACAAGCCACGGAGCTTAGCGGCGAAGCTGGTTGCTCCATTGCAGTCATAGAGCCGCTTGCCAAAACCATCTTGGAGAGTTTAGTTGCAGAGGCAAACTTGATCAGCTCTAATGTATATAAGTGTGGTGCACAGTTAATATGCAATGCAAGGCAGCCTCGCGATCGACAAGCGCTTGATGCTGCTAGGCGACGTCTGTGGGGGACAACGGTAGCCGGTGTTCGGTCAGCTTCGTTTGATCTGTTCGATAATCTTTACCGACTTACTTCCCGTCTCCTTGAGGCATCCTACATGACAGTGGATAGCATCGACGAAAACACCCTTGCAACCCTTCTTACGGAGACGTCTCATTTCTTGTCGAGAACCAACCAGGTTTTCGTCTTCAAATCTCTTGTGCAGTTACAGCACGGTTTAGGGCCATGGCTTCAGGACACGAATGAGCAGTATGGCAGCAAGCAGCGCCCGATAGTAGCTGAAGCCGTATGTATTGAATCTATCCCTTTGCACACATCTCGTTGGCTGGTACTAATGGGCTTAGGTCAAATTGTTATGGGATCGAATTTGCAACCTCTTCTCAGAGAACACGCTTGAGCGGTTCCAACTCGATGCTATTGAGCAGCTGCTTTGCTGTGCATTCAAGTCGAAACATAGGCATATTGTCAATAATGCTGTACTTCTGTGGAATCGAAGTTTTGACAACGCCAGTGAGGTTCATTATCCAGCGACATTGAAAGATGTTCTACTGTCCCTCCGGCCGTATGTTGAGATCACGCTACCTGGTTTGGACAATTTGACCTGCGAAACCAACGACTTGGTACCATTGTTTGTGGATTCACAGAATGACTTGGATAACATGACATCCTCAAGCAAGGTTCAAAGAATGAACCCTGCTTCAAACCATTCTCCGTCTTCTGGATGTCTAGAAACTCCTAGGCCAAAGCAAATGTCGCAATCTGCCCATAACAAATCTGAGGATCTACAGAACTGTTCTCGTTCTAGGTCAGCGAGATCGACTAGATCGACTAGATCAACTAGATCAACTAGATCAACTAGATCAACTAGATCAACTACACGCAACAGAACGCCGAAACCACGCCATGACGATTCTCAAATTCAATTTGCTACCATCGAGCAATCTTCTCCGTCAAATCGGGCCGTTGAATCGCAGGTCCTAACGGACCGACAGAAGGAGGTCCGCGAACGACAACTAGAGAATGCAGCACTCTTCCCTTCCATCCGATCCAGCTCTGAGAAGGACAAAGAGGGACCAATCCCTGTCTCTCATCAAGCCCCCCCACAAAACTCTGACCTGACTCAATCACCTATGGTTGATCGATCTATGACTCCTAGAGCCACTCGCAGCTTCGACTATATATCTTCAACCCCGACACCTCGGCGTGGTCAGCACTCAATGATCGACGAAGACCATGAAATGACTGACGACCTTCCCTCGTCTCCACCCGAGCCAAGACGGAATCTGCTTCCTGAGATGAAGTCACATTCACGAGATACTCGTATGCTAGATGACATGCCAATATCGTCGTCACCAATCACGGGATCCCCAGTCTCGAAAACACCCCTCCGACCCCAGGACGAACAGTTAGAGCCACGGGAGGGTATCGTTAGCATTACCAGGGAACTCGTGTCAAGTCAGCAGATCAATCCTAGTATGCACGACCCTGTAGCAGCCATACCTTACGAGCTTTCTACGAACTACGAACAGGAGGCGGTACAAGTTGGGTCTGTAGGTGGACCGATGGTTCAACAGTCAGAGACCCCAGCCCATCTTAACCCCTCAAGAGCCCAAGGAACACCAAAGTCAGATGGCGAGGTGTTTGTTGATGCATTAACGAGTCCCGCAGCCCAGGGACTTCCGACTCGCGGTAACGTCTCAGAGCCGGTAGGTCTTATCCAGGACGATGAATGTGAGTTTAAAGATCGTTCATTTGAAATGAGCGATGGTGAAGAGCGCAGTATGGCCCGTCTTGTCATCGAGCTCGACTCTAGGAAGTGTGATCCTCTCCCCAATTATGACGCAACTTCGCCTGAAAAGGCCCACAAAGACACGGATGCCATGGAGTGTATCACCGTCGATACGGGATCTGAACGGGGGCAACAACGCCTAGGCAAGAGTCAAGGTAGCCCGTCAACGCAACTCATCACGCCTACCCTTACCAAACATGATGACTCCCAATCGTCAGAGAAGAAGTCTAGGAAGCGGAAAAGGGTATCTGACAGAAAACAAGACAACGGCGGCAAGAAACTGAAGCATATACAAGCGGATGGAGAGGATACTGATACCATAATGGATAGCCAAGCACCACTAGCTGGCCAACAAAAGCTACTTCGAGTATCAGATACTGAATCAACTAAGGCTGGTGAAAGGACTGAGCGAGAGGAGCCTGGTGACGGAGTTTCGTTTACACATTCGCAAGGTTCGCCTGATCTGTCTTACAATCCCGGTAGCCAATCATCTATGGAGCCTTTGGATTTAGATGAGGATGGAACAGACTCGGATACCGCGGCGGTGAATCTTCAACTGATCACGGAAGCATCGCAACAATCCGAGGCAGATGGTCATCCACAATTCATTGACGACGATGCTCCCAAGTCTGATATTTCAAGTGAGGTTGAAATTGTGGCCCAGTGTGATGAACGAATAGAGGACACCGAATTGGAGTCCAAACCACCAGACAACATTGAGAATAGCACATCGCCGCAGGTGGGACAGTCAATAGTGGAGAGGATTACGGCTTCACTAAGGGATGGGCTTGAAGGACTACGAACAGCGACATTGTCCCGGGAAGATGTGTACAAGATTGAAGATATGTTTATGGACATAAAAAAAGAATTGTACGAGGCCGAAAGGAGGAGTCGGCGATAGCGTGTATTGAGCATCGGCATATATTGAAGAATCATGACAATGGGTTGTCCAAAGGATGGGCATGTTTGCCGGGTCTTAAGTTATTGTATTGTACAGCCTGATAGGAATGACATGCATCGGTCCGGAGTTAAAAGGGATACGACAACGGAAAGAAAGTTTTTTTTTCTAGTGTCTACACAGGCTTGTGTCTAATTGTCTCGATCAAAGTCTCAGTAAACAGATTCTGATGTTCTACTACCGTAGCATAGGAAGGACTATCATCAAAATTTCCACAAGCTAAAGCTATTTTGACCTTGGCCTTTATCCGGTATTTCCTCTCTTGGTAGAAGTTGACAGTAGGTAACCCGTCGAGAACAGTGTGAGCATCAGTCATTTCGCTTTCATGTATATGTATCAACTAGACTATCCAAGGTTAGGTGTATATACAGTCATATTTGGCCAAGTGCCGGATTCCACATGCTGTGAAAAAAATGAATTAGCGATACTAGCTGTCAAGATATTTCAAGATCCAATCGGCCAACTCTGTCCCGTCAAAGAACGCATCACGGCCCGCGAACATGCCATCCCGTTCACACGTGCGACGTTTCTCTTCTCTTCTCTCTTCTCTTCTCGTCTCGTCTCGCCTTTCCATCAGCAGCAGCAGCAGCAGCAGCTTAGACGTAGTTGCAGGTGACGGTGTCGGTGCCCGAGGTGCTGCAGTCGGTCAGGACGGAGCTGCCCTGCTTGATGTCGATGATGGTGGAGCCGGTGACGCCGACGGTGGAGCCGCTCTTGACGGCCGAGGCGCTGGTGAAGGTGACGCTGTCGAAGTTGGCGAAGGTCACGAGCGCGCCGCCCGACTCGTAGTCCTCGACGATCCACTCGGCGTCGTACTGGCACAGCTTGCTGCTCTCGCTGCTGAAGGAGTGCGTGACCGTCTTGCCCGTCGTCAGGTTCTCGAGGGTGGCGACGCCGGCGGCCTTGGAGGAGGCCGTCTGTGTGTGGTTCCGAGTCGGTTAGTGGGGATCTTTCTCGACCGATTTTTTCACGGATGGGGAATTTGTCAGATTTATTACTAGCGATCTCGCCACGTATTGCCCGCAGAAGGTCTGTTACATTGTTGTTGTTCTAGGTCTGTATGGGTGTATTCTACACCCTACATATATATATATCCCTCATACAGTTAGGTGTAGATCCACCCATTCAGCTATATACCGCTCTATTTGCTAAAGGCATACCCCCTATAAGGGCACTTCTCACTAGCCACTCTATAGCTCACATCACCACCTAGCTACCATTTAATCCAACACACCTTTTTAAGTAAAGCTACTCCGGTAGCTTTGCTTACTTATATAACTATATTTAAAAGTAGCATATAAATATATATTAGTTCGTATATATATAGTAATCTTAATATAAAATATTAATAAGCTTATTTTAGTTAAAAATATATATAAATATATTATAATTTTAGTATTTAGTATTAATACGCTTATATTAAACAAATATAATAGTTATTAATAATTTTTTTTTTTAGTATTAATACGCTTATATTAATAGTTTTAATCTTTAGTAATAATATGCTTGTTTTAATAATCTTTATATTTAGCGCTAATATGTTTATATTAGTTAAAAGTAGTATTTGTAGGTCTGCTAATATAACTGTTTTTATTTCTAGTTTATAGTGCTGTTTTTTCGGTGTAATCTTTTAATTAAAGATATAACGTTTGAAAATATAACTTTAATGCCTTATAACTATATTAATTTTTTAATTAAAGTATATAAAACTTAATATATAACTTTAGCGCTAATCTTATAGTTAATTAGTGTAACGCTTGCTATATAGCTAATTTTTTAAGTATATATAGTAAATCTATTATTAGTATTTATTATAAGTAGTAGTAAGCTTTTAAAAAATATTTCTTTTTATATTAGTACTTTTATAAAGCTTTTAAATAATATTTAGCAGCTATAATAAATTATAATAAGTTTAATAGCACTTTTAATAATATTTAGTAGCTATAACCAATATATAATAAGCTTTCTAAAAGCTTTTTTATATATTTATATATTATATATTAAAAGCTCTTTAGTAATATTTTTTTATTACTAGTAGTACTATTAATAATATTTAGTAGCTATAATCAGATATAATTAATTGCTAAATTTAATATTAGTACTTATTATAAATAGTAGTAAGCTTTTAAAAAATATTTCTTTTTAGTATAGCAAAGCTTATATATTATATATAATAAGCTTTATAAAAAGATTTTTTTATAATACTTTTAATAATATTTAGTAGCTATAATAAATATATAGTAAGCTTTATAAAAATATTTTTTTTTTGCTAATAAAGCTTTTAATAGTATTTAATAGCTATAATTAATTATAAAATAGTTAATAAACTTTTTTAAAAGCTTTTTTTTTTTTGCTAGCAAAGCTTTTAATAGTATTTAGTAGCTAGAATTAGTTATATAGCGGTTTAATATAAAATATACTTATATATAGTATATAGTAAGCTTTATAAAAGCGTTTTTTTTTTTTTTTGCTATAGTAGAGCTTCTAATAGTATTTTATAGCTATAATTAAGTATAAAGTAGTATTGCAAACATTTGTACGTTATATATAATAAGCTCTATAAAAATATTTTTTTTTTGCTATTACAAAGCTTTTAATAATATTTAATAGCTATAATTAGGTATAAAATAATTAACGGGCTTTTTAGGGGCCTTTTTTTTTTTGCTATAGCAAAGCTTCTATTAAGATTTAATAGCTATAATTAAATATAAAGCAGTACTTTTTTAGTAAAAATAGATCTTATTAATACTTTATGTAATAATTGCTACTCCTTTAGCTAATAAATGCTAAGTACTAAGTACCCTTAGCAAAATAAATCTTGCTAGTGCTTTATAAAATAATTATATAATTGCTACCTTTTTAACGCAAGTCTAATTACTTTTATACTCTTTTAAAAGTACGTTAAGCGCTTTTATTACGCTTTATTCGCTAGCTAGCTAGTTGCTTAGTTATAGGGTTAAAAACTTATTTATTAGGTCTAAGCTCTAAAAAATTATACTAGTAGCACGTTTTTAAATAACAGCTATAATAGAAAGTACAGTCTTTTACGTTAGAGTTCTCTTTTTTAGCTTTAGTATATATGTTAGCGCAAAAGCGCTTAATAAAAATATATCTAAAGCTTTTTTTACTACTGCTAAGCTATATATTACTTTTAAATAAGTAATCAAACTTAAAGTAATTAATAAGCTTGCTACTGTTGCTATTGCTTTTATTACTATTGCTATTAATATTAAATTTTTTAAACTCTTTAAGCTTTTCGGGCTTTTTGGGCTTTTCGGGCTTCTCGGCCAGCTCTTCGGCTAGATTTCCAATAGGCTTTTTTTCTAGCTTTTCTGCTAGATTGCCTTTAGCAATAAATACTAACTAGGCGCTCTTTCTAGCAGTTCTTAAAAAGCTTTATATATTAGCTTTTTAGTATAGCTTAAAAGTTATAGTCTAATATTTTAAAACATTATTTATTATAGCAGTACAATATATAAACTTAAATAATATAGTCTAGTTTAAATAAGTTTTTTAAAAAGCTTTTTTTAGGTTAATAACTAGCTTAAAAGTATTTATTTTAAACTTTCTAATATAGACTTTAGTAATTTTGTTTAGCTATATATTAATCTATTTAACTAAATCTATTATAATAGTTAATACAATTTTAATAAAACCTATAAGAACTCTAGACCTATATAGTAATAAAATAGAAAGTTTATATATAAACCAACCTATAATTTTATAGCTATATATATAAAGTTTATATTTATTTATTTTATAAACTTTATTTTTTTTTTTTTTTTTTTAGTTTAAAGTTTTTATTTATAATATTAATAAACTAGCTATAAAAACTATATTTAATTAATTATAATACTACTTTAAACTTATTAATTATTTATTAATAAATATTTAATAAATATATATTTTTTATTTTATTATAATTAATAAAATATAAATAAACTTTTTTTTAGTTATATATTTAATATAAAAAATTATATATTTTATAATATAAACCAAACTTTAATATAATTTTAATAAAATTTTTAATTTTTATATTATTTAAAAACTAATAATTTATAAAAAACTTAATTTTAAATATTTTTATTTTATTTCTAGTTTTTAAACAATTAAAATAATTTTAATTTTTAAATATAGCTAACTTTTTATTATTAAATAATTTTAAAAAAAAAAATTTAAATACTAAATTTTTTTATAAACGTTTTAAACAAACTAATATTTAAAAAAAAAACTAAAAAAAATTAAAAATTAAAACATAAAAAATAAAATCTAAACTAAAATTAAAACAATTTAAAATAAATAATATATTTAAAAATATAATGATAAATATTATAATAATATAAATTTATAATTTTATATTAGTTCTAATAAAACTTTTTTAATAAATAAATAAAATAAAACATTAATTTTTTAATATATTTATTTGAATATTTTTAAAAAATAACTATAATTTAATAATAAAAAATATATTTAAAAATATTAATTTTAAACTTTTTAGTTTTATTATTTTATTTGTTTTTTATTTTATTAGTTTATTTTTTAGTGCTTTAAACTTTATTTATATTAAAAAAACTAAAATATAAAAAATTAATTTTAGTAAGTTTATAAAAAATAAAGCTTTATTTAATAATTAGGTTTATAAACTAATAAAAAAACTAAATAAAAATAATTAATTTTAATATATTATAAATTAATTAAAAAATATATTAAAAAATTAATAAAAATATATTTTTATTTAATTAAAAAATTATTTAATAATATTATTAAAATAATTTAAACTTTATTAATAATTTATTATAATTTTAATTAAGTAATTATTATTTATAAAATATTTTAAATTTATATATATAAAACTAATAAAAATATTAATAAGTTTATTTTTATATTTAATAGTTTAATTTAAAAATATTAATTTATTAAATTATAATAAAAATATAAATTATAAAACTATTTTTATATAAACTTAAAAAAAAATCTATATAAAATTTTTATAAATTATTTATTAATAAAATTATTAAATTAATATATAATATTAAATAAACTTATAACAATTATTAATAAACTAAATTTATTAGCTTAATTAAACAAAAATTTAACTTAAATAATTAAATTTTTAGCAAACTTATTTATTAATTTTTAGTTAACTTTAAAAATTTTAAAATATTTATTTTAAAATAATTAAAATAAATACTAATTATAAAAAAAAAGAACCTATTAAAATAATAAAACTTATTTTATTTATAATAAAAAAAATATTTATTAATTAACTATTTTAACTAAAAGCTTAAAGTTTTAAATATTTAATTAGTAAAAAAAATCTATAATAAAAATAGTTTTAATAGTTTATTTAACTTAAAAAATAAATAAAACTAATAAAAGTTTTTTTATTAGTTTTTTTATTTATTTTAATTAAAATATATAATTAAAATAAATTAATTATTTTTAAAATATTTATTTAATTATAAATTAATAATATTAAAATAAAAACTTTAGTTTTATATAATATTAAAACTTATATTTTTTTAATAATTAGCTATAAATTTATATAATAAATTAAATAATAATTAAAAACAAAAATAGTTTATTTAGCTAAACTTTAAAAACTTTATAACTATTAAAATAAAATAATTAATAAAATCTATAAATATTTAATATATATTATAAAAATTAATAATTAATAATTTAAAAACTAAATATTTTAATAAAAACCTAAAAATAATAATTAATCTAACTAAATAATCTATTTTTATTAGCTTAATTCTTATTAATAATTATAATTAAACTTTTTAGCTACAAACAATAAAATATAAACCTAAAAATATAAAAAAATATTAAAACAATTATTTTAAAAATAACTAAAACTAAAAAAATATAATAAAAACCTAGAACTTTTAAACCTAAAAGAAAAAAAGTCCATATAATAATTTAAAAAAAAAAAACCAAACTATTATTAAAAAAATTATATAAAACTTCTAAAATTATTTCTATTAAAATAAATAAAAACAACTAGCTAAAAAAACTCTAAAAAAACCTATTATAATTAAATTTATAATAACTAAAAATAAACTTAAATTAACTAAATAATACTATAAAAAACTTTTAATAATAAACTAATCCTATTTTAAAAAAAAAAAACCCTAAGCATATAAAATTAATATAAAACTTTTTGCCTTTTTAATTATTATACTTAAAAAAATTCTTTTTAAAAGAAAATCTAAAACTTTACTATTATTATAACTAAAATTTAATATAATACTAAAACTTAATAATAAAAAAAATATTTTTAAGCTTTATTAATATTAAATATTTATATAGTTTATTTTATTTAAAAAAAACTTTATAAATAAACTATTAGCTATAAATTTTATTAAATAAAATATAAACCTAAATATTATTTTTATTCTATTTATACTTAAATTTAAATTAATTAAATATAAATTTATAATTAATTATTAATAAAAAATATATATATTTAAAAAACTAAATTATACTAGTTCTAAATATTAATAATATTATTTATTTTATAAAACTAAACATTATTAAAACTTTTTACTAATTATTATTAACTATAAAATTATACTATTTTTTTTAAACTTATAAAAAAATATTTTAATAAAAAATCTTACTATTTAATTTAAAAATAAAACCTATTTAATAATAAGCTTTTATTAATATATAAATTTAAAAACTTTTAAATAAGTTTATAAATATTTATATAAATAATATTCTAATTTATTCTAAAACTAAAAAATAATACTAAACTTATTATAAAAAAATAATTTATTATTTATATTAAACTAAATATTAAAAAAATATTAAAAAGTTTTATTTTAATATATTTATTATTAATTATTTAAAAATAATTATAAAAACTAAAATAAAAATTAGAATTAATTTTATAAAAATTTAAATAATTTTAAAAATATTAAATTAATCTAGTTATTTTTTAAACTTTATAATTATATTTATATATTTATTTATTATATTAATAAAATTACTACTTTTTTAAATTAACTATTAAAAAAAAATTTATTTATAATAGAACTAAAATAAAAACAAACTTTTAAATATATAAAACTACTAGTATATAAAATATTTATTTTAGCTTTTTTTAAGCCTAGCTAATTAATATAAATAAAAATAAATATTTTATATAATATAACAAAAAAAGTTATTTAGTAATAATAAAAAAATATAACTTAAAAATTTATAAAATATTTTTTTAAAATAATAATATTAATTAAGCAAGCCTACCTAATTTAAAACTATAAACTTTTAGTAATAATATAAACTTTAAAATATTACTACTTAAAGCTCTTTAAAACTAAGTTTTTTATAATAACTAATTATTAAGTTTTATTATATTTTTTAAATAAATAGATTTTATTAATATAATAAATATACTAAGCTAACTTTTTATAAAACTTTAATATTATTTTTTAATACTAACTAAAACAAAAAAATATAGTAGCTAATATTTTATTAAAAAAAAATAACTAAACTTTTTATAATTAAAACTAAAAAAACTAAAAAATAAATAATAATATTAGTTCTGCTTAATAAAATATTAAATTTTATATTAATTATAAATTTTTTATTTAATATTTTCTAAAAAGTTAACCTAATAAATTCAATTAAATAAAAAAACTAGCTATAAAATCTAAGAAATAAAAACAAAAAGCTATATATACCTAAAATTATTTTAAATAAAAAAAATTTTTTTATATAGCTTTAATTTAAAAAATTTATATATTTTTAATTATTATATATTAAAATTAATATAAAATAATTAAAATATTGAAATAAAAATATTATTAGTTTTATTTAAAATATAATTATAAAAAAAATAAAATATTATAAAATAAAACTTTTAGCTTTTTTTATTTATTATTTATATTAGCTATAATATAATAATATATAGTAATAAATAATAAAAACATATTATTTAACTAATAAAATTATAACTATATATAAATATTTATAAATAAATTTAGTTATTTAATTATAACTTTATTTAATAAAAAAATAAATATTATAAAATTATTAGCTATATAATACTATAAAAATCTATATAAATTTTTTAGTATACTAAATATATAAATATTAAATAATATAGAACTATTTACTTTTAAGTTTATAGTAATAATTAATAGTTTTATAAATATTAAGCACTATTTTAGTAGTACTTATTACTTTTAAACCTAAAAAGTAATAAAATTAACTAATTAAAAACTAAACTAATAATTCTATTTTTATATTAATAAATACTAAAATAATTAAAATATTTATTTTTTTGTTCTAAACTTTATATATAATTTTTTATAATATTTATTAATTAATATATTATTACTAAAAATAATAATAAAAATTAAAATATAAAACTTTTTAATAATAAATATTAATAAAACTATTATAAATTTTAATATTAAACAATAAATATTTAAACTAGTTTACTAAACCTAAAATATTTAAAAAATAATATATAATATAGCAATTTTTATATCAAAACAATATAAACTATAAGCTAATAAAGAAAAACGCTTAATAAATTTAAAAAAAAAAGAAAGCTTTATAATATAAGTACTAACTACTAGATTAAACTTTTAGTTAGTTAAACTTTTAAAAATTTTAAAAAAACAAAAATTTAGTTATATTTTTAATTTGCCTAATTTTTATAAAATAAAACACTTATTTTATACTAACTAATTATAAAAAATAAATAATAACTTTTTATTTTAATAAATCTAATTATTATTTTTAGCTAAAAATATTAATAATAAAGCAAAATTTAAAATTAAATAAATTAAACAATTAAAAATATATAAAAAAAATAAAAAGCTATAATACTAAGTTGCTTAAAAAAGCTACAATTCTAATAATACCTAGTATATAGCTTAGAATTTTAAAAATATGCTAATTAAGCTTAACTAATTTTATAAAACTTATAAAAAATTCTTAAACTTTTTATAAAATTATAAAAATAAATATATATAGCAATAATTAATAAATTTACAAACAATTATAAAAATAATAATAAAACAATATAATATAAAAAAACTATATAAATCTAATATTATTAATAATTTTAAATTAAAACTATATTTAAACTTTTAGTTTTAAAAAAAAATAATATAATAGTTAGTATAGTTTTAATAAAACTTATAAAAATTCTAGACCTATATAATAATAAAATAAAAAATTTATATATAGACTAACTTATAACTTTATAGCTATATATATAAAGTTTATATCTATTTACTTTATAAACTCTAACTTTTTTTTTTTTTTTAGCTTAGAGTCTTTATTTATAGTATTAATAAACTAGCTATAAAAGCTTTATTTAATTAATTATAATATCTATAATATGTTTTTTAATTAATATATTAATAAATACTATATATTTATATTTATATTTAAACTTTAGAGCTACTTATATTATATTACTAAACTTTCTCAAGTTATTATACTACTAATTAATAGTTTGGATTATTTTTATATAAGTTAATTAGTAGTTAAAATAAACTATTTTCTATATTTATTTAGAAAGCTTAGTAGTTTTAGTATAATAAATATTATAACATTTAAAAGCTATATTATAACGTTGTTCGGTATATTAATATAAGTATTTTCTAATAGTTATAAAATCTATATATATAGCAATAAAAAGATCAATATATAGGTTTAAAAAAAAATTGTTAATTATTAGTGCTTTTAATACTATAAGCTATAAAGCTCGATTTATAAATGTTATATAGTCCTATAAATCCTAGCTATAAGTACTAATAATAAAATTTTCCTCCTATAATAAAAAGTTGTTAAATAAATTAAAAGTAGTTATTATAGCTATTATAGGCTATTTAGCTAGGTTTAATAAGATTGCAGTATTTAATACAAACGTTTGCTATTATATATATAACGCTTGCTATTATTTATACGTATATATTATATGTTTAGTTTAATCGTAGTAGAAAAAGCGCTTGCTATTAGTATCTATAGCGCTCGCAGTAGAATATCTTATATTTTTCGATTGTTTTTAATAAAAAGAGCGCTTGCGGTTAGTATTTGTAGTGCTTGCAATAAAATATTTCGAATAGATCGCTAGCAAATATATATATTGGTGAAAAGCTTGCTAGCAGTAGAATATAAAGTATCAATAAAACTCTTAATTGTTAGATTTATTACTAGCGATCTCGCTACATATTACCTATAGAAGGTCTGTTATATTATTATTGTTCTAGGTTTATATAGGTATATTCTATACCCTATATATATATATATCCCTTATATAGTTAGGTATAGATCCACTCATTCAGCTATATACCGCTCTATTTGCTAAGGGCATACCCCCTATAAGGGCACCTCTCACTAGCCACTCTATGGCTTATATCACCACTTAGCCACCACTTAATCCAATAGAATTAGATATTGGGGAACTGCAATGGTCGAACATACTATCAGATTTAGTGTTATAGAGCGTACCGTATATTTGTATTTAGATTGCTTTATTTATATTGTTTCTTATAAGTCCTATTTTTCCTTTATAAAGTATTTATTTATAAGCTTGCTAGTAAGTATAGCCTAGCCACACTTACTAAGCTACGTTATTAAGCTATAACGTTTATATAACTATGTAATTTTATTATCTATGCTTAATTAGCTCTTTTTATAGCTACTAGCTATAGGCTAAATCTAATATACCCCTTTAAAAAAATTATTTTAGTAATTATTTTTATATATATATTACTATAGCTATAAAAGTAGTTATAAATAAATATTAAAGTATAAATAATATATAAATAATTAGTATAGCATACAAGTAATTATATAAGCTAATTTTAAATATTATATATATTATTATATAACTATTTAAAATATAGTATAGTAAATTTAGTAAGTAAAAATATTTATAAAAAAGTATATTTTTAATTTAATAAGTAAGAATATTTATAAAAAAGTATGCTTATAAATATAATATATATAAGTTTATTCCTAGTATTACTAGAGCTTTTTTGTTTATTTTTATTTTTTTTTAGTTTTTATAAAATTTTTGTAATAAGTTTTTAGAACTAAAATATTAAATATTTTACCTTTTTGTAATAAAATTTATACTAATTCTTTTTTTAGTTTTAATTATAAAATTATTTTTTGCTAATATATTATTAATTATTAAAAAAAAAAAAGTATTTTTATTATAAGGTTTAAGAAAGTTTTAGGTTATTTAATAAAAAGTTTGCTAATATATATAAAAAAAACTATTATAATGTTTTTTTTGCTTTTTTTCTGCTTAAATTATAATAGTTAGCGCTTTTAACCGGGCTAAAACTTATAAATATAATATATAATTATTTTTTAAATTAATAATTAATAGGTTTATTATTAGTTCAAAATTATTATTATTAAATAGTAATAATATTTTTATATATTTTTTTATTTATTTATTATTTATTATAAAGCTTTTAGTATATTATATTTTTATTACTACTACTATTACTATTACTTTTTTAATATTTTTTTGTTAAACTTTTATTACTATTACTACTATTTTTAAAATAGCTGGTTTTTTGTTAGCTTTGCTTAGTATTTATTGTTTAGTTTTTTGTTAGGTTATTTTAGTTATACTTGTACTACTACTAGTTCTGCTTAGTTAAGCTTTTAGTAGCTAGAATATTACGCTTGTTATTATTATTTTTTATAATTATAGCTATGCTTTATTTTTATAACAAGCTAGTTTTTATTTATAGCTAGTATTTTTAAGGATTTTTTAAAAAATATTATATTTATAGTATACTTGTAGTGCTTTTTAAAGTTGTTTAGATAGCAATTATATTAAAACGCTTAGTAATAAGTTGTAATATTTGCGGTATACTTTTAAGCATATATATAAACTTTTATAAATAAGTTTTTTAATAATTAATAATAAATATTAATTATAAATAGCCCTATTAATATTAAGCTTTATATTTATTATTTTTGGGATATTTTTATAAAGGGCGCTAGTAATATTACTATTTAAGCTCTACGGATTATAATTTATACTATGCTATCTTTTTATTACTTAAAAGAAAAAAGAAAAAAAAAATTTTATACGCTTTTTGCTACTTTATAGCAAAATTAGTGCTTTTGAAAATAATTAAGTTTTTATATTATTAGCTTTAGGGCCTTTTAAATATATAAAAATACTTTATAATTTTTTTATTAGTATATTATAAGTTTATAACCTATATTTAAATAGTATTTAAATGTTCTATTTTATAGATTTTTTTCTAAATAGTAAGTTTTTAATCTCCTTTTAAAAAACTAATATATTTTGTTAAGCTTTTTAGCTATATTTAGGAAGCTTGTATAATTTAAGCTATTTTAAAAAAGTTATTTATTTTAGCATAAGTAAAGCTTTTATAAGTTTATTAATAATTATATTATTAATAAATATATATTTTATTATAATAGTTTTATTTTTAATTTTTTAGTATAGCTAGTAATTATAAATATTAATATACTATAATTTAATATATAATAAGGCTATTTTTTTTATAATAAGCTTTATAGTTTGCTAATTATTATACTATATTTATATTTGCTAATTTTATAGTATTACTTTAAGCTTATTAATAAACCGGTTAATAAATATTACTTTTTTAGCTACCTAAGGTAAAACTAAAAGCTTTGCTTTAGTTATAAATATAGTAATTATATCTTGTTTATTAGCTTGCTAATAGATTATTTTTTTAAAAAGCTTTATAATATAAATTTAAAAGCTTTTTTAGTTAAAAGTATTATTTATAAAAAAAGTATTACTAACTATTACAAAATTATTTTTATTTTTAAATTATAATATATAGTACTATATAAAAAATAAATATAATAAAAGTTTATTAGTAGCTTAGTAATACTTAGAAAAAAAATTATAATTAAATTATATAAGCCTAAAAACTCTAAACATTATATTTAAACATATTATTACTATAATATATAAAATTAACTTTATTTTTTATTAGTAGCGCTTAATACTAGCAAGTATAAAAATCTTTTTATATAAAAAGAGCTTTTAAACTTTTATTAAAGTAGTTATATAAGCTATAGCTATAATATTTTGTAGTTTAGCGATTTTTTTAATATAAAAAGCCTATAAAAGCTAGAGAAAGCTTTTTTTTTTATTTCTAATTATTTTAATATCTAAAAACTATTATAAGTTTTTATTTCTAGTAAAGTTATAGTATATTTTAAGTACAACAATTACTTTATTTATAGTTTTTTAGTTTTTTTGCTTATATGCTATAACTATATTATTAATATATATAAATAGGAGTACACCTTTTAAAAAATAGTAGTAAAGTTTATAAAGTATTAGTTTAAAGCTTATTTTTTATAATAACTTGGTAAGCTTTTTTTGCTATAGCAAAAAAAACTTTTAAAATTTATATAAAGCTTATAGTAGTTTAACTATAATATTTAGCTTTTAGTAGCCTAGAAATATATATATATAAATCTTTTTATTTAATTTAATATTTATAAAAACATTTATAGCATTATATTGCTTAAGTTCTAAATTAAACTTAGTAATAATAGCTATTAATATTTTAAAAAAATTTCTTGCTAATATATTAGCATAAGTATTCTTTTAGTTATTATTTAGTTATTAATTTTTTTATATTACTAGATAAACTTTATATTTTTTATAATATTTATATTTATTAAACTTATAAATATAAACTTATATATTATTTAAAGTGATCTTTTTTTATAAAAAGCTTTTAAGTACTTTTTTTTAAATGCTTATCTTTTTATAGTTTTATAAATAAATAAATTCTACTTATTTAAAGTAATTTTTTAATAAGTAATTTATAAGATCTTTATATTACTTTAGTAGTTATAATAGATTTTATTAATATATATATTTTATTAATATATATATATTTTTTAATTTAAAAAAGTTTATAATTAAGCTTTTAAATAACTAGTATTTAATTTAAAAGCTTTTTTTTTTTTTTAGTAAAGCTTTTAATAAAATTTAATAGCTATAATTAGTTATATAGTAACTAATAAACTTTTCTAAAGGCTTTTTTTTTTAATTAATAAAGCTTTTAATAAGATTTAGCAGCTATAATTAGATATATAATAAATAATAAGCTTTTTTAAGGGCCTTTTTTTCTTTATTAGTAAAGCTTTTAATAAGATTTAATAGCTATAATTAGTTATATAAGAATTAATAAGCTTTTTTAAAGGCCTTTTTTTTTACTAATAAAGCCTTTAATAAGATTTAGTAGCTATAATTAATTATAATAAATTTTTAAAAAGCTTTTTAATAGTTTAACTTTTTTATTTTTAGTTATTAATTTATTATTAATAATTATTACTTTTTATAATCTAGCTATATTAAAGCTAGTTGTTTAATAAACTATAGTTAAAATATTAAAAGTTAACTTAATAAAAACTTAGTATTAATTATTAAGTAATTTTTTATTTAAGCTTAAATTTAATAATTTAACTTATAATATTACTAAATATAACAAAATAGCTTTTGGACTTTATAGTAGTATTAGTAATCTAAAAATAAACTATAAATTAGTATAAAAATAAAAGTTTTAATAAAAAACTTTTGCTTTTTTTTTTATAAGTTTATTTTTATTAGAATTTTTTTTAGATTTAGATTTATTAGCATTTTTAGTATTGCTTTTTAAAAATTAGCTAGTAAGCTTGTTATTTTTTTATTTGTTAGCTATATTTTTTTTAAAATTAAAAATATTTTAATAACTAATACTATTTATTAATGTTTTATATATTTTTAAAATTATTTTTATTATTATTAAAAAACTTATTTTTATTAAAAACTATATTTTTTATTACTATAATTTTGTTTTTTTAAAAGAACTAAATATAATAAATATTAATAAACTAGTAGCTTATTAAATAATTTATTTAAATATTAAAGTTAAATTTTTTATATTTTTATTTTTTAAGTTTAGTTTCAATAGTTATAATAAATATTATATAGTTAAATATTTTTAAATAAAATATATAAAATGTTTGATTATAACTAATAAACTTTTATAAGTAATTAAAATATAAATAGAATTTTTTGTATAAAGCTTGCTAGCAATTGATTTGCTTAAGTATCTAGTTATATAAATATATTACTATTCGAACTATTTTAAGCTAAAAAAAAATAAAAAACTTATAATTATTATATATTAAGCTTGCTTAATACTTAATAATATTTTTTATTTTTTTAGCTGCTTTATTAAAATCTTAAATATATAGTAATAAAATTTTAAAGTTTATTTTATAAGCTTATTTTATAGTTATTACTAAACATATAATTTTTTAATTATTATTAATAATCTTATTATTATATTTTATAACTTTTATTTTATTATTATAATATATTTAAATATATTAAATATAATATTTAAAATTTTTTTAAATAATATTAGTATACTTATTATTAATATAATAGTTTTAAGTATAGCCTAAGTATTAATTAATAATTAATATAATATATTATAAATATTTATTTTTATTAAAAATATTAAATTTATAAAAATTAATAATTAATTAAGCACTAGTTTTTATAATTTTTAAGCAAATATTTTATATTATTTTATAATAAGCTTTAGATTTATTATATATTATATAGTTTATAGTTTAGATTTTATTATTAAAGTATAAAGTAATTGCTGTTTTTTTTATATAGTTAAGCAATTATTTTAAAAGTTTAGAGCTTATATATTCTAAATATTAGTATTATTTATAAAAACTAGTTTAAGATCTAAAGCGCTTTATATAAAAGTTTAGTAAGTTTTTTTATATATAGAACGCTTATTTAGTTAGTGCAGTAGGGCTAGTGCGCGCGTATAAGAAACAGGTCCTTAGTTATAGAATAGAACGCATTCTTAGAGACCTCGGAAATTATAGGACAAAAAGTATAAAAAACGCACGTTTTTATTTAAAGCTACAACAAACTTTTTTTTTATACAACAAACAACAAACAATTATTACAAAATACTAAATAAAAATTAAAAATTTATTTTTATTAATTAATTATTGCGTTTTTATTTATAATTATAAATTAGATCTTAACCTAATATATATAAAGATCTGCGAGCTAAAAAACGTAGTCCAATACAGAAGAATTAAGTAGGTTTAGTTGGTTTAAGTGTGCGATACGCCGATTAGAAGCCTTGCTCTATTTTATTAGGTATTCTAGAAAATATTTTATAATATATTAATTATATATTTAGGTTAAAAAATATAAAGGTTTTTTTTATTAATATTTTAAAAGATTAGATTTAAATTTATTATTTTAATATATATTTATTTAGTTTAAAATTTATAAAAAAATTAGATTAGTAGTTATATTTAAATAAAAAGCAATATTATATAGCTAATATATAACTATATTTTTTAAGCCCCAAGCTTTAATATTAATCTTACTATAGCTATATATATAGATTATATTATTTTTTGCTAATACTATATTATTTAAATTAGTATTTTTTAAATATATAAATAGTTAATCTAAAATTTATTATAGCTAAGTTATATAGTTTATATATTTTAGCAAGCTTTTAGTTAGTAATAAATAAGCTTGCTACTTTTTTTATAAAAAGCTTTAGAAATTAATTATTTTAAAGGTTATTTTTTAAAACTTTAAATTTTTTTTTTATTACTTTTATACTTTTTTTACTGCTTATTTAATACTTTTTTTATTTATTATATATATTTTAGCTATTTTATTAATGCTTTAATTAAATTTTTAGCTTTTTAGTTAAAGCTTTATAAATATAAACTAGTAGTTTAATATATAGTAATAATTATAATATATAATATAATCTTTTATATTTAGGTTTTTTTTTTAGCTTTAGTTTTTATATTAGTATAGAAACGCTTAATAAAAATACTCCTAAAGCTTTTTTTTTAATTATTTTAGTAGCTTTTATAATTATTATTAGTTTAATATTATTAGTAGTTTTTATAATCTTAACAATTTTATTTAAAGTAATTTTTTTTTTAATTGTTTATAAAATTGTTTAAATTATTTTAGTTATTAGAAAGTTTAAAAGTATTAAAAGCACTTTTTTTAATAATCTTTTTAAAAGTATAAGTTATATTTAGAATTATAGTTTTTTAGTATAGTTTAGTAGTAATAGTCTAGTATTATAAAGTATTATTTATAATAATGTTATAATAAATATTTTAGAAAAAAATAACTTAGGCTAAATAAGTATTTTGTAAAACTTTTTCTAAATTAATAATAAACTTAAACAAATTTATTATTTTAGTACTTTTTAAGTAAGCTTTAAAAACTTTGTTAAATTATTTGTTTGTTTATTTAGTTAAGTTTTTAATAGATTTTTTAGCTATAAAATTAATAAAAACCTTATATTTTAATTTATATTTAAACTTTAAAATATATTAAGCTATATTTTTAAGCTTTTTAAAGTTATTATATTATTTATTAATTATTTAGTTAGTTTTTATTTATATTAAACAGTAATTTAAATCAATTATTTTATATATTTATTTAATAAACTTAGTAAACTTAATTTAGTAGTTAATATAATATTTAAAAATAGTTTCGTAGTACTGTTTAGTATTTTAGTATAGCACTTTTTTAATAACTATTAGTTTTATATATATTATAGTATTAAAATTAATAGCTCTAATAAAAAAAAATCGCTTATTAGTAGTATGTTTAGTAGCTAAAACTATAAAGCTTGCTTTTTTTTTAAAACTATATATTTTTAGAGATTATAGTTATAAACGCTAATAATAAAATCTTTTTTTATAACAAAGTTTTTTTTTAAAAATTAAACATAATAATATATTATTTAGATATAGTAGTAATTTTTATATATTTTTAGCTAAAAATTGCTTATAATAAAATATAAAAATTAATAAAACTTTTAATTATTAGATTTAATATTATAAAACATACCGTATATATATATTTAGATTGCTTTATTTATATTAGTTTTTATAGGTCCTATTTTTTTTTATAAAATATTTATTTATAAGCTTGCTAATAAATATAGCCTAGCTATACTTACTAAGCTATATTGTTAAGCTATAACGCTTATATAACCAAGTGATCCTGCTATCCATGCCTAATTAGCTCTCTTCACAGCTACCAGCTATGGGCCAAATCCAACACATACCACTGTGATCCTCACTTGATCGCCCCTGCTGACCGGGAAACCGCTATAATCATACGCATAATCAGGATACTATCTCCTCTAGTGATTGTTATACCTTTTTGATTCTAATTAATACCATAATTATATATATCTTTAACTATAGAGTGTTAACTACTAAAACTTATAAAAATATAGTAAACATTGTTTATAGCATAATTTAGAGTAGATAAATTTAAAGCTAATTTATTTAAAGTTAAAATATTAAAATGAATATATTTATAAATACTAGATATATAATTAAGATTTTTATCATATTTTTTATTTAATAGTATTATTATATTTATAAATTTTTTTTTTATAGTTTTAGATATTATTGATTTAAATCAATTTAAATCTATATAGAAATCTGAACTAAAAATAGATGTTGTAGTTACATATATAATTTGTTGTTGTTTGTTATAAAAAGGTAGACTTAGATAAGCAATAAAAGAAGAAGCTAGTACGTTTAATATAGGTGAATCGTGTTTTTTGTTATAGATAATCATGTAAAATTTTATTAATATATAAAGGAGGAAATTTTTTTGATTAAAGAGCTCTTTAGTAGCTCTAAGGTAAAAGGTAATCAAATGCTCTAAGGTAAAAGCTAAACATATGCTCTAAGGTAAATGCTAATCAAATGGTATAAAATAATTAAAAGAATGAATCTTAAAATGACTTGATGTATATTTAAAAAATAAAAATAAAAATAAAATCATCACTAAAAATTTTTGATATTGGTGAAATAAATGAAAAAATAAAAATCAAATAAAAATATTTAATTAATGTGAAAAATTATTTTGTTTAGTTGCGGCTGGGGGGTTTATTGGGGGTGGGGGGTGGGAGTGGATGTGCCCCTGTGCCCCTGTTACACTATGCTGGAGTCAGTAATTTCCGCTTGTAGTAAGAATTACTCAGGGTTTCGGGAGTATGCAGGGGTAGCAGGAGCAGAAAATGGCCGTTAAGGCAATTTAGGGCTCTGAGACATGCCAAAAGGGGGAATAAAAGACAGGGTACTAACTACCAGGCGTCGTACGAGACGGAGCCGCCGCTGGTGATGGAAAAGTCGAGGCCGGTCTGCAGGATGGCCGTGCCGCACGTGTCTCCATCAATACCGACCCAGGCAGAGGCAGAGGCGGTCTTGCCCGTGGACTTGGGCGTCGGCACGATGATGGTGCCGACTACGGAGGTGTAGCCAGAGCTGCTTAGCTGTGCGCATAGAAACGTGTTAGTCGAGATTCCCGTGTTCAGCGGTATAGAACCCGTCGGATTGTGCGAACAAGCAGACTGAGGGATCAAGCGCGGGGTTTATATTTATTTTATTTTATTAATTTACGTACCACGGCACCGGCCCAGTTGCTCGAGTACTCGACGTTCTTGGCGGTCCCGTTGACCTCGGCGTAGACGCCGTTGTCCTCGGCCGGGATCATGAAGCCGGATTGGCGCGCAGCTCGGCGTGCGGCACTAGAGCCCTCGCAGTCAGTTACCCGCTTCGACCATGGTCTAAGAGTGTTTCGGGAAAGCGACCTCGCCCGAAAAGGAGGCTTGATGCTCTAAAAGTTGCCAAAACAAGAAGAAGTTAAGGCCGGGGATAACTCACTGGTTGGCCCAGCGGGCAGCAGTGCCAGGGGCAGCGAGGGCACCGGTGGCGAAGAGAGCGCCAGCGGCTAGGACAGTGGTCTTCATGGTGAACAAGCTAGGGCTGATGGAGCAAGAGGCGAGATGATCAAGACTGCCGATGGAACTTCTAGCGAGCGGGCTGAGGATGCGGAAAGGATCAACATCCTTTCGGGCTGCGGGATAGACCCTTTATAGACGTCGCGATGATCGCGAAGATCAAGACTCCATGATGGTAGTCCGGCCTTGCTTTCGCCCTTTGGGCAGCATCCTCGCTACGTCTTGTTACTTGGCGTTCATAGTAGAGCGTGGATTACCATCACCTTCCAAGAAGATAGATTTGACTCGTTGCCCTGATGATGTGTAGAACCCACAGGATTAAAGGTGGGATGTCCCTAACCAATTCCAGCAGGATATTCGATGAAACCTTCAGGACCAATGCCTGAGCTGTCGCGATATCTCGTTGGCATAACTGCAACTGACTGCACGGCTACCTTGGTGGGTTGATCGCAGGGAGTAGACGACCCTTAGATGACCCAAGCCAAATGGGAAGGTCGTATTGAAGGGCAGTCTTATCGGTAGTGAGAGAATCCGCCATTATCAAGACCGTTGGAGGGAATGTTACATCCAGATACCCGCCTTTCTCCCCCGCCCCCAGGCCAGAGGGAGAGCCGCGGCCAAGGATACCAAGGCAGGCCCAAGAAACACCAAGAATACCAAGGAACGCGCCTCCAGTGGCTAAAGCCGTGACGGCGGTTGAAATAAGCTTTGAGGGATCATTGCCAAGAGAGAATGCTCTGGGGAAGGTCCTTAGACTCTTGCATTATATCCCTCCCGCTCAAATGATTAGACTAGTTCCCAAGAAAGAGATAGGTAGGTCTCTTCACTTGGAAAATTGTCGAGCAGGCTTTTCACGTGTAATATCCCTCAACTGCGGTCGACACACGTCAACCCCCCATCCTTGCCGGCATCTGAAGGAACCCTCCCTATACTACGGCATCTTATCTGCATCCTTAACCTGGCAAACCCACATGCCGCCAATAACGTCGCATGAACTACACGCAACAGCATAAACAAGAAAAAAAAATAAACGAGGTGTCGAGCAAGAGATGCCAGACATTGGTGGGAAATAACGCTGCTTACCAAGGCTCGCCTCTTATCGCCCAATGGAGAGCTGAAACAGGACCACCTCTCCTGGAGACTCGAGAGGGGGGGTATCGATCGATCTTGACAGGAGTCGGCAGGAAAAGATCGGCGCATCCTGCGCATGATTAGGCAGTTGGTGCTATCCTAGGTACCGCATTCCTCGATTAGAACTTGACCGGTGCTAATGGCTTGGCCTGCATTAATATATAGCACAAACTATATTAATTTAACCTTAATCTAACTAATAACACGTTAGCTAGCTACCTATTTTGTATAGGTATATTATTTTTTCTTTATAAAACTCTGATTTTTTATTTATTTTTTCTGCTTTAATATTAATTAAGTATAGCACTAAGACTTTACTTTATTAACTTTATTATTTAGCCTAGCTTTTTAATCTACTAACTTTATTAGCCTAGTATTCTAATTATATAAAATCTATTAATTAACTTTGTTTATAAATATTTTATATTATACCTAATTTATATAACTAATAAAATATTTATAAACTTAGAAAACTAAACCTATTATAATAGTTAGTATAGTCTTAGTAAGATTTATAAAACTATAAGAACTTTAGACCTATATAGTAATAAAATAAAAAGTTTATGTACGGACCAACCTATAATTCTATAGTTATATATATAAAGTTTATATTTATTTATTTTATAAACTTTAACTTTTTTTTTTTTTAGTTTAAAGTTTTTATTTATAATATTAATAAACTAGCTATAAAAGTTTTATTTAACTAATTATAATACTATTTTAAGCTTACTAATTATTTATTAATAAATATTTAATAAATATATATTTTTTATTTTGTTATAATTAATAAAATATAAATAAACTTTTTTTTTTAATTATATATTTAATATAAAAAATTATATATTTTATAATATAAACTTAATTTTAATATAATTTTAATAAAAATTTTAATTTTTATATTATTTAAAAACTAATAATTTTATTTTATTTTTAGTTTTTAAATAATTAAAACAATTTTAATTTTTAAATATAACTAGCTTTTTATTATTAAATAATTTTAAAAAAAAAAATTTTATAAAAAAAAAAAATTAAGTATTAGATTTTTTTATAAATATTTTAAGCGAACTAATATTTAAAAAAAAATATAAAAAAAACAAAAAATTAAAACTTAAAAAAACAAAATTTAAACTAGGACTAAAATAACTTAAAATAAATAATATATTTAAAAATATATTAATAAATATTATAGCTATATAAGCTTATAATTTTATATTAGTTCTAATAGAATTTTTTTAATAAAAAAAAATAAAGTATTAATTTTTTAATATGTTTATTTTAATATTTTTAAAAAATAACTATAATTTAATAATAAAAAATATATTTAAAAGTATTAATTTTAAACTTTTTAGTTTTATTATTTTATTTATTTTTTAGCGTTTTAAACTTTATTTATATTAAAAAAGCTAAAATATAAAAAATTATTCTTAATAAGTTTATAAAAAATAAAATTTTATTTAATAATTAAGTTTATAAATTAATAAAAAAACTAAATAAAAATATTACTATATTTTGAACTAAAAATAATTAATTTTAATATATTATAAATTAATTAAAAAAATATATTAAAAAATTAATAAAAATATATTTTTATTTAATTAAAAAACTATTTAATAATATTATTAAAATAATTTAAGTTTTATTAATAGCTTATTATAATTTTAATTAAATAGTTATTATTTATAAAATTTTTTAAATTTATATATATAAAACTAATAAAAATATTAATAAGTTTATTTTTATATTTAATAGTTTAGTTTAAAAATATTAATTTACTAAGTTATAATAAAAATATAAATTATAGAACTATTTTTATATAAACTTAAAAAAAAACTTATATAAAGTTTTTATAAATTTAAATATTTTTTATAAATTAATATATAATATTAAGTAAGCTTATAAAAATTAGTAATAAATTAAACTTATTAGTTTAATTAAAAAGAAATCTAATTTAAATAATTAAACTTTTAGTAAACCTGTTTATTAACTTTTAGCTAATTTTAAAAGTTCTAAAATATTTATTTTAAAATAGTTAAAATAAGCACTAACTATAAAAAAAAAAAAACTTATCAAAATAATAAAACCTGTTTTATTTATAATAAAAAAAAATATTTATTAGTTAATTGCTTTAATTAAAAGTTTAAAGTTTTAAATATTTAGCTAGCAAAAAAAATCTATAATAAAAATAGCTTTAATAGTTTATTTAATTTAAAAAATAAATAGAACTAATAAAAGTTTTTTTATTAGTTTTTTTATTTATTTTAGTTAAAATATATAGCTAAAACAAATTAATTATTTTTAAAATATTTATTTAATTATAAATTAAATAATAATGAAAAATAAAAATAGTTTGTTTAGTTAAACTTTAAAAGTTTTATAATTATTAAAATAAAATAGTTAATAAAGTTTATAAATATTTAATATATATAATAAAAATTAATAATTAATAATTTTAGTTATAATATTATTATTAATATTAAATAATTAATAAAACAAAATATTTTAATAAAAACCTAAAAATAATAAAATATAAACTTAAAAATATAAAAAAATACTAATTAATATAATTAAATATTAAAAAAATATTATTAAATATTAAAATAACTTTTTAAAAATAAAATAATTATTTTAGAAATAATTAAAACTAAAAAATATAAAAAAAATTTAAAGCTTTTAAACTTAAAATAAAAAAAGTTTATATAATAATTTCTTTAAAAAAAAAAATTAAACTACTATTAAAAAAATTATATAAAACTTTTAGAATTATTTCTATTAAAATAAATAAAAATAATTAGCTAAAAAAAATTTAAAAAAACTTATTATAATTAAGTTTATAATAACTAAAAATAATTATATTAAGCTACTTAAAAAAAACTTAAAAGTAATTAATATTTTATAAAGAAAATAAATTTAAATTAATTAAATAATATTATAAAAGATTTTTAACAATAAACTAATTTTATTTTAAAAAAAAAATATTTTAAATATATAAAGTTAGTACAAAGCTTTTTATTTTTTTAGCTATTATATTTAAAAGGATTTTTTTTTTTAAAAAAATCTAAAACTTTACTATTATTATAACTAGGATTTAATATAGTATTTGTTATAATAATAGTATTAACTACGCACAAAGCTACTACCGATTATATATAAAACTATTTATATAATACTAGCAATTAGCTAATTAGTCTAATTATATAGGCGGTATATATATAGAATTCTTTTACTATATAAGAATTCTTTATATAAAAGTTTTGTTTTTATATAGATAATTAGAAAAATAGATCAATATATATAATTATTTATTTTATTTTTTTGTTATATATAATATTATATCCCTTTGCTACCTAATATTAATTAGTATTTTTACCTAAAAAATATAAATTAGCAAAAATAAAAACAAAAGTTTAACCTAGTTATATAAACTATATATTTTATATTATATTTTAGTTTTTTTAATAATAAGCTAATAAAAAAAATTTAATTATTTATTTATACTTTAGTTTAGCTTTTATATAAAAGTATAATTAATAGCACGTAATTATACTATTTTTTAATTATTATTATATAAACTATACAAAAATTTATATTATAATTAAACTTTTTTTATTTTATTTTTTATATTTATAAATATATAAAAATACTAAAGCTTTTAAGAAATAATTTTTAATATTTTTAATTAACTTTTTATATAAGTTTATAGCTAAAAAAAATTACTAAATATACTAGTATTTTTTTAACTACTATATAAAAATAATTAATTTTTATATATATAATAATACTTTATATAACTTTTATATAGCAACTAAAAAAAAAATCAATATATAGGCTATATATTTATATATTAAATATAACTAAACTTTATATAAACTAAAATTTTTTTTAAAAATATTAATAAAAAATATTAAATTAGCTAGATTATAAACGCTATAAATAATTAATAATAAAATTATTATAAAAATATATAATATATTTTATATAAAAAGTGTTCTAAACTAAAAACTAGCAAAATATTTAAAAAAAAACTATATTATATAACTTATAAAAAATAAATATATTTTAACATATAAATTTTAACTTTTTATATAATAATCCTAAATATTACTAGCGTCCTTTATTTTAAATTAGCAACTTTTTAATTAAAACTATAATAATAAAAACTTTTTTATATAATAGAATAGTTTTGTAATATTTATTTCTAAAACTAAAATATAATCCTAAAAAAACTTCGGTATATAAAGTTAAAAAAAACTTTTAACTTAGAATAATATATTACTATATAATAATAAAGCACTAAAAATATATTTTTAAAAAATACTTCTAACTATAAAATACTACTTATTTTTTGTACTAATTAATAATTTAGCTATATATAATAAAATATCTAATTTTAAAATATTTTTTATAAACTTTTAAACAACTAATATTTTATATAATATTAGATATAAAAATACCTATATTTTGTATTTAAATCTTATTTATATATAATATTTAAAATAAAATTATTTCAGTAATAAAATATTAAATATTTCTAAAAACTTAACAAAAGAAAAAACTATTTTAAAAAGCTATATAATCTGCTTTATAATAAAATATAATAGTTTATTAATTTTTACTACAAAATAAAAATTATAAAAAAATAGTTCTATATAATATTTCAAGCTATTCTAATTAATCGTATAAAAAGCTACTATATATACTATATTAGTTCCGATTATATATAAAAGAAAATATATAATATTATAAATTATAACTAATATTAAATAGATTAAATTAATATTATTTTTATATAAATATATACATAAAAAAAAAACTTTTTTTTATATAAAATATTAAAAATTATAATTAATAAACTATCAAAAGTATAAAAAACATTTAAAGCAAAATACTTAAAAAAAAAATATTTTAGTACAACTATTATATAAATATATAAAAATATACCAAAATTTGAAACAATACTTATTTTTTAAAAACTCATATTTAAAGGTTTTTTTTTTAATTTTTATTTATACTTTTAAATTAAAAATAACTTATTAAATAAATATTTTATATAAAAAGCAAAAAATATTTATTATATAAACAAACAATATAACTATACTAATTGCTATTTTATATAATATAAAAGTATTAAATAATACTTTTGTAATTTTTAAAAATAATACCCTAGCTAAAATTATATAAATACCTATCCCTAAAAAAATGTTTATATAAACAAAAAATGTTTTGTTTGCTAAAAAAAAATATTAATTAATAAACTATACTTTTTGAAAAAAAGCTTATATAAAAAGCTAATATTTCAATATATATAAAATAATATTTAATAATAAACTAATTTTAGTAGAATTTTTTATTTATTTTACTAAATATAAAAGTTATTTAGACTTATATAATAATAAAAAAAGATTCTAATATATATAATAAAAATATAATATAATATATTATAAATAATATATTTATATATTATATAACTTAAAAAAATATTTAAACAATAATAATAAACTAGCCTTTAGACTAATTTATATTAAATAACTAGTATTATATAAAATACTAAAGCATTATTTAAAATATAAATGCTTTAAAGTTTTTAAATATAAAAAAGCTGCAAATAAAAACATACATATAAAAGAACCTTAATACAAAAATTATATAAACGTTTAAAACAACTAAGATAAGCTTTAATAAAAATTAATAATAAAATTAGTTATATAATTTTTTATATATGAAATATTCTTATTTTATTTTTATTTTTATTAAAAAATATAAACTGCTTAAAAGCCTACTTTAATAATATAAAAAATATTATTATATAAAAAAACAAAAGCACTTTTTTTATTATATATAAATAGGGCTACTTTTTTTTTAATATTTATTGATATAAAGCAACTAACTATTTTACTAAAGTTAAATTATAACGTTTATATAAATGTTTTAAATACTTTTATATAAAAAAACTATATAAAATATTAACTTATATAACATATAATACTGCAAAATATTTATTGAAGCATACTAAGCAATTAAAAAAATAAAACAAACATATAGATTGCTAAAATATATATATAATATTTTTTAAAAAAAATTAATATATAAATAAATAATAAATCAATTCTATAAATAATAATTAAAATATTAAATAATATAGCTAGACTAAACAGCCTTATATTAACTTTTTTTATTTTTAGAGCATACCTACGTATTAATAAAAATTTTCTTTTTTTTTAGCTTTTATATAAAAAGTAGTAGCTATTTAGAACATAATAAAAATACTATATAAAAACTATATAAAAATTAAAATTAATTATGTAATTAAGGAATAAAATAAACTATTTTTGTATAATATATTTATATTTTTTTTTATAGCAAAGTTTTACTATAAAAAAAAAAGAATTAAAAAAGCCTATATAAAATTAAAACAATTAAAAAATTAAATATAATTATTGTTTTAATAAATAAACTAATATATTTTTATTATATATAAATCAAACTATATTATTATACAAAAAATATTTAAACTAAAAATATAAAAAATAATAGTATATAACTAATATAGCTAATAGTAATACAACAAAAAACGTAGCTAGCCAAAAAAAAAACCTACTATATATTTATTATATAACGCTTAAATACTACAGACCTTTTTAATTACAAAAAAATATTAAGCCTTTAAACTAGTAACCAAGCTTTATATAAATAAGATTATTATAACCTCTAAAAAACTATTCAAAAAATCAGATATAACAAAAATTAACAAACTTATTATATAAAATATTTTTAAATTTATTATATATAACCTAAATATATATAAAAAAAAAAAAAATTTTAAATCTTGCTTTATACAAAAAAAAAAAAAAATTACCAAACTATATAAAAAATTAAAACTAATTATATAAAAATATAATAATACTAAAAAAAATATAATTCTAACTTAATTGCTAATAATCTAACAAATAAGCTAATAGTTAATTTTAGCCCTTGGACTTATTTTTATATATAACTTTAAAGCATTATATAAGCTTAAAAATATTATTTAAGCTTATATCCAATTAAAAAACAAGCTATTATATAATATTTATACCTATTTATTTTTAGAACTAAAAAATAAATATTTTTTAAAAATTATTTTATAAATTATATAACTTTTATATAGCTTAGCTAAATCTAAGCTATATTAGTTTAAGATTTACTATTAATACTACGAAAAAAAACTCAAAATATAAATATTTATATATAACTTATGCTTATTATTTATATATAATAGCCCGGACACTTTTAAAATAACTAGAATATAAACAAATAATATTTTAAGTTTTGTAACTCTAAACTTTTTAGTATACAAAAAAAAAAAACTTTATTTTTTAACTACTTAATCAAGTTTAATAATAAAATTTTTTTTTTATATAAATATAATATTATAATAACTTAAAAAAGCTAAACTAAAAATTTAGCTAAGATTAACCTTTATATAAAAAGGTTTGCTTAAGCTTATATTTTTTAATAAACTTAAAAAATATATATTAATAATATATACTAACTAGAAGTTATATATAACTTTACTATTATAACCTAAGTAACTAAGCTATAATTATATAATATTAAAACATTAAATAAATAGATTAAATAATAAAAAAACAACCTAACTTAAAATTTTATATTTATTTTATTTAATTTTTATTATATAAAACTATTTATTTTTATAAATAATTTATTTATAAATAATATAAATATGACTTTTTAGCTTAATTTTATTATTGTACTAGTAGTTAAAACTTATATAAAAAAATATAACAAACCTAAACTTTAAAATTAAAAAAAATATTATATACTAGAATTTAAACAAATATAAATAAATTATATAAAATATTTTAACTAGCAAATTATATAATATAATAAATAGTTTTAATAGTACTATTGCTTTTTATATAATTTTTTAAAAAGTTATAAAAATATTTAACTTATTTTTAATACTTATTATTTTATGTTTAAACTTAAAATTATTATATAATTGTTTAGTTAAACTAAAAATAATATAAAAAAAAATTAATAATTAATATTATATTTTTTTTTTAAATATAATAAATTAATAATAAAAACAATCTAATAAATATATTTATTATGTTTGAATGGAGTGTACTGCATATTTCCAAGGCAGCAGTACATGCCTGCAAGGTTGGTGGAATACAGTCTATTCACTATATGCCACACTCAAAAGGAGGGAGAGAAAGGAAGGAAATGGGGAGGTGGGAGCCCCCTATATACCCCTCCGTACGGAGGGGTCTGTAGGTGGTCCCTAGCCGGACCCCTTGGCCTAGACCCCTTGGCTAGACCCCTTCGTACGAAGGGGTCCGTAAGTGCCCTAGCTAATTGCGTACGATTAATCCAACATATTAAGTATATTTTAAACTAAGTATTAAAAACTTTAGTTTTTATTAATAAGCTATTTATATAAATTAAAATATTTATTAAAAAACTATAAAAAATATATTTATATAATAAAAAATAGCTAATAACTAAGCTATATATAAAAAAGCAAATATTATATATAAATATTAAAAAAATATATAAAAATATAAAAAAAACAACAAAAATTTATTTATATCTTAAAAAACTAACATATAATTATTTCTTTTTCTTTAGATAAAACTTTCTTTTTTTTTTTTAACTATAATTAAAACATTACGCTCTATATAAGCGCTAAATATAAACGCTACATATATTTTTTTAAAAACTAAAGATTTAATAATATATTAAAAATAGCGCCCTAATATAGTAGCAATAGTTGCTACATAGACTATTTATATAAAATAGAAATACTACTTTTTAACTTTGGACTAAAATAGCCCAAAAATAGCTTTTTTAATAAATAAACTTAGCTTGGACGTTTGCAAAAATATTTAATAATAATACTTAAAATATAATATTAATAAATAAAGCAATAATAATAATATTTTTTTTTTCTATTATATAATAAAATATATTAGTTATTAAATATATTAAAAATTATTTATATAAAAATAAAAATTAAAAATATATATATATTTATATAAAAAATCTATATAAAGGCTTAATAAGCCTAACTTTTTATAAAAAAGCTATATATTTTTATATAGCTATTATTTTTTGTATAAACAAAATTTTAAAACTATAAAACGTTACTTAAAGCAAGCAATACTAAATATAGGCACGTAAAAGCAGTAGTAGATATACTACTACTATTACTACTACTACTAATAATACTGCTTAAATTATTATTAATATAATATTTAAAATAACAAAAAAGCTTTATATATAATAATAATAATAGTAATAATAGTAATAGTAGTAGTACTATTGCTACTAATAATATTACTACTATTACTACTACTATTATTATTATTATTATTATTACATAATAATTATTATTTCTAAATTAATATAACCTTAGAATAATAGCTAAAGCATATGTATAATATATATATATATATATATATATATTTAAAAAAAAAAAAAAAAAAAAAAGTAATATAAAAATGGCTTGTTTTATATATAATAGCTATAAATATTACGTTTTATTTAATCTTAAGCATTTCTAAACAATATATAAAAAGTAATTATATATAAAAAGCAGTTATATATAAAAAGCAGTTATATATTAAAAGTAGTTATATATAAAAAATAGTTATATATAATAAGCAAACTATAAAAAGCTTTTTAAAAAAATAGCAATTTAATATATTATTAAACAATTTTATTAGTTATAGATTAGCCGTATGTTATAGTTTATATTTTTTTTATGTTTAGAATTTTTTATTCTTTTTAGCAATTATATAAAAGTATGCTATAATTAAAAAAAAAAAGAGCTAGTGTTATAATAATAGTATTAATTATATATAAAGCTATTGCTAACTATGTATAAGACTATTTATATAATACTAGTAATTAGCTGATTAGTTTAATTATATAGGCGGTATATATATATAAAATTCTTTTATTATATAAGAATTCTTTATATAAAGGTCTTGCTTTTGTACGGATAGTTAAAGAGATAGATCAATATATATAGTTATTTATCTTACTTTTTTGTTATATATAATATTGTACCCCTTGGCCACCTAACAGTATTAGAATTTAATAGCAAAAAATATATCTTTAAGTTTTATTAATATTAAATATTTATATAGTTTATTTTATTTAAAAAAAAGTTTATAAATAAACTATTAGTTATAAATTTTATTAAATAAAATATAAACTTAAATATTATTTTTGTTTTATTTATACTTAAATTTATAATTAATTATTAATAAAAAAATATATATTTAAAAAATTAAATTATGCTAGCTTTAAATATTAGTAATATTATATTTAATTATTATAATATTATTTGTTTTATAAAACTATATATTATTAAAGTTTTTTATTAATTATTATTAATTATAAAATTATATTAAATTTTTTTTTTAAACTTGTAAAAAAATATTTTAATAAAAAGTTTTATTATTTAGTTTAAAAATAAAACCTGTTTAATAGTAAACTTTTATTAATATATAAATTTAAAAAATTTTAAACAAATTTATAAATATTTATATAAATAATATTTTAATTTATTTTAAAATTAAAAAATAGTATTAGATTTATTATAAAAAAATAATTTATTGCTTATATTAAGCTAGATATTAAAAAAATATTAAAAAATTATATTTTAATATATTTATTATTAATTATTTAGGAATTGTTATAAAAGCTAAAATAAAAATTAGAATTAATTTTATAAAAATTTAAGCAATTTTAAATTAAAATTTTAATAATTTTAAAAGTACTAAGTTAATCTGGTTATTTTTTAGGCTTTATAATTATATTTATATATTTATTTATTATATTAGTAAAATTATTACTTTTTTAAATTAACTATTAAAAAAAAATTTTATTTATAATAGGACTAAAATAAAAATAAGTTTTTAAATATATAAAACTGCTAATATATAAAATATTTGTTTTAGTTTTTTTTAAGCCTAACTAACTAATATAAATAAAAATAAATATTTTATATAATATAATAAAAAAAGTTATTTAGTAGTAATAAGAAAATATAACCTAAAAGCTTATAAAGTATTTTTTTAAAATAATAATACTAACTAAGCAAGTTTATTTAATTTAAAACTATAAATTTTTAATAATAATATAAATTTTAAAATATTATTACTTAAAGCTTTTTAGAACTAAGTTTTTTATAATAATTAATTATTAAACTTTATAATATTTTTTAAATAAATAGATTTTATTAATATAATAAATATATTAAGCTAATTTTTTATTAAACTTTAGTATTATTTTTTAATATTAACTAAAATAAAAAAATATAGTAATTAATGTTTTATTAAAAAAAATAGCTAAATTTTTTATAATTAAAACTAAAAAAGCTAAAAAAAAAATAATAGTATTAATTTTATTTAATAAAATATTAAGTTTTATATTAAGTATAAACTTTTTATTTAATATTTTTTAAAGAACTAACTTAATAAATTTAATTAAATAAAAAAATTAGCTATAAGATCTAAGAAATAAAAACAAAAAACTATATATATTTAAGGTTACTTTAAATAGGATTTTTTTTTTTATATAGCTTTAATTTAAAAAGCTTATATATTAAAATTAATATAAAATAATTAAAATATTAAAATAAAAATATTATTAGTTTTATTTAAAATATAATTATAAATAATATATATATAATTATTATAATTATAAAAAAAATAAAATATTATAAAATAAAACTTTTAGTTTTTTTTATTTATTGTTTATATTAGCTATAGTATAGCAATATATAATAATAAATAATAAAAATATATTATTTAACTAATAAAGTTATAATTATATATAAATATTTATAAATAAATTTAGTTATTTAATTATAATTTTATTTAATAAAAAAATAAATATTATAAAGTTATTAGTTATATAATATTATAAAAGTTTATATAAATTTTTTAGTATATTAGATATATAAATATTAAATAATATACGATTATTTATTTTTAAATTTATAGCAATAATTAATAGTTTTATAAGTATTAAGTATTATTTTAATAATATTTATTATTTTTAGATTTAAAAAGCAATAAAATTAATTAATTAGGAATTAAACTAACAATTTTATTTTTATATTAATAAATATTAAAATAATTAAAATTTTTATTTTTTTATTTTAGATTTTATATATAATTTTTTATAATATTTATTAATTAATATATTATTATTAAAAGTAGCAATAGGAATTAAAGCATAAAACTTTTTAATAAAAAATATTAGCAAAACTATAGCAGATTTTAATACTAAGCAATAAATACTCGAACTAGTTTATTAAACTTAGAATATTTAAAAAATAATATTTAATATAGCAACTTTTATATAAAAATCATATAAGTTATAAACTAATAAAAAAAAAATTTAATAGATTTTAAAATAAAAAATAAAGTTTTTTTAAAAAAAAAAAAAGCTTTATAACGTAAGTACTAATTATTAGATTGGACTTTTAATTAGTTAGATTTTTTAAAAATTAAAAAAAAAATTTTAGCTATATTTTTGATTTGTTTAATTTTTATAAAATAAAAAACTTGTTTTATATTAACTAATTATAAAAAATAAATAATAATTTTTTATTTTAATAAATTTAGTTATTATTTTTAGTTAAAAATATTAATAATAAAGCAAAATTTAAAATTAAACAAATTAAATAATTAAAAATATATAAAAAAAGCAAAAAGTTATAATATTAAATTATTTAAAAAAAGTTATAATTTTAATAATATTTAGTATATAACTTAAAATTTTAAAAATATGCTAATTAAGCTTAATTAATTTTATAAAATTTATAAAAAAGCTTTTAAACTTTTTATAAAATTATAAAAATAAATATATATAATAGTAGCTAATAAATTTGCAAGCAATTATAAAAATAATAATAAAAGAATATAATATAAAAAAATTATATAAACTTAATATTATTAATAATTTTAAGTTAAAACTATATTTAAATTTTTAGTTTTAAAAAGAAATAATATAATAGTTAGTATAGTTTTAGTAAAACTTATAAGGCTATAAGGACTCTAGACCTATATAGTAATAAAATAGGAAGTTTATGTACGGACTAACCTATAACTTTGCAGCTATATATATAGAGTCTATATTTACCTACTTTATAAACTCTGATATTTTTCCCTTTTTTTTTTCTTTTTTAGCTTAAAGTCTTTGTTTATAGTATTAATAAACTAGCTATAAAAGTTTTACTCGACTAATTGTAACACTTATTTTAACTCTCTATTCCGGGCCGGCCAGACCTACACTTTTATATTTACATACGCCTTTTAAACTACCGCTGACTACTATTTTAGCATATTTACTTTGCTTCGGTATATATTAATAAATAAACACTATTAATATTAAAATATAGCTATAGTTTATATGCTTTTTTAGTTATAGTAATATTTATTGTTGCTATACTACCTAGGCTTACTACTTAGTATATATATTAAATTAATAAAACCAAAATATATAAGCTATAAAATTATTTATATTAAAAAGAGCTATATTACTGCTAATATACCTAAAGAATACTTATATATATTAGCAATACAATATTTAATTTTATTAATTATAAAGCTTATAAATATATATATATATATATATTAATATTTTATAAGTATTTTAGCAGTATATTTTTAGTAATAAAGCTAGGTTAATATTTGAAATAAGTAATAAAGCATATATATAATAATAATTTAGTTTATTTCTAGCTAAGTAATAAAATTGTTTTTAAATTTAAAAATATTTAATAATATATTTTAGTATTATAATATATTATAACTATTTAGATCGTATTAAAATATTTATATATTATTTTTTTATATAACCTAGCTTATATTTGCTATAGCTAGTATAGCTATACTTTATATTAAAAATAGCAAGCAATTAATATTTAAATTTAAAAGTATACTAGTATAGGGCTAATAGTTATTGCTAGCAATTTATATAGTATTAGTATTTTTTAGCTAATTAATTATCTTTATTTTTAAACTATTTATATATAACCTATGCTATTTATATATAACCTATGCTACTTATATATTCTTTTTAATATTTTATTTTAAAAATATTTATAAATATTTTAAAGCATTCCGAAAACTTCTATTATTGCAAAAAATTTATTATTACTTTCCAAAGCAATAATAATTTCTATAATTTTAAAGTTTATATGTTTATTTAGCTAGTAATACTAGTTATTTAACTATAACTATAATAAATTAATACTTTTAATACTAATAAAATAGTTATTGTAGCTATTTAAATAAATAGAAATATTGGTTTTTTTTAAATAACTTTGCAACTAAGGCTTAATTCTTTACTATAAAAGCTTTTTTTTTTATATTACTAATAATATAAATTACTATTATACGTTTTACACCAATTGACTATTTATTAAATAATTTTTTTGCTTTATTTAGCTATTTTAAATAAAAATTTAACTTTTTATGTAGCTAGATTTTAAAAACTTTATTAAATATAATAGTTAATACAATCTTAGCAAAACTTATAAAAACTTTAGACCTATATAGTAATAAAATAGGAAGTTTATATATAAACTAACATATAACTCTATAGCTATATATATAAAGTTTATATCTCTTTATTTTATAAATTTTGATTTTTTTTTTCTTTTTTTTTTTTTTTAGCTTAAAGTTTTTATTTATAATATTAATAAATTAGCTATAAAAGTTTTATTTAATTAATTATAACATTACTTTAAGTTTATTAATTATTTATTAATAAATATTTAATAAATATATATTTTTTATTTTGTTATAATTAATAAAATATAAATAAAATTTTTTTTTAATTATATATTTTATAATATAAACTTAATTTTAATATAATTTTAATAAAACTTTTAATTTTTATATTATTTAAAAATTAATAATTTATAAAAAATTTAATTTTAAATAATTTTATTTTATTTTTAGTTTTTAAATAATTAGAATAATTTTAATTTTTAAGTATAGCTAGTTTTTTATTATTAAATAATTTTAAAATCTTTTTTTTATAAAAAAAAAAAAATTAAGTATTAAATTTTTTTATAAATGTTTTAAACGAACTAATATTTAAAAAAAAATCTAAAAAAAATTAAAAATTAAAACTTAAAAAAATAAAATCTAAACTAGAACTAAAATAACTTAAAATAAATAATATATTTAAAAATATATTAATAAATATTATAGCTATATAGATTTATAACTTTATATTAGTTTTAATAGAACTTTTTTAATATGTTTATTTTAGTACTTTTAAAAAATAATTATAATTTAATAATAAAAATTATATTTAAAAATATTAATTTTAAATTTTTTAGATTTATTATTTTTTTTTATTTTTTTTTATTAGTTTATTTTTTAATACTTTAAACTTTATTTATATTAAAAAAACTAAAATATAAAAAACTAATTGTAGTAAGTTTATAAAAAATAAAGCTTTATTTAATAATTAGGTTTATAAACTAATAAAAAAGCTAAATAAAAATATTATTATATTTTAAACTAAAAATAACTAATTTTAATATATTATAAACTAATTAAAAAAATATACTAAGAAATTAATAAAAATATATTTTTATTTAATTAAAAAATTATTTAATAATATTATTAAAATAATTTAAACTTTATTAATAATTTATTATAATTTTAATTAAATAGTTATTATTTATAAAATATTCTAAATTTATATATATAAAATTAATAAAAATATTAATTTATTAAATTATAATAAAAATATAAATTATTAAATTAATATATAATATTAAATAAACTTATAAAAACTATTAATAAACTAAACTTATTAATTTAATTAAGCAAAAATCTAATTTAAATAATTAAATTTTTAGTAAATTTGTTTATTAATTTTTAGCTAACTTTAAAAGTTTTAAAATATTTATTTTAAAATAATTAAAATAATAAAACTTGCTTTATTTATAGTAAAAAGAAATATATATTAATTAACTGCTTTAATTAAAAGCTTAAAATTTTAAATGTTTAATTAGTAAAAAAAAGTTATAATAAAAATAGTTCTAGTAGTTTATTTAACTTAAAAAACAAATAGAACTAATCGAAATTTTTTTATTAATTTTTTTATTTATTTTAGCTAAAATATATAACTAAAACAAATTAATTATTTTTAAAATATTTATTTAATTATAAATTAATAATATTAAAATAAAAATTTTAGTTTTATATAATATTAAAGCTTATATTTTTTTAATAATTAACTATAAATTTATATAATAAATTAAACAATAATTAAAAATAAAAATAGTTTATTTAGCTAAATTTTAAAAATTTTATAACTATTAAAATAAAATAGTTAGTAAAATTTATAAATATTTAATATATATTATAAAAATTAATAATTAATAATTTAAAAACTAAATATTTTAAGTTATTAATTTTAGTTATAATATTATTATTAGTATTAAATGGTTATTAAAATAAAATATTTTAATAAAAACCTAAAAATAATAATTAATCTAATTAAATAATTTATTTTTATTAGTTTAATTTTTATTAATAATTATAATTAAACTTTTTAATTATAAATAATAAAATATAAACCTAAAAATATAAAAAAATACTAATTAATATAATTAAATATTAAAAAAACTTTTTAAAAATAAAATAATTATTTTAGGGATAACTAAAACTAAAAAAAAAAAAAAACTAAACTGCTATTAAAAAAATTATATAAAATTTTTAGAATTATTTTTATTAAAATAAATAAAAGCAATGAATTAAAAAAACTTTAAAAAAACTTATTATAATTAAATTTATAATAACTAAAAACAATTATATTAAACTATTTTAAAAAAATTTAAAAATAATTAATATTTTATAAAAAAAAAAATTTAGATTAATTAAGTAGTATTATAAAAGATTTTTAATAATAAATTAATTTTATTTTTAAAAAAAAAAAACTTTAAATATATAAATTTAATATAAAACTTTTTATTTTTTTAGTTATTATATTTAAAAGGATTTTTTTTAAAAAAAAAATCCAAAATTTTGCTATTATTATAACTAAGATTTAATATAGTACTAAAACTTAATAATAAAAAATATACTTTTAAGTTTTATTAATATTAAATTTTTATATAGTTTATTTTATTTAAAAAAAAGTTTATAAATAAACTATTAGTTATAAATTTTATTAAATAAAATATAAACTTAAATATTATTTTTATTTTGTTTATATTTAAATTTAAGTTAATTAAATATAAATTTATAATTAATTATTAATAAAAAAATATATATTTAAAAAATTAAATTATATTAGTTTTAAATATTAGTAATATTATATTTAATTATTATAATATTATTTATTTTATAAAACTAAATATTATTAAAGCTTTTTATTAATTATTATTAATTATAAAATTATGTTTTTTTTTTTTATACTCATAAAAAAATATTTTAATAAAAAGTTTTATTATTTAGTTTAAAAATAAAACCTGCTTAATAATAAGTTTTTATTAATATATAAATTTAAAAGCTTTTAAATAAATTTATAAATATTTATGCAAATAATATTTTAATTTATTTTAAAACTAAAAAATAGTACTAAACTTATTATAAAAAAATAATTTATTATTTATATTAAACTAAATATTAAAAAAATATTAAAAAGTTTTATTTTAATATATTTATTATTAATTATTTAAAAATAATTATAAAAACTAAAATAAAATTTAGAATTAATTCTATAAAAATTTAAATAATCTTAAATTCAAACTTTAATAATTTTAAAAATACTAAATTAATCTAGTTATTTTTTAAACTTTATAATTATATTTATATATTTATTTATTATATTAGTAAAATTATTATTTTTTTAAATTAACTATTAAAAAAAAAATTTATTTATAATAATACTAAAACAAAAACAAACTTTTAAACATATAAAACTATTAATATATAAAACATTTATTTTAGTTTTTTTTAAGCTTAGCTAACTAATATAAATAAAAATAAATATTTTATATAATATAATAAAAAAAGTTATCTAGTAATAATAATAAAATATAACCTAAAAGCTTATAAAATATTTTTTTTAAAATAATAATATTAATTAAATAAATTTATTTAATTTAAAACTATAAACTTTTAATAATAATATAAATTTTAAAACATTATTGCTTAAAGCTTTTTAAAACTAAGTTTTTTATAATAATTAATTATTAAGTTTTATTATATTTTTTAAATAAATAGATTTTATTAATATAATAAATATATTAGGCCAATTTTTTATTAAATTTTAATATTATTTTTTAATACTAACTAGAACAAAAAAATATAATAGCTAATGTTTTATTAACAAAAATAACTAAGCTTTTTATAATTCAAACTAAAAAAACTAAAAAAAAAATAATAATATTAGTTCTATTTAATAAAATATTAAGTTTTATATTAACTATAGATTTTTTATTTAATATTTTTTAAAAAGCTAACCTAATAAACCTAATTAAATAAAAAAACTAGTTATAAGATCTAAAAAATAAAAATAAAAAGCTATATATATTTAAAGTTATTTTAAATAGAACTATTTTTTTTATATAGCTTTAATTTAAAAAGCTTATATATTTTTAATTATTATATATTAAAATTAATATAAAACAATTAAAATATTAAAATAAAAATATTATTAGTTTTATTTAAAATATAATTATAAATAATATATATATAATTATTATAACTATAAAAAAAATCAAAATAATATAAAATAAAATTTTTAGTTTTTTTTATTTATTATTTATATTAACTATAGTATAGCAATATATAATAATAAATAATAAAAATATATTATTTAACTAATAAAGTTATAACTATATATAAATATTTATAAATAAATTTAGCTATTTAATTATAACTTTATTTAATAAAAAAATAAATATTATAAAGTTATTAGTTATATAATATTATAAAAGTTTATATAAATTTTTTAATATATTAAATATATAAATATTAAATAATATAAAACTATTTATTTTTAAATTTATAATAATAATTAATAGTTTTATAAGTACTAAATATTATTTTAGTAGTATTTATTATTTTTAGACTTAAAAAATAATAAAATTAATTAATTAAAAACTAAACTAATAATTTTATTTTTATATTAATAAATATTAAAACAATTAGAATATTTATTTTTTTATTTTAAATTTTATATATAATTTTTTATAATATTTATTAATTAATATATTATTACTAAAAATAATAATAAAAATTAAAATATAAAGTTTTTTAATAGTAAATATTAATAAAACTATAATAAATTTTAATACTAAGTAATAAGCGCTTAAATTTGTTTACTAAACTTAAAATATTTAAAAAATAATATATAATATTGAAATGGAGCAGGGCTCCTAATCGGCGTATCGCACACTCAAACCAACTAAACCTACCTGATTGTTCTATATCGGACTACGTCTTCCGACTCGCGGATCTTCGTACGGATTAGGTCAAGATCTAATTCGTAATTATAAATAAAAACGCAATAATCAATTGATAAAAACAAATTCCTAACTCCTATCTAGTATTCCGTAATGATTGTCCGTCGTCTGCTGCATGAGGAAAAAGTCTTCTGTAGCCTCAAATAAAAACGCGCGCTTCTTATACCTCTTATCCCGTAATCTCCGAGGTCTCCGAGAATGTGTTCTACTCCATGACTAAGGACCTGTCTCCTATACGCGCGCACCAGCCCTACTGCAATATAGCAACCCTTATATAAAAACAATATAAGCTACAAGCTAATAAAAAAAATATTGAACAAACTTTAAAAGAAAAAATAAAGTTTTTTAAAAAAAGAAAAGCTTTATAATATAAGTATTAACTATTAGATTAAACTTTTAATTAGTTAAACTTTTTAAAATCTTAAAAAAACAAAAATTTAGCTATATTTTTAATTTGCTTAATTTTTATAAAATAAAAAACTTATTTTATATTAACTAATTATAAAAAACAAGCAATAACTTTTTATTTTAATAAATCTAATTATTACTTTTAGCTAAAAATATTAATAAAAAACAAAATTTAAAATTAAACAAATTAAACAATTAAAAATATACAAAAAAAGCAAAAAACTATAATATTAAATTATTTAAAAAGGTTATAATTTTAATAATATTTAATATATAGCTTAAAATTTTAAAAATATATTAATTAAGTTTAATTAATTTTCTAAAACTTATAAAAAAGCTTTTAGATTTTTTATAAAATTATAAAAATAAATATATATAATAGTAACTAATAAATTTATAAGCAATTATAAAAATAATAATAAAGCAATATAATATAAAAAAACTATATAAACTTAATATTATTAATAACTTTAAATTAAAATTATATTTAAATTTTTAGTTTTAAAAAAAAATAATATAATAATTAATATAGTTTTAGTAAAACTTATAAAGATTTTAAACCTATATAGCAATAAAATAAAAACTTTACGTATAAACTAACCTATAATTTTATAGTTATATATATAAAATCTATATTTATTTACTTTATAAATTTTAACTTTTTTTTTTTTTTTTTTTTTTTAGCTTAGAGTTTTCGTTTATACTATTAATAAACTAGCTATAAAAGTTTTATTTAATTAATTATAACATTAAATCTTATATTTAGCAATTAAAAATAAGCTATAAAGCTAGATAGAATTATTGCTATTAAAATATTTATGTTTTTTAGCGCTTTTTTAACCTATAAGATTTTATAAAAATTAACTATATTTATTACTAATAAATAGTTGCTTTTTTTAATATAAATAACTAAGTTTATTTTAATTTATTTTTTAAATAATTTTTTATTATTATATAGAGTAGTATTAAACTTTATATTAATATTTTTATAATATAGTAGTTCTTTTTTAGCAAAAATATTACTTTTGTTATAAAAAATAATCAAAAGCTTTAATTTTTTTATATATAACTTATTAATAGTTATTACTAAAACTAGTATTATTTAGCGTTTTTTTTATTTATTTATTTTTTTTAATTAATTTAATATTTATAAAATTATATATATAACTTATTAAAAATTTAAAAAATATTAAAGTTTTATTTATATTAATAATTAAGTAATAAAAAAATTTGCTAAAACTAATATTTTTAGTAAAATTGTTTATTAATATAGTATTAAACTAAAACTAGTTATATTATAAGTTTTTTTTAATAAACTATAAAAATATATTAATATAGCTAATTATTTTTTTTAGTATTTTTATAAATATATATATAATTTAGCAATAATTAATCTAATAATACTATAAGAACTTTTGAAACTATTTATTTAAAAATATAAATATATTATTATAATTAAAGTAAAAAATACTAAAAATAGTTATTATTTTTTGTTTGAACTAAGTAGCTATTATTAATTTTTAATTTTGCTTTATTTAACAAAATTCTTTTTATAATATTATTTTTAATTCTAGCTAGCAAAAACTAAACTAAAAAATATAACTATTAAAGATTATTTTTTGTTATATTTATTAGTTAAAAATATATTACTTACTAAATATTTTGAAATATATAGTAGTTTTTTTAAAAAAAAGTTTATAAAAACTTTTTTAATAATAAATAAAGTATTAATAAAAGTTTAGCTTTTATTTATTAATATATATTTATTATTAATATTTAGATTAAATAGGATTTAATAATTTTTAATAAACAATAGTATTTTTATTTTTTTTTGTTTTAAATAATGCTTATAAACCTATTTAATAAGCTTTAAAAAGCTATATTTAGCCTTTATAATATCTTTTTTTATTTAATTGTATAGTTTAAGTATAAGTAGTAGTATTAGGGCTATTTTAGCTAGGTTAGCAAGCTATATTAACTAGTTATATTACTAATATTATTATAAATTTATATAATTTAGGTAAATTTGTATAATTTAGCTAGATTTATGCAATTTAGCTAGATTTATATAATTTAGCTAGAATTAAGAAATTTAGCTATTTTATACGTTTTAGCTATAGAACGCGTGATTTAGCTATATATTTTAGTTATAAACCTGTTTAGCTAACAAAAGTTAGTACTATACAAATATTCTATTAAAAACAAGCATATTTGTATAATATTTGCTTAGGTAAATGTTTTCTAATTACGGTCTAGCAGAAAAGATTATTGCATGCCAAGCCATTAGCGCTGGTCAAGTTCTAATCGAGGAATGCGGTAGTTAATATTGATAGGTTAGGCGCACGTGTAGTCGAAGGAGCTTGCCGGTATGTGGGATGAAATTCCCGCTTTCTTGCTAGCATGGATGCCTCTATACACGCAACCTCGGAGAGAGGGGCACCGAGATTCAACTTACTTAACTATTCAGCGCCCCCGCATACACACCATCTGTAGCTAACGTATGCCGATAGTTGGTTAAGTACTATGTAGGTAACACTTATTTACAATAGGTGGGCTAATAGCTGTCTTCAGGGCTCCTCCCATTGTTTATTTTCCATGATGAACTTCATCCTCGTCATCTGCCACCCACTTTGTGTCTACCGCATTCCACTGATTTCCTCCAAGACGCATCCGGCTACAGGGTTGCGAAGATGGGGTGCGTTTATAGGGCAAGCTACATGTATGTGCTGTCCAATAATCTAAACGTGCAGTGCAACCTGGCCAGTAGGTCCCTCTCGGGGGGACCTCAAGGGTAGGGCCTACAAGTAAGGAGTCAAGATGACGACGTTGCCGCGGATATCCAGACTTCCCTCGCCGCAGTCGGGAACTGCTATATGCTTGACATTTACAATATTCTGGAAGATCTGGAACTGACATTTAGCAGTTGCAAGCTGAACCTAGCTAATGGAAACCGCTTAGAACTTTGCTCCTGGATAAAGAATGGGAGAAAATACACATTACACAACAAATACTACACTTGTTATACTATAGATATTGCCTTTGCGGTTGCTTCATCAAAAATAACCCCAAATACTGAATAACCGTAGACCCACCCGCTGTGTTACACTCTCCCACCTAAATAGAGAATATTTTCGCGTATAGCGGTGGTCAATTCACCCTGACCTGTGTAAACATAGAGAACTGTCTGGGGCCAGGACTCCGCGTGAGGTACCGGAAGATATATGACATCGCCGCTACGAATATGGCCAGAGGTGAGCAATGTGGCGAGCGCGGGAAGGGCAGATATTGCGTAATAACCGTCTACGGTAGGAGGTCAGCTTTCACAACCTAACGTCAGATATATCTGCAGGGTCTTGAGACAACAGAAAGCAGCAGATTGGAGGATGGCCAACATGAAGTAAATGAAACGTAGAATAGTTATGAACTGGCTAAAACGAATAACCAATGGTGACACAGATAGACGGAAAGTAGGGAATACTCACGAATAGGAACCGTCTTTGGGTCACGGATCAATTTATCATAGTCTGTAGAATGTGATATGGTCTTCGATGATCGTTCAGCTTGTGACGGGGATAATCCCTATCAAAATTCATGAGTTAGGGATATGGCTCGCTCTTGAGGATTTGTCTTGCTAAAATGGGAAATAAATGAGCCAGAATGCGTACCGTGCTTGCACGTTTGCTATTTGATAACCACTTTGCGGGGACCGGCAGGGGTTTGCGGCTAGCTCTAGATGGCGACGTATTTTGACAGGCTGTCTCTGCAGCATTTGCAGAGGCCGTCGCCCGTAGCTCATCAACATCAAGATTCCGCTGGATCAGAAAAGATTGTCTTCCTGGGGTCTTAGGCCGAATGATGGCTCGGAGTATAAGGCGATGTGGTGCCTTTGGCTTTTGTGATTCACCTTCCCAGAACGGGCGCGAATCCTCGGCGGCAGGGTTGCTATTTCGGCGTATGGAGCGTGCGATCACAAAGGCATCGGCTGTTCCTGTGTTGCCATAGTCTCCCTGAGGCCGAGATTTATGGCATTCCTTCGCTCCCCGTAAATTTCCTCGCGCAGCTCGGGGGAACTTGGGTGACTGGGATTGTCCAGCATCTGCGAGCTGCATGCTGGCCTGTTCAAGCTTGGAAACTAACGGTGACTGTCCATCAATGGACGCAAGCGACTTAGGACTGGTTGCACTCAAGGGACTGATTTTGTGGCTGAGGCTATCAAGCAAGGCTCGGTCTTTCTTTCGCATGAGTTTATCAAAAGAGGTTGGATACATGGGACTCGGAAGACTGGCTGCAGACATGGGAGATGGTGACAGCAATGGCCCTTGAGCGGCGCGAAAAGCCGTTGTCGGCCGTTTTCCGAGGCCCTGGTAGCTCGTCCATAGGGGCGCGAGAGTAGGTCGTCCCGACGCGTTCACATGAGTTGTCATCGGAAGAGGAAGCAGAAGGAGAAAAGTGCCTTATTAGAAATAAGCGTGGTTGCTCTGGTCCAAGTCAATGGCCGAATGTCACTAACATGCGTGTAGTTGCAGAAGTAGAGATTGGTCTACCAGACAGCGTTGGGCCACATGATATCAAGGTCTTAAGAAGTCAATACAAACGCGATGCGATCCTTTCGAGTGCTCTTATCACAGGGCGGTGAAAGAAAAGGGGGTACCAATTAAGTCAAAGAATATCAAGGCATCTCCATGTCCAAATGTCACGACAACAAAACGGTTCGACTGAATCAGCAGCCCATACTCGCAGAAAGTGTGGAAGAGCATGGAGATCTGACGAAGTCGCGCGAGACAAGCAAGGGACCAAGACAAAGAGGCTACCTCCATGATTTGGGTATTGCGTGAAAGAATCGAGGGTTCAGGCGTGCATGCAAGACAATCAAGTCGCGGTTCGGAATCGCAACCCGCTTCCTCGACGGGTAGCTTCACAAAGGTTTCAGGATTGCCACGCCGCGAATTGTGTTGTCATGATTTGTCGGGGGCGCTTGTGCCTGAGACCGAGAGCCTCGCCTTTGACGAGTTTAATCGGTCGACGGCGCCAATAAGCACTACGTATATCTTCACTCAGGCCTCTTCTCTCTGCATGCGAAAATCGATAAGTGATGGGGAGGTTGGGGCTGTTTGGAAGGCGAGGAAGGCTGGTTGATTCATGATAGCCCATTCGACATCACTACGTCACGTTAATGGACGGGTAGACACATGATGAGGAGTGGAGGAAATCATAAGATATTTTGCATGGATGAATGATGTGTCTGTCTTTCCGGCAGTGCTATGATATATGAGCGTCGAAAGATGGAGGATGGAAGAGGAGTGAGCAGTATGCTGCCTGCTGCGAACCTTGTTCATAAGAGGTGATTCGCTGGTCTCGATTCAGGGTCCAGTCCGGTCCGCCTAAGTCCCCTAGTATGTATGCTACGGTCCTAGTGTAGCTCGGCAGTACCGGTATACGTTAGTAGGTACCTAGACCCTAGCGCCAAGATCCCCCCACCCCTTCCACTGTGTCCTTAGTGCAGTGCAGGTACTCTGTCCTTACCTAACCGGCCTCAGTGACTATCCTGCCATCAATCCACAAGCCACGCCCCTAGATACGACCTCCCTACTTCAACGACGTATATCAGATCTCGTAAGATTGAGTTCTGGCCAGATCGGACCCTGCGCGTTTCGCTTCGCTTCCGGCTTTGTCGTTCTGGTCACAATGCCCTCTTCTCCTTCTCATCCGTTATAGCCCCTCCCCCTTAATCTTGCACGACCACATCCGCCATGGCCATCGAGACGACGAGCTACAAGCAGTTGAAAGAGGACTTTGTGTCCAACCTCTCAGGAGGCTCAATCGCCGAGATCAACTATGTGACCGCCGTTGGACCTGTAGGTTATTGCTCTTGTACGTATGGTCGCGGCTGTTCATCGAGCTAATTCGCAAGGATTGCAGGTCGCATTCATCCTCTGGTCCGTTCTCCAATCTCGACAGTCCTTCTTCAGGCCATACAAGCCCGTGAGCTTCCTCGTCGATCTCTTCCTCAATGTTCTCGGCCCTCTGCTCGCCATGGCCCTTTATGCTGATACGCCACTGCTGCTCTGCGGTCTGTTCTTTGTGCCTGCTATCTTTGTCTATGCTCTGCCCCCGACCCCCGGCATCGCGAGAAGGAAAAAGCCCAAGCTTCCGCCCGCCGCGCAAGCCCAGAACAAGTCCTCTGGTGCTCTGACAGCCTTGTCTACGAAGCCATTCCTGACAACATACCGGGGTTCGTTGCTGGTGTTGACATGTCTCGCGATCCTGGCGGTTGATTTCAGGATATTCCCCCGCCGTTTTGCCAAGGTTGAGACCTGGGGCACGTCGTTGATGGACTTGGGTGTTGGGTCGTTCGTCTTCTCGGCCGGCGTTGTGGCTGCTCGACCATTGCTGAAAGAGAGGGCCGAAAGCCGCACCACCCCTTTGTTTCAGCGCCTTATCCACTCTATGCGGCACTCCTTCCCGCTTCTTGTCTTAGGCGTGGTGCGCCTCATCAGCGTCAAGGGGCTTGACTATGCTGAACATGTAACCGAGTATGGTGTTCACTGGAACTTTTTCTTTACGCTTGGCTTCCTGCCTCCTTTTGTCGCCATTTCCCAATCTGTGCTCAAGGTGATACCCTCTTATGCCTCTCTGGCTATCATTTTAGGCATTGCATACCAGCTCATACTTGAGGGCACATCACTTAAAGCCTTCATCCTTACCGCGCCACGGACAGACCTATTATCTATGAACAGAGAGGGCCTTTGCAGCTTCGTCGGCTACCTGGCTATTTTTCTAGCTGGGCAAGATATGGGGATGTTCATTTTGCCAAGAAAGATAAATACAAATTACAACGCGAACAACGCGACACAGCGAACTACTCTTCTAGTGAGGATGAGTACCTGGACTGCTGCCTGGACAGTGTTCTATTTCTTTGCAACGAACTTCAAATATGGTGCTGGCTTAGATGTTTCTCGACGCCTGGCCAATTTCCCTTATGTTCTATGGGTTGCTGCCTTCAATTCTGCACAACTCTTAGTCTGTTGTTTCGTAGAAACAATCTTCTTCCCGGCCTTCTATAATTCCACCGACCCCAAAACTGAACAGGAGGCATACAGTGCTGCTACGAGCACAGTCCTCCGAGCTTATAATCGGAACGGTCTAGCTTTGTTCCTTATTGCCAATCTGATGACCGGATTGGTCAATATGACAGTGCCCACATTAGACGTAGGGCCAGCGGTCGGCATGGGAATCCTAGTTGGATATGCTTCTATTCTCACGGCCACTGCTGTTACATTAGATGCTTGGGATTTATCTATTAAACTATAGCCTTAACGAATCCATCGAAATGATAGCAGTCGCCTGCTTCACGCTGACATTTTTGCCCCTGCGATTTTCGTATTGCCGGATCACTGTGCAATGAAAAGTACTAGTCTAAATATTGAAAGCGAATGGGGGACCCTTCATGGTCTGACATGATATGGACTCCGGGCGTCTGTCTATAAACGTGCTGATAGATAAGAATGAGCACCTCGCGGCCCGCGACAGCCTATCGCTCGCAAACTGGGATGTTCAACTTTCGGCGCATTCTAACAGCGAAGTCGCGCCACATCCACGTCCGCGACCTATGAGGGCGGTGCCTTTTGCATTCGTGAGGGCAGATCTCCAGCCCTCGAGGGCACTTCCGTGGTGCCCGGGATCGAGTCTGCTTACAGAGTTGATATTCCTCAACCGTGCAATATCCGCATTTGTAGAAAGCTGTGCAGTAGGTCCGCGTACCTGTAAAGGCTGTGCCAAGGGTACGCAAGCATTTACGGCAGTATACCTCGTGGTAGTGTTCAATACACATATCACACTCTCTTGAGACGGGGTGAAAGCTCAACTTGTCTGCGGAGGGGACAATAATGGCAGCGTGGGTCCTGGGTTTTAATACAGACAAAGACTGAACAACTCCTTTCTTTCACACCCATTGTTATCTTCTTTTCCGTGCGTTTGACTGGGGCTTACAATGAGCCCTTTGAAGCATCTTCGCCAGTTTTCTTATTGCGACTCCGAGCGAAGACTTATCGGCAAAGGGATGGAGTTGTTCGTGTGTATGCATATGTTAAGTCGAAAATGTGAGGCCGTGGACAACATGGGAGTGGATAGATGACCACCGAAAACTGACGTGGGGTAGTTGTCTGACCTGCAGAATGTACTACTATTGAAAATATCGCATGATGATGTCTCCAAGCCGTCTTAATGAATAGGGAAGGATTTCTCGCTGATGAGCAGTTCAATTGATAGCCCCCTCAGCTGCATTGGCATTGGGGACCCCGTTTAAGGCCGCGAAGCTCCAAATTCCAAGACTCAGCTGCACTTAGTCCAAGACATTCGACATTCACGATTTCAACCTCGGGCTAATAAGCTGAGAGTCGGACTGGGTTAGACATGCCGAGTGATAATTGGATAAATTCTCTCACAGGCGAATTCAGTCCTATGAGCCCCGTACGTTTTGGCTGTCGACATCGCATCTTCAAATTGGATGATAGCTGCCACTAATATCTTGCTTTCTTATGCATCTATAATGGCAAAGCGCCGGGCCGCCTTCGCTCGTCTCTCGGCGCCACTTAATCACCTTGGTCAGCAGCATCAACTTGGCAGCGCCCACGTGTCCGCGCTATGAAGTTCTAGGACACCGAGGAGCAATGCCATATAATGCGGGGCATGCATCTCAAAGGTGAACATATAGAGTAAGGTTGCCATAACCTGTACACTATCTCTTCCCAGTTAGGCATCACCCAAACCGAAGCCGTGTTATAGGTATACCAACCGGCACTTCTCTTCACGGGAGGTAATTAAAACCAAGAGCGAGCCGTTGCCGTACTTGCGCTCTACATACCTAAGCCCAAGCACAGGTCTAGATAGGGATAGGAGGAATGATGCATCTTTTCCGCCGACGTTTAGGCGCTAGGAAGAAAACGCCAACTGGCGACACCAGGAAAGTTGACAGCAACCCGCCGCCTTCGTACGAAGACAGCCAAGATGCTTCCTTGCGGGAGGTATTGCAGGGAGCCCGGGCAGTCTTACCGCTCCTCTGGCCTTCGACTTCCGAGTCTTCATCATCATCATTATCATCATCACCAACAACCTTCGCCTCATCACCAACAAAACCAGCAAACAAATGCCAGAACATAGCCCCAGATACAGAGCTCGGAACACGCAAGAACGGGCGGGATCCCGAAAACAGAAAACCAAGTCTAAATGGCCCAGAAGACGCCATCATAGAAGTCCTCTCAGCGCTCGCCATGGCGCCGTGCGCCGGCCATCCATTCCTCGACCGCATACGACAGTTCTCGGACGCCTACTTCACGCCCTACACGGCAAGCGAGGGGAGTCCCGCCAGCCCACCGCAAGCCGAGGGCGCGCCCGTGCAAGAGCAGCAACGCAGAGCCCTCCAGAACATCCCGGCACCCCGCGAGAGCGTCGCGCTCGTGCTCTGCGCGCGTGTCCTAGAAGCGTACTACGCCGGGCTCGGACACGTAGACTCGGCGACAGACGTCGAGATGATCCCATACGACACCCCGTCGAAGGTCTCCCCGGGGTGCCGGCAAGGGGAGAAGAAGGCTGGCAGTAGCAGGGACGCAGAGGAACCCCCGTCATCCTTGCCGAGGATGAAAACGCGGGTAACGCACATCGCGGCATGCGTAGCAGAAGGCTGCGCATGCATCGACTTCGACGAGGCAATACCAGGCCGAACCCAGCCGAAAGCAGACATCGACCGGACCCCGCGCTGCGGCTGCGGGCACCCGCGGACATCGCACTCGTCGGCGGCGGCGGGCATCTCGCGGCTCCTGCGGCGCTACACGAACTGGGACAGCGCGTCGTACTCGGCGCTGGGCCACCGCTCGAGCGACGGGGCGCGGAAGCGGCGGGTCGTCGAGATCAGGGCGTGCGGAGCGAGCTGCCCGTGCCGGGACTACGACAAGGGGAGGCGCACGGGACGGTGTGCGCGCTGCGGGCATTACGACGGGGCCCATTTCCCTATCGACGTCGCGCAGGAAAAACAGGCACGAGAAACACGGAAGCTAGACAAGCGGCGGAAGAGAAAGGGGGATGGAGGTCGATCGAACTCGACGGGAACTGACCTAGCACAGAAAAAAGCCGAGTGGGAGTTGAGCTGGATATTGGTCGAGAATGCATACCTACTACTCAACCAAATCACACCGCTACCGCAGGATGGGAACTGCTGAGTTGATTTAGTAATGCACTATCTCATACATTTGCCATCAGATTACTGGGGCAGCAGCAACGGGGACAGATCGTTGGTCCTGTGTATGCGGAGATTTCCTAACTAACAACAGATTTGCTTGCTCATAATTGCTCTATAAAACCATCGCGAGATGTTTTCCACTGACAAAAAAGAAATGTAAGTAAAGTAAACCTTCATCTCTGGTTATAGATGTCCTCACACCAAGACAATAATAACCTTCGTTATGCACTTCTTTCTTTGGCTATTTCGTGAAGAAAACAATCGTCCGCCGTCCGGTTTTTCCCCACACCTCTCATAATTTATCCACCCTCCCTAGGTCAGCAGATCTGCCATGTAGCTAGTACGAAATCGTCTGAGCACCACCAAGAACGTCTCCAGGCTCAAGACCCGTCCATCCACGCACAGAGCCAGCTTCAATGCATATCATTCTCTTGAAGCCCTCCTTGGGCTCGAAATCGCCCATGCCGGCTGCCTTCTCCGTCCAGGGGTTCCACACCACAACGTCCTTAAGGTTGTCACGCACGAGACTAAAAGCGATCGAGCCCCCTTCAGTCACGACGATGGGTGACGATGGGCCCTTAGCCGGGGTATAGACGCGGTCGGTCTCGCCGGTGATGGTGACGGCGCCGGACTGCGACTTGGTCTTGGCGCCGTCTACCTTGTCAATGTACTCTGAGTCCTCGAGGCCAGTGACTTCGACTTTGGTAATGTCCTGAATAAACGGAAAGCATATTAGCAACCAGCAATTTTCTCCAACTCTCCACCCTTGCATTACTCTTCGGTGGCTTGAACCTACATTGATTCGGAGATACGTGTGCAGCAAGACCTGGCATTCGAAGGACTCCTTCCCATCATTCGTAATGACAATGCCGGTGCTCAAGCCCTCGGGAGTCAGGGTAACGCTGTAGATAGCAGAGAAGGTATAGGGCCATAGTTCTTTGGATTTTTCGTCGAGAGTTGCAGATGAGAGACCAAAGTCAAGTTTCACGGAGGCATCGGAGGGGCTTGATGTTGACTCAGAAGACGACTTGCCGAGAAACTCCCACTTTGAGTTGCGAGCAAAGCCGTGTTGGGGGAGCTTGGTGGTGGCCGCATGATCGGGTGCCGTGCCGAAGACCTATCTCACACGCAAATGGCATTAATTAGCTGAGGTTTTTTTGGGCGTGTCAGCCTCGTCTTCCATCCCCTACCCCTCTCCTCACTTACAGGAAAGACGAGAGGAATACCGCCTCTCACAGCCTTAGATCCGTCAAGCTTAGCAGCATCGGAAACCCAGAGTTTCTCGTTTCCAGCCCGGTCCTTCCAGCTGATGACAGTGGCCCCGAAAAGGAGAACTTCAACGCTTTCACCGGTGGGGAGGACGGCCGAGACGCGCGAGTTAGCATGTGAAATGTTGACCTGTGGCTGAGGTGGCAGGCCCGGCGTGCTAGCTAGTGCAGCGGGCTTGTTGGGTCTGTCTACCATGGTTGGTGGTCGGCCTTTGTCGACGCAAGAGGAATGAGCAAAGGAGAAAGGGGCGGCGGAGTTGATGTAAGAAACGAGGGAGAAGTAAGAGAGTAATGCTTAGGTCGCCACGGAAATGTCAGGGTGGGCCTGACGAAGCTGTTTGGCTTCCGAAACTGCTGCTCAAATAGTATGGTCCCCACACGTAGCGTGAATCTATACTAGTTCAAGAAGCGATCAACAGCCAGTACTTATGTGGGAGTTCGCCAGGGTGGAAAGCTGCACGATAGGAGTGATGGAGATGGAGACCAAGACCGGCTAAGAGGGGAAGACGGAGGGGAATGGAGAGTGGGCAGAAATATGGCGGGGTAGCTTGCACTAGCACCTCACTAATCGATCTGTAACAGCCGCTGTGGGGCCGCGGGGCATGTTTCATCTGCTGTGCTTCCTCTCGGTTTACACCATGTGATGCAAGCACCGAACTACCTGCTAAGTACCGTAGTATTACTGGCAGCCCTGGGCTAAATACTCAAGTACCTACCTGAGTAGATGTATGTTTTTGCATGGTGTATGAATGCGTGTCTATGAGCAGCGTAACAAATATAACGAATAGGTCGAGCTTTGCTTAGGCCTGTTACAATTATACATATCTCTATGGCTCTGATAAGCACGGAGCACTTTGTATTTAGGAGAGTAATTGTTCCTTTAACATCTACATTACCTATGTAGGTAGTAAATGGTTATAAGACGAAAGTATACCCTGCGCGCAATTACGCTTGCTAAGCTGGGTGTATATAAGTATACCTAGGTACATTGTTACACAAGGAGGTTACTGTAGAACTCCATAAATGATCCCTGCTAATAATATATAACACACGTTCTTTGTTTTAACCAGTAGTTCGTTGCTACAATATTGGACAATACCTAAGGTTCAGTAGCAAGAAGCTTGCGGATTGTGAGGAAGGCAGCAAACAGATGCTCACATGAACGCAACAGAATAGCACATAATTCGGAGCTGCAATAAGTAATCGGATCAACATTTGGCATGTTTCTGTGCGAGCCTTGACTAGTATGTTCCTAGCATGATACCCAACCGTCCCGTGTATTATATCGCTTGACGATTCCGGCAACCGGCAAAAGCTTTCCCCGGCCAACAACACCGCATCTACCATGGAACCGCGTAAAGGCGGCCAACTCTTCCCTCGCCTGAGGGATGGGCTGAGCAATGAGCTTCTATACTTAGAATTCGACAGATATACCAAAGGTACTGTTAATCAAACAGAACGCAAGAAACTCGTCGTAATAATAACATCTATCTAGCTGATACGTCTGTGGTAAAGGTGGTGGCTTGGTCAAAAGCTGTCCTGTTTAAGGGGCGTTCAGTTGGACCATGCCAGTCACCTACTTTTTGCCGAGCACTTGTCAAAGTACGGTAACCTCTTCCCGAAATCCTCAAGCGAAACCATTGATTATCCTGGCTACCATTCCCTGTTCCTTGGGTTCTTGGCATTGGGCTGCACCGGATATCATCCAAGACTTCGGATACTGTATGGGCCGCAAAAGCAACCATGCGTCTCGACTATCTAGCATGTGGCGTCGCGGACACATTACGGTCCTCGCTGGTTCAGGGAGGGGCTTGTGCAACATCGATAGCTTATTCAATTCGCTCACGCTCGGCTGCTCTCGTTCCTCGCCAACACTATGACGTATACACATGGACGGTTCTGGCAGTTGTGGCTTGATTTTTCATTGGGTCGGAAGCCATCAACTGCAGGATCCCCGTACCATATCCAGGCCATTGGGCTCCTGATCGCCCTGGCCGCAGAGTCGCCCATGTCTGGCGCAATGCAATGCATGAACCGAATAGGATCGCGAGGTCATAACCTCGATTCGGCAATCCAGGTATCCGGACCAGCGCTCACGTCAACAACTCGAAAGCCAGACTCACGGTTGGGTTGCGTGGAACGAGGATATCAATGCTAAGAGAGAGCCAGGCGGAAGATGTCACTGTTGGATTTTGTGAAGCCGGCTTTCTGAGGAGACCGACCTTACTATTAAACGAGCTACAAGCTGTGGGGTGACACAACCACCTTGATGAAGCTGTGGGAGCCGAAGCTGAAACGATTAATTCCGAGAATGTTTTGATGCTTACTCGATCCGTATTTTAGTAAACCATATATTACAGCTGAAGCCTTACAGAAGCCAATTTCGACCGGATGTTGGCCACTGAGCATTCTGGGCTGCCTCAACAATAACATCCGCAGTAAGGTCCGGCTGGCTCAAAAACGGACTATGTCCCGCCGTGCAACGCCGCGTCTTCATTCTCGGTATCTCTGCTACCATCTGTTCCTGACTTTGGACTGGGACCGCTTTGTCACCCTCACATAACAGGTACGTCATGGGAATTTCGATATCGTTGGCGCAAAACCCCAAGGGTTCTTCGAAGGAGCGTTGCGATTGAAAATTAGTTCCTACATCTGCAAGCCACTCTTTCGCCTCGTCTGGAGACAAGTCGCTATAGTATAGCTCCGCAGCCTCTGGCACGACTTTCATGGAGCAGGGTATCTAGGTATGTCGAGTCAGTGCTAGCAGATTAGGTGAGCCGTAGTATGACACTGACCCTCTTGAATGGCTCGGCCTTTATCGCCCATTCACTGTAATCTCCGCCTTTGGCTGAAAGGAGAGAGAATCCGCGCTGGGCAATGGGAAATGCGCAGATGTATACGACTGCACTAAAGCCTCCCCGAAGTCCGCGTGATTGTCGGTCGGCGACACTCTGACCCTCTACCGATGCAGTGGCTACGACGCCCCCATAGGAATGGCCTACGATGACGACTTCACGGCCTTGGTCGAAAAGGGGAAGAACGATATCATGGACTACCGCCACATCAACCCGCCACGAGTAGTCCACAGGCTCAGGTCCAACCACTGTGAGCAGTCTTGGTGTGTAAACTTCGTACCCGGCCGCTTCTAACCGCCCCTTGACCTTTTTCCATACACTAGGAAGATGCCAAGCGCCATGAATCAAAATTATGACTGGTTTTAAAGTGCGCTTCGCTGTCACAGTCTGGGGCTGGCGAGATGAAGGGCGTATCTGGGATACTTTGTTGCTGCCTTTGAGCAACCGGCTGAAGAGCCAGGTGACAGAATATTTCAAAAATACGGGGAATATCATCGCGAGGCGATATGGCGAGGACTGCCCCGACCAAAAACAATGCAGGAAGTGTTGAGCTGTGTCGGTATGGTCCTCCCGTTGCTTCTTAAATAACTATGGACCACCACCCGTATCAACTAATACCTCCCCAAAAGTGTGCGGGTCAATAATATGGCAGACTAGTTTCCGAATACTCCCACTGTGCTCCAGTAAAATTCCTATCCGTCCAGCAGGCTCTAAATGCAGCGCCCGCAGCATGCCACGTCGATCCTGAAAGGATTCTGGAGGCGTCGACATGGGGGTGGCATTGATCAAATACGGCAAACAATCCGCCGTAACCGCCAATGATCTGGTCCCCAGACCACGTGGATTCTCCCATTTTGCGGTTATGGTGGCTCACATCAGAAGTGGATCTACACATCACGAACCATTCTCAGCTCTTACCCTTCTGGCACAATCAGAGACCACTAACTTGTTTTCTATCTTATCCTCCTATGACCCTATTAGTCCACGCCTGGTATCACATGGAGCCAAGCCGCTCTTCCTACCTTATCATGAGGATATGTCGTCAACTATGCTAGTGGCCTAAGAATCACCGTGATGGCTGTTGGTAATTACGACGGATCCGCCAGTAGTCTTTTTCTTGCTTCGTTTGACGACGAGCTTTCATGCAAGCCGGGTCTATAAGCTCTTCATTGGATCTCTATCGGATTTGTTCTGGGCGCGTGTGTTTAGCTCCTGGAATATGCCCATAGGTGGTAACTTAATACAGGTTCCTGAGTTATTCTCTTACTTACTTCTGCGATGGGGCGAGCAAAGACAGTACATGTTTCTTTGAGTTTCGGGTAACACAGCTCGAAAACACCTTATAATAGTTCTCATTACTAGGCCCTACAGTCTTGCAAAGTATTCTACATGCTAATCTTCCTAGCATGGAAATAATGGTGTCGTTTCCCCCTATAATCAAAGAAGCTAACGCTTGTCTGCTATTACTGTGCAGAATAGTAGATTTCTTCAAGGTTCGCCTACAGAACTTCGGCGCTTGCCATGAAGCCCTCTCTGTACATCTGATGCGTCCCCAGTAGGTTCACCAGCGTGAACTATAAAGTGCCGCTTACAGTAGCAACTATTTGGCATCTGGTCTCTCGCCTACTCACTCTTAGATAAGGGTGAGACGGTACAAAAGATGGAACGTTCTCTGATTCGAAACGATGCTAGTGAGGCCTCCACCAGGATAAATCATGGACTCGAGGAACATCCCTTAGGAGAAAAGCGTCGCTCAAGGGGTAGCAGCTTTTTCACAGCTATAGAATCGTTGTTGTAGCAACAAGAGGCCATTTACATTATATGATTGTTTTTATCCTGATTATCATTTAGCGCTCAGTAGACAAGAATAGAGGTGACCAATATGATGGTTCAAATACAAAGACTTTTCGGGGTAATAACAAAGATAAATCAGTCAATCGAGGTCTGATGTGACAAGTTATTTCTTATCTTTCTACTCCCTCCGAGGTAGCAAACATTGAATGAACTAAACAACCCTAACCTAGGTCGATATGCAATCTGCATAAAATCAATAGCCGAAAAGATAGCTATAATTCAGAAATAGATTTTTTCCTAGTTTTCCCTCCTTCAACTTCAGTGCCGGGTGATCCGGATACACCAACATCTTGCTCTCCATAAACGGCAGATGTACGTGCCTATCGGCGCCCTCATCTGAACTACAGGTGTGCTATCAATTTGAGTAGTCACCGCACGTTAGATTGCAGTCTCTTGGACGCCTCATGGTTCAGCTTTTGATGAAGGCTAGTCACATGTCCCCGACATATCCGGATTTGGCCAAGTACGTTAGTAAGACATGCCACAGATCGGAACGAACTGTCATTGGATGAATTCTTGCGCTATAAGGATATGATCAGCACTAAGCAAGACATAACCAAGAACTTCACTCATGTTATCACACCACAAGTGTGGGGGCAAGGAATATGTTCTCGGTATACTGTGAGACGTCGGCGTACTCACCCAAAAAGAAGTTGAGACGGGTTCATATTACTCCTAACGTGACCCAAAGCCATGGTTTTAATAAAGCCCCCATAGCGTTCTACTCGTTCCCCCCCGAGTGCTCGGGAATGAACTATGTCCCAAACCTTCACGGACAGGTGTTACCGACACAGCCTCTGACGAAGTCCGCGTTCATATTTGTCATGCCCAAGGGATATCTATTGTGTTATTATCCTCTGTCGAAGCTAGCATCGGTGATTGCATGGCGAATTCCGTCACGTTATACGCCCTCCTAGGCCCCCGAGAAAGGTGTTTGAAATATTAGCGCCATGAGCAGCATGTGTTAGGCGGTGATGCAGGGCATAAGATGACGCCAAGTATTTGAAATCGAGAAGGAAATCCCGGTTATCTTAAGAAATGGGACAACCACCACGATTTCGCTAGGAGAAGAACTGCCCAATGGGGAAGCAATTCACAAAACGGCTGAAGAAGGGCACAGCTCTAGATTAACAGAGGACGGAAGAGGTATCCATGATTCTACCGCACTCCGGCGTCATCAAGCTGCTCGCAGAGTACTAGTTGGGGATGATCATAAACTCTGGCAACTGCAACTTGGCTTTGACTCGGAAATCTAAGTGATGAACCTCATTTGTTAGTTTTTGTTTTCGTCCAAGATTGCCATTCCTCACTTAACCTCACGATTCAAGATCTCAGATATATCAGTGATAATCTCTTCAATTCATCTTAAATTTGTTTCTGTTGAAATTCGTCATGCCCATTAATTTTTTACTTTAAATGAATACATAGACGATTTCTGGAGTGTGTCATCGCAACTGTAGAAGTTGCATCGATTCTATTCTCGACTAGATGAGCCAACCTCAGGCTCCTTTTCTCAGTCGCGAAACTAGGCCCGTACTCACGTGGTCCTTGGCTATGCTAAATTCCCCCTTTTGTTTTCCAATATCGAGTCAGGGGGGTATAAACTTCTCTAGAAACCTCATTATCAGAGCATCCAACACAACACATCATTCATCGGCCGAAAAGAACGAGGTAAACAGTACAATACCGACCAGAACGTACTATCATACATGTCAACACACGAACGTAGTGATTTAACTTTATGTGACGGCACGTGATTTTGATCAAGCTGCTAGCACTGATGATTCGCCATACTCCAATTGTCATCCACCTGCTTCTCATGTGTTCTACAGCTTCCGGCAATACACATTGTATCAGACTCCTACGCTAACTACACTCCAGGACAGTCAATGAAGTAGTGTTAGTAAGCTAAGGGACATATATTATAGGTAGCCAATAAACTGAAGAAGAGTAAGCTGTATAGTCACATGTGACGATTGAGGCCAACTGAGCCGCCTAGAGCGTTATATGCCAGTACAATTGTATCGGGGAGTCGGCACTTTTGTTACCTAGAAAATATTCTCATCCCCGTAGAGATACTGGATATGGACCGAGGAGTTCATATACATATTTACCGTTGCATCGAACCTTTCAGGCTGCTCCTCATATGTCATGGAGATACCAGACCGTACATGGTAATAACAGATCTAACCTTGGCGCGTATCACAAATGCCGCAAGGCTTGAGAACATTCAGGATGTAGCAATAGAAATCTAAGTCTGAAAATCTCCCTGGTATTGACATAGCAGCAAACCTGTCCATTGAGAACTCGAGCATTTCATATAAAAAAAGGCCGCAGCCTGAGGCTCTATTATGATTATATGAAAGGAAAAGTTGTTGTCAATAAATTTGCGTCGCTTCTTGATTCTAAGACTAGAATCAACTCGCCGAACCGGAAAAGCTATAGGGCCACATGGGGCCGCGACATCCAGCTGTTTGATAAGTACATCGCCGACATGGGGATGGCGGCCAATACTAGGGATTGTCGGTGCATGTCGGATTGCGCGCAATATGTGACTGTGGAGTGCGCGCGGGGACACTGGAAAGCTGCTGAGAAGGAGTTTTTGCTAGGAGTTTGCATACGCGTCGCAGAGATGGGATTGAAAAAAGGGGCAAGCGAGAAAGTGAAAATTATGAAGCGGACCATTGAAATAGGTCAGTATAACAGGACCGGCCCCCAAAAATGGAAAATTATAGCTATTGAAGCGAAGGCGAAAACGGGTGTGTATTCTCTATGGTGGCGACTAGAGAAAGGTTGCCAAAGTTCTCGAGATGTTATAGCCGGCTACTTCACGCCATTTCGTAATACATTGATTTAATATATACCCGTCGTGAGTTAGAATGTGAGCTCTATTATAAGTGCATCCGCCTTTTCATCTTTTGAGATGAGCACAGAGCTAACTGGGAATGATCTTGAAATGCAAATGCTGTGGCCACGGGAAGTCTGTCTGTGGCACTGGACTATGTGTCACAGTGCGTATATAATAGCTGCAGACAGGTCAAGCGCCCGACTTGACTACGTTCTACCTTTGGTAGTATTACGATATAGCACTGCAACTCCGTTCCGTGACACTATGGCGAGGATTGTACTCGTCTTCATGTATGTTTATTGTCACAATGAAATGCGGCCGTACCTCGTAGCCTTGAAAATTGTATATTTTGACGACCCCTTCAGTGATGAACTGAGGCAAACCCAGAAACGATTTTAATTCACAAAAACCCGGCCATGCAACCTTTCCTGCCAGCTATAAAACTGTGTGTACCCCGTCATGGGACTGATGAGCGGACGACGAACCTTTGAGTTGGTTTGATAACGCTTGTCAAGCCCGCCAGTCTCGAACGAATGGTGCTTTAGCGAGAGCATTTGCTTGAATTTCCCATACGTTCTTTCCAAGCCCCACAAGCTTCACACCGAAATCCTCAAGGACCTCGTCAACATCCGGTTCGAGAGATTCGGATAGACGACTGAACTCCGATTCTGTATCAAAGGTGGCGGCTTTCCAAAGCATCTTCCATACCCGGACAGCTTGAATGGCGTCTTCGTGTTGCGGTTGGATGTTTGAGGCCACCATATAGCACGACGAGCGCTTGGTGTGCGCTCTTCTCGGTTTGAAGACCTTCACATCCGAGAACTTGCAGAATGCTCGTAATAGAGTAACCGATTTCCAAGACTCAACTTTGTGCAGGAGGACCAGCATTGTTCCTCCCGGCTTCATGTGCTCGAGGGCAATAGCTAGTTGCGTCAAGCTCAACCGAGTTGCCTCTCGGCGCTCCCTATATGCCGCTCGATGATGGGTTCTAAGCACTTGTCCATCGCAAATGATAAGATCGAAGACATCCTCAGGGTATAGTTTCCTGGAAAGAAATTCATGTGCCTCCGGGTGCGACAAGGCAATAGAGTCGACTCCCATGTCCCCTGCCAGCATAGTGATATCGATAAACTCAATAGTGATGTTCGGATTTGGCGGAATGAGAACTTTGTGCCCACCGTTTTGGAGGGGAAGACTATTTAAAACACTGAAGTCAGTAATAATGTCCGCATATGATAAGAATGCTCCAGAGTTTTGGGAGCTTGCAGGAGCAATAAGACCAGAATAGGCATGCCCACCTAGGCGATTTGTGGCTCGAAGGCATGCTAGAAGGGAGGATAAAGGGCTTCAGTGACTAACCTGAAGGCGCGAGCCTGAGCTTCGGGGTTATGCTCCATCGCGAGATGCAGAAAAGCCCCAGGTGCCATGCACATATCAAGTATTCTCGGCGGCTCACCATCTACTGTATCAATCTTAAAGACGTCGGTAGCATGGTGGATTTCTTGGCCAACACCCTTCATCATTTCAAAGAAGAAAGAGGCTTGCTGGTCGTTGGAGGTGTCTGCCTTTTGTCGTTGTTTCGCAAAGTAGTCGTCGCCGGCTCGGTTATTCCATCCCTACTTAAGAATTACTATCAAACCCTCAGGAATATACTACTTCTCGTGACGAAAGTTACCTTTTCTCTCAAGTCCATCAATGTCCGAAAATTAGGAACTCTCTCCAAAATGTAGTGATTGATTTGATTGCTCGCATGCTTAACTGCTTGGTCATAGGAGCTCATCGCTGCCGTTCTGTTGTTGACATTCGTCTCACATGCGCTCTGGGGAAGCACAGACGTATGGGTGAAGTTGTTCCCCATACGTGACTCCGATGAAAACGACATCTGTGACGAAGTTGAAGTATAGTATCAACTACTCCTAAAGAGAACGGGCTTCAGAACGGGGTTCTCGATGAAATTGGCTATGCTGTGTGCTGTCCTAGAATTGAGTTGAGATCTATGCTGAAGGTAGATAGATCTAGATATATCTTGAGCCTGAAATGGTATGAAGGGCTGGTGTTTGGATATGACGCATCAAACAAAGAGAGATACGGCCATCTGCAGCACCACAATTGAACTTTACATATCCGCATTCGTGTTTGCGTTGTTCCGCCGGTTGGGCCACTCGGAAGTCAATGTGGCCACGAACATGTGTGGAGGGACAGCAACGAAGAAAGTCTAGTCTGACCTAGCGTATCATGAAATGGTGCGCTAGTCCCTGTCCCAAGGCCGGACTGTGGCCATTCCTTCTTCACGGCAGTCCTGATGGTACTCCACCAATGGCATCAGAGTTGGTGATATATGAGTCTGTAAGGGAGCCGCTGCCATGTGGGGTGTGTCGTTTACATTATGGGGTGTGCCGTTTGCATGGCCACGGTCGGGCAGGGAACAGCTTCAGGGGGGTATTCGAAACAACAAGAAGAGTTGTGCTCACTTGGAGTGTACGGTTACAGTCTTACAGACCGAGATTGCCAGCCACGTCGGAAGACCAACTGCAAACGCTGACTGCAAACGCCGAGGAGCAAACAAAATGGGGATCGCCGCTTATTCCCACCGGTGCAGGGTTTTCGAAACCTGCTCAACGTGGAGAGTTCAGCGTAAATAAATCAGGTGCGACTTTTGTGTAATAAACACACTCCACGCTTGCCCTTGTTCGTGAAATGCGACGACGTCTCGTGTTGGGCTCTGCACAAGGTCCTTGGGTTAGGTATGACAAGGTAGTACACATGGATAATCTGACACAGCCACAGCCCTCTACAGCACAGCCACATGTACCCAACCAAGTACGTACTCTGTATCACAGCGCCACATCACCAACCAACTCCCAACATTCCCGGTCGATTCAGAGATCCTTCTGTGGAAAGTGAAGACATATATTCTACCGCTGGGAAGTATCCTTATAGAGCAAGTTATACGTTGCTCAAATCTCGCATGCTCGACATGACTTTGGGCACTCGCCGGCACAAACGTGGAAAGGAGACTATCTGTGGTGATAATAACAAGGCCGACAGATTAACATCGGATCCGTTCTATATCCATGCACCTTTCAGCCGAAGTGGGTGCTGCTGCTAGATACTTGTAACTAGAACGAAGAAAAAGATAGAATGCGTTCTGACAAGCAACGTCAAATTTGGTTTGCTCATTTTGAGTTGTTTTACATCCTCTCTGGGACGAAGGTGCTATGATATAAATGCCACTCACTAGCGGAGATTTGCTGTGATAAATTATTGGCAGAATGCTATAGATGTACATAGGAAGGGTAGAATAAATATCTTAGACAGGTGCTTGACATACCCGCCCCTATAATACATTCTGGGATGTCGCTAGGTAACGGAAGCAAGCCCCTGTGATAATATATGGGGAGAATATATATAATACCTGCCTGATATCCTGCCGGTTTCTTGCACGGAGTTGACCCTGGTTTGTCATAGAGCCATTGGCGAACATGTATTTGGAACCCCTTCGGGTTGAACGTTACACTTCTACTGTAATAGAGCTAGCAAGAATTTACAGGCTAGACAAAATTCCCTTGCTATAGATGACACAAGGTATTTCAATGGTTTGGGTTGATATTCTGCTATTGTGCTAAGATAAGGCAGACGATATAAATCCATAGGCGGATCCATCAACATGATAATAGGTCACCGAATCTAAACTTTATCAATATTTATGTCGACTAACTAGAGCCTCTGCTACGCTGTCGTTGAAACTAGAGCATAATCTTCCAATTTGTTACTTGGACATATGCATTTCGTCTTTTCCTAACTATACCTTGGCGATGATATTATTGTGGAGCGCTTTATTTCTAATGTCTTCTTGATGTGCCACACTTCTCGTCGGACGGACATAATCAAGGTGTCCTCGAAATGCAAGGGGGTGATATTCCTAAAAGATACTACGCTTGGCAAGGTCGTTTCTCAAACACAATGACGTGTACCTTGCCCCAGCACACCTATGAGGCATGTGAACTGCGTCTTCGGCTTCGCCGCCTGTACTTTAAAAATGACTCTTGCCATGTGCAACCGATACTCGATATTGTTTGGTAAATTATAGTAGCATTCCAGAAACAAAGCCGTCCGGGGTACCCCCATCTCCATATATATACTCTGTTTGCAGCCGATCCCACCCAGAAGGTTCATCTGTCGCGGAGTGCCTTATATACCGTTAATTCTACTCATGGGATTAACGGCGTCGTTTTTTCCGTGACATCATCCCAACCGTTTCTCCCCTGTCGCCATCGAGACATAGTTGGGTGGAAATAAATAACCACTCACTAATGATACCGACCTCAGCTCCATTACGCTGCAACCCCATCTGTCCTCACTTTGGTGTTTAATACACTCCAACATAGACCTAGCCGTCTATCACAGTATGAACAATACAAACCAGCACAACAGGCACAACAGGCACGAGCCTGGGTACCGTCATATAAGCCGTTCTAGCTCTAGTTCCAATCATAGTTATCATGATGGAAGTCCGAATTTTGGGTCAAGTAGCCCCGCATCAGAAGGATATATTCGAAGCCAATACCATGGCAACGGAAGTGCTGGTTCGATGAACTATTCGCCGCGACCCAGGACTCCAGAACAACGGGCCTTCACTATTATTCGCGTTCCATATCCTTTGCCTTCTCCCAGAGCCCTATTTCCCGACCAATTTATAAATACGCCAAGGCAAGAACTACCTAGTTCATACCGTCCTTTACCCTACTACCAACCTCCGGTCACTCCCCGTGAGGGATCTATCATTCCATCGCTGTATGAAATGCTTAACTCCCCCGGATATCTCACTTCAAGTGGATATCGGAGCATAGCGCCACGCCCATCTCGGGATCCACCTCGTACACTCCTACCTATGCTCCCTCAAGCGACCGTATCCCCAGTACGCGCCAATAGAGACTTAAGCTTAATGACACAGAAGCTGCTTGATTTTCGTCCACCGATTGCGAGTTCTCTTGCCGAACCATTGGCGCCAGAAGCGCACTCCATTCCTCACGAGCCAGGAGCGTGGAAGACTCTTCCTACATCAGAACAGGGAATCTATTGCTCTCGATGTAGGCAGAATTGGGCGTACAGAAGTGGACGTTTAGGGGCATACTGCGCCAACTGTGGTATAATTTGGCTAATGGAGTAGTAGGGTAGAAGAATCAAGCTGATGAAGTTTGGGCGTTGGCGGAAGCATACGGGAACATAATTATGAGGGATGAATTTTCTATTCTCGCCATCTGTTTTTTTTTTTTTCAATCACAGTCAGGAGTTGGCACCTTTTGGAGTTACTTATTCTCACCCTTCTCAACGAATTATTAGGTCTTATAATTGATATGGAGCCCTCTCTAGTCCTTACTCCTCTATTTACTCAACAGATAATAGTGATCGTGAACAAGGCCCATACTGATTAGCTATCTGAAATAGCAAGACACATACACTTGGTATTAACTAATGAAACAACTACATTTTTATGCACAAACGGAACAACTGTTGTATGAGGAGGTTATGTCCCGAAACCGAGTCTAGATTTAGTAAGCGCCGTTCCATTACTTCAAGATTTCGACGAATGTTTCGTAATAATAGTAGCAAGAATCCTCTATTCGAATCACGGTCGGCGAAGCTGATTTTATTGGTGACGAATTGAGTTGAAAATCTGATACGTAGTTATAGTACTGTTGGTTACATTTTGAGAGCAATTCTTAATATATTATCTTTTGAGGAAATTGGTTAACTCAATTGGAAGGAACGACATGATTTGAGGTTCATTGTTCATTTTCGAGGGACTTTATTAGCATTGCTTTCTCCATAATTAGTTGAAATAATGCAACCGTAGCGGCACCCTCATTCCACACAATACGTGTAGACCTGTCGTATCAGTAACACTTTGTTATGTTTAGACTTTCCTTTCGCTGCCCATTTGCCTTCATCGTTGACAAATTCCCCCCCGCGGCGAAGAACCCAACTGTCCCACTTAAGAGTAGGTTTATAATCTTTTGGAAGCCTTTCAAAAAACATCATTTCCGATGGCGAGGATTGATCCGGAGATGGCACTCCCGTCAGGCCGCAATGGTGGGTCATTTGGTTGGTTCCAGTTATTCATCCCCTTAGCCGCCCTCCAGATAGATGGGTGGAACTCCTTCATGCCCATTAGAGATTATGTTACGATTGTCTGATGTATAACTCAGGCGGTACTGGCTTCATCACTGATAGGTCAAATGGAGACATGAACGGGTAATCTATAAGCCCGGCATCATTATTCCCTCAGTCTTTGCTAACTACTTTCTAGGGGTCACCACCCTATCTTGTTTTCAAGATCTTGGGGTCAAACTCAACCCAATACTCAAGTGCCGGAGGCGCCCATCGGTCACCATTTCTAATATTTGACTGGCTGGGCTTACTCTGCATGCTCGGTCTTGGAGCTCGTCTTATTCATTGGTTTTTAGCCACCAGAAACTCAAGAATAGATTTGGTTCTGGGTCGTTATTCCATCGAATCTTCTGTTGTATTGGTATACGATCTTGTTGGTGACGCCGCGGGGATTTGCCGTTGTAAATGGTTGTCTGGCCATAGTGTGTCCGTGATGAACAAGTTTTAGGATTTTAGCTTTCGAAGCGCGCCGGGCTTCTATCTCTCCGCGTTCTTTCGTAGGGCAATACTCTGCGAGAAGTTACGTCTCGCTGCAATGATGACATGACGAGACCGATAACATAATTGGTTCTGGTAAAGATTTATATCACGTAAGGGAATAGCTGCGTTGCACTACACAGGGGAGGTGACTTCAACCCCACATTTCACTGGTCCGTGATATCTCACTAGTGTAGGTATTCTTGCATATTTGCTATCTAAATCGGGTCATTCCCGGCTGGGTACCCGGACAACGGGCCATCCCTTGCGGGCCGCCGACAGTTAGGCGTTTGAGAAGAACCGGAGGCTGGGTACTTCTCCACACACGTCCGCCATCACTGTACTTAACACTTGTGCCTCATGCTATTATTCAATACAGTACGCTTACTGCAGCCTCATTAATTCGGCATTATCTTCCGGTCTCGAGGTTGCATGATTCAGATATGGCTAAGCGTGGAAGGCCACCCAAACTTGACGCTCAAAAACCAAAATGTGGGAGGCCACCCAAAAACCATGAACTAGAGAAGACTGCCGGGCCTAATGTCAAGCGCGGAAGACCACCGAAGAAGAGAACCAAAATCGAAAGCCTTATTTCGCCTTTGTCGCTGTGCCCACCTCCCATGATTCACCCATTTAGGGACCAGGGGGCGTCGATAGAGTGGGGGGAAAGGCTCGATGCGCCTGGAAGCGATTCGGAGATAAAAAGTTTCGTCTTCAAAGTCAAGATTAATTCTGAGCCTTATGTGTTAAAAGTTGTAAGAAGCAGTCAATTGCAAACCAGTGTACTACTGCTAAATCAATACCCAATAATAGTTCAAATTCTTTGATCCCCTCGCCGTGAAGTGGGATTGGAGTAATCTACTGGGTGAAAAATACCCTCCCGAGAAGGCGATAGTCTATACGGATCCATTTTACGCCGAGTGCCGTGCCTACGGTCGAATCAAGGAGGCCGAGGATATTAAGGGGGAAATCAGGGGGAAATTTGCGGTCAAGTGTCCCGGATATATTTTCCTCAACGCAGACGCTCAAAGATGGTTAGAGGATCAAGGGTTCGACTTGGGAACCGACAGTCTTAACGACGAGCTGCTCCCCATCATAGGAGGAGCCGGGCAACCTCGTACTATTGTAAGGATATCGAAATCGCAGGTCCGGACCTCGACAAGCAAACACCACAACAGATACAGACAAGCTTTAGGAGTGTCTGGCTGCTAAACCAGCTGGGAATCTACAACAGGGATGTGCGGGCGGAAAATTTTAGGAACGGTTGGCTTGTCGACTTTGATACATCTTACACTCTACCACATGATATTTACGACGCTCTCCCTCCATTTGAAACCGCAGAGACGCAGGCAGAAGATGAGGCAATGTTTGAAGACATGCTCGAGGAGGCAGGGATAAACATGAGGTTTCTCGCGACGAAGCAATTCAACTTCCGACCAAGACTGAAAAAAATTCAATACAAGGGGAGTCTAAGAGTCGACTAATACCCGAGGAAAAGGAGTAAAGAGATATTTGGCATAGTACAGTTTGATGCCTCGCATGTATGGGTTGTGTTTGGGTGTAGTCACGTAGAGGTCAATAAATAGCCTATACTTATATGGAATAGAGCGATTGAATTGTGTAGTGCGACCGCAACTTCTAGTGTTTTACTCCGTCTCGCTGCCACACCTGGCGCCACAGCTATCGTCTTCTGCCGGTAGGGAATGAGCTGTTGTCAGTCTTCCTTGGTCTGTGTTAAGAACACCCTGGATGGCGATATTAGCAGCTTCCTAATTGCATTATCACATATTACTTTACCTTTTTTTTTAATTTATTTTTTAACCCGCTTCACATGAGACAAAGCTTGCAACAACGACTTAGATTGTGCCCAGATTGTAGATGGTGAGGGTTATGTGGGGAATGTTAACATTAATTTCTCATAGGGAATTAGACGATCAAGTGATAAAGTAAAATTTTAATTCATCGATATAGCTCACTGAGGTAGTGTGTGTTGCCTTCCCTGATGCTAGGGATCCGTTATAGTGGTGTTTTCATATACTCCTCTGTAAAGCTACAAGGTTGTGCCTCCAATACGGACCCTGAGTATCTAGGATATCTGACTAGGGTCTGAGGTATTTATCCCAGTTAAATGTGTGGGTCGGTAACGGTTGATCTCACAGTGCCTTTCGCTGAGCGATCACTGGTCCCACGTAGAAGGATCCACAAGGCGGCTCTCACTCATATTAAGCCGCTCTAATCCACTATCTAGTACTAATCCACCCATACCATCCATGTACGCCCCAGAGTTATCGCAGCTCTCACTTGATCATTGAGCTTCTTTTCTTTTTTCTTTTTTTCTAAGAAAAAAATCAACGAATATCCCTCCGTCAACTCCGGGCATTGCAAGTTTGCTTATTTATCTTTTTATTTTGCCCTCTGTGTACTGCCCTTTCTAGGATATGAAAGGGTGGCGAGGGGGTTTCTCATCATAATAAATGATGTGTCATTCAAATGGTAACGACCTAGACTCGGGGAATTTTTAGTTTAACTGAAACTCATGCTTCCAAGTCGTTGGATAGTCGAGTTACTCAACGGATTATGAACTCTCATCTCTGCAACGTTGTGACTGCTCCCCAGATATCAAGGCTAAACTCTCCACATCGCGTATAATTGAACAACTTCTACACTATGCCCAAGCAAACATAAGTAACGACTGAAACAAAAAATTGCAATAACGCAATCTTTCAGTACAGACAGTATTGCTGTGCCTATGAGTGATCACAACTTTGCAGACCAAATCATTAGGGGTAAAGGAGTGTAGTATATATATAGGTAGCTATGGATGTAAAGGAGCGTAGTCAGTAAATCTAAGTAGCTATCTGTAATGGAAACGTTGGATGAGCGATCTGAGGCTACACCGCCGGTTGCGATATGCCTGGCCCTGCTTAGAACACGGGTTCGTATTGCGAGCCAGTAAGGATGCTCCGATTCCACTGAGGGTACTGGGCATCGACCTGGCGGTAGAGACAGAGCAAGTTACCATCAGCCTCAGCCCCGTTCACAAAAACCTTGATATAGTCGGCATCGCCGTATTCATTGACGTTGGCCGTCACACACGATTTCTCCACAACCTTAATCTTGCTCTTCAGGAGTTGGCCCTTGGTCCACTCCGTACTATTACCGCTAAGACAAAGTTCCGCGATGACAGACTCGGGGTTGACGTAGTAGACGCGGAGCTTGGGAAAATTGTTAATTTTCGGGCCATCTCATCAGCGTTATGGACAGTCGGGATCTTACCTCCTTGCCAGTAGCACTGGTGTAGGCGACGGCAGCAATTGCCTTGTTGTTCGGATTGACGAGTTGGGTGACCCTGATATCCTCGGTCCTGACCTGGAGGTAATTGACCTTCGAGTAAGTGTCCCCGCCCTGATATTCCTGGACGTTGCCACCGTGATAATAAGCAATACGGTTCTGGGAGTCGACGAAGAAGATGTAGTTCTGGCCACCGTGCTGGACAGCAGCCATATCGGAGGGAGGGGTCTGTGTATAGTTAGCTAGATTCTCAAAAGCGTCCATTGAAGCGTACGATAGGGGCCATTTTGACTGGGGGAGCGGATGGCGATGGTGGAGGGTCTGACGTTAACGTGGACAGTGCTGTTGTTTTGGTTTCGTAGAGCGTTTGCTTTCATCCATGGCTTTGAACATGTGGCTGGCTGAGCGTCACCAGCAGTCTCCATTGTCTTTTATTGAGTTGCAGGCTGAGAGCAAAAGTACGCTCCACTCACAAGGTTCGATCGAGGTCTGTATCGAGGAACACTATTCTTGAAGCCACCGTGCAGAAGCCAGTCCAAAAGAAAATTTCACGCCCCCCATTAGCCAGCTACTCCCTACAATATAAAAGGTTTTATTTTAATTATTATTTACTTAACTACAATTACATGAGTTATGAAATATATATATATATATATAACCTTTGCTATATAGGTTTTTTTCTTTCTATTATTGTTTAAATAAAATAAAATACAATAAACTTTAACTATATATTAGGACTATTAGTCTAGTGATAGGAGTAATATAGGTGCATTTTGGTCAATTTAGGTGGTATGGGGTTTGAAATCTTCTTTCGGACTAGCTTCTGCCCATACGTGTACTTGTTCGTCCGGGCGCTTCAGATTTCGACTCCAGGCTGAGTTCAAACTGAGGAAGGGGTCACCGAAATGCGAAGATGGCTGTTATCTCGACTCCTATAGATCAAGTTCAAGGTGATTGGTTCACGACGCACGTCTCACCGCCGGTATTCACCATGATTGGTCAATGCAGGTAGGCTAGTATTGCTGATTATGGTATGGTCTCGAAGTCAGACGGGGAAATCCAGCCCTAGCCAGTGGGCGGAAGCGGTCCGCCACGCAGGCACCACAATCTTTTCCTCATACGGCCGTGGCATGTGCTACATGGAGATCCATTCAAGGGCACTTAACCCGCCAAGGAAGCCTTGGCCGCTGATCTAACCAGAGATCGTAGGGCTGGTTCGACAAACCAGAGCTGATGAGCCGATGAAACTGCAGTGATCGTGGAAAGGGAGCTAGTTGACCCAGCATGATGCTCAGTGATGGAGCTCCCCAGCTACTTGTTCTAGAATCTTAGTTATTGATCTCCTAACCCTTGATGTTCTAGATCTTACCATCGAACTAGCTTCGCCATTAACCGCGACCAGAAGCCAACCCGAAAGATTTCACACCCCATACCACCTAAATTCACTAGAATACACCTGTATTAGAGCCTTCTATCACTAATACTACCAATATATAGTTGTATTTTATTAAGAAAAAATATATTACAAGGATTGCATTCTTATACCGATATATTTGTATTATTTCTATAACTAAGGCAATTATCGTGAAGCAATAATAGTTAAAATAAAATCTTGCATATCGTAGGGAGTAGCTGGCTAATAGGGGTGGGAAGTTTTCTTTCGGACTGGCTTCTGCCTAGCTCGTTCATCAGTCCTTGTACGAGACAAGGGGAAAGCCTAGTGTAGGGTTGAAACTAGTTCGTATGATGGCGAGAGCAAGGATAAGCGCACGACTGAAGAGCGGACGCAGATGCATCCCTACGTAGAGTCTTTTCGATCAGCCAGCCATGATCTGTTGTGCCTACAACAACAGACGTTTCACGAAAGTTCGACTCATATGATATGCGACACGTGGTCTAATCATAGCCTGGATTCAAGCTAAGAGACGATAGTTTCCATCATGGGCGCTGAGCTCGTCATCAGTTACAGCGGTGACGCCGAAGAAATTGTGCTCTTAGATGGATACAACATGAGGATGCTTGGCCAGAATGGACAAAGACAGCGAGCATCTAGAAGCGCAGCAGTAGCACCATGCCCGATAGTCTAGTCCTTGCATCAAGAGGACACTAGCCTAGGAATTTTTACTTCCACAAAAGGAAGATCCTGATTCGAATCTTCAGCTGGAAAGAACAAAGGCATGGGCATTCAGCTGAAAGCAAAGGGGAAATATCATCCCCCATCTCATAGGTACTTCGGGGAGCTGGTCTAGAACTGATATTGAAAACGAGAGCAAGGAGAGGAATGAAAATGAAGCTACGCGTCCTCACTCTGAACTCTCCCTCTTCTTCGATTACTATTTAATGTTCTTGCTGAGTTTCTCTGCATTACGACTAATTATAGCCAATCCTTTTCATACTACCACCAAGATATCATCTCCTACAAATTCCCGTACGATGAAGATCTTTTCGTGGACGTCAAGCGTGGCCATCGCTGCTATCGGTTTCGGCATTGTCGGCGTGAATGCCTCAACAGGTTCGTCTACTTCATGAGAAGTTCCTGAGTTCTCTGATCAATTCTCTGACCATTCATGCTGTAGAGCAATCAAATGTTGAGATCCGGGATTGTGATCAAGGCGTTAGTCACTGCGCAAGACAGTTTAAGAAAGTTATCACCGTCCATGAATACAACACAACGGTGGCAAACATAAGGTGGCACGAAGTTACTACAGTAAGTTGATTCACCAGCTCCCTTAACCAATGTTTATTCTCGATACTTATCTGAGGTTTTCCAAAAAAGGAGTTACCGACAACGACGATTCTGTCGACTGAAGTGGTTGTTGAGAGGAAACCTAACAGCACACAGACGAGCGGTAAGTCTAACGCCCACATGATGCGCTCTCAGATCTTGCTAACGAATTTCAAGGTCTCTGTGAAGAATCCATTTTTCATGTGGTCCCAGGCACGACGACGGTGACCGTCGAGCTGAACGCTACCACTGTTAAGACCATCATCCCTCGTGTTACCAGCACCATCACGGAAACCAGCACTCAATGGGAGATAGTGACCAGCGAGTGTCTTCTCAAGGGAGCGATTCCATTCCAGACGCCAGGCCCGGTAGCTGGTAGTCCCCTTCCTCCGGCCGCTCGGAACGATTCTGTGCCAGTTCCCCAAGTCCATTTCGAAGCTGCTGCGAACAATACAGTTTCGACACCAACAGGGGCTTCCGAGCAACATCACGAGAACTCGAATTCTGAGGAGAAACATGAGGGGGGCTCGGATTCCGAGGACGGGATCGACTTATCAGGCTTGGAAAATCTACCATATCACAATGAGCACAGCCACTCCAACGACGAAGCTGAACGTTTTTAGTAAAGCGCGCCGCTGGTAGTTCCAACGATCACTCTCCGATCTATCATTAATTGAATCGTGGCATTGCATACAAATGTTGAAAATTAGCTTTCTGATAGTCCACTTCCCAAATCGCACTTTTTGTATTATTATTGTACCCTTTAGTCCGTATATACACTCGCACCGTTGATAACAAGGTTTAGATTAATACCTCAGGATACGCTGCGACTTGTGGGGCAGGTATGCAAGGGAGACCGGAGGTTCTCTGCAGAATTAGCTATATGAACCTACCCATACGGACTAACTAACCCATATAAACCTAGCCATACGGGCTTCAGATTGGAAAAGTGTGTCTCCATGTATACAAGCCTATGAGCGACGTAGCCGCTCGCCGATAATTGGCTTATTATCAAAGGAATGCAGATAGATACTCTCGAGAAGCGTGTTGTGCAGCTTCATCACACTTGGGGCTATTATTAAAGTGTGACATAGTGTTTAATGGTCGGCATTTCTACAACTTCCGGACGATATTACTTCAAATGGCCCGTACCTCTAGAGTGTCTCATGGCCGTCACGGGCGAATAGAGACATTGCCCCGTCAACCACCATGCTACTGTCGTTTACCCAGCTAGACCGGGGAGAAGATAGGAAGATTATTACATCAGTAATTTCTTCCGGCGCTGCCACTCGGCCTATAGGTAGCTGAGATAGCATTCTTTTCCCAAAACCCTCGGTAACCTCAGATATCCCGTGCTACCATTGGAGTGTCCACCCAGGATGGGCAGACACAGTTGACGCGAATGTTGTACTAGATGTTATCCAAAACTGTCATATTAGCAGGTCAGCCACTGTTGGCGCAATTCACATGATTCCTCGACTACGGTGTGTTTCGATGTAGTATAGCTCGCAGCGTGAGGAAGGCCCCTGAATGACGAAACCAATGCTAAGTTGACAATAGGCCCACGAGTCACTCCTCGCACAGGCATATCCTCCAATATTCATGTTGCTGGCTGATTGTGTGTTTGTGATCGTAACCAGCTCTAAACCCCACCGGCGAATATTGATTGGTCTATTATGGAAGCGTAAGAGTTAGAGGCAGTAGAAGAAGGAATATGACTGCAGGAGACAGCAAAGATTTAACAAGAGTAGGGGGTGAGAAGGGGAAGGGGCTGTTATGGAGCGTTACCACCCTATTATATTAATAGGACCTATTTCGTAATTGGGTACATAAATATGTAGGCTACGTCCTTACCTACCTACTTAAGTAAGTAGGTAGTTACTCAAACAATCCAAAAAGTTACATTGCAGTTCCTACAGAGTCTTTACTGTTACACTCACTTCGGGTTCGCGGCTTCTTGCATAACCCATTGCGGCAACCTACTTATTCAAGTGGGACTTTTGGTCGGGTCTTCGTCGTATTTTAGTTGGACATTTTCTATTTAAAATTCAAGTTATCCAGAGTTCATAATTGCTCATCGATTTCCACCAGGCTTCGACTTTTTACACCCTTACAACTGTAGTGTTTAACTCTCACGACTCCCCATCGGCCCATCAAGACCGCATTCGGTAGAGACACTTGAAGTTTTTCGCAATGTCCCTCGCCAATTTTGCGTCACTTACACCGTCTCAACAAGAGCAGGTCCTTGATAGCCCTGCCCTTGGGCCTCCTCCTGGCGTGCAACCCAACTTTGATTACCCCCCAAATGCGAACCAAATAGTTTACCCTACCATAATCGGGGCCCTTCTCTTGTCGTCCACGTTTATACTGTTACGTATTCATGGCAGATGGTACTGCATGAAGACCGTGAAAGTCCAAGATGGTAAGATACACATTTGCCACTGGACCATTGGAAGATCGTCATGCGAGTAGACGCTAATTGACGTATCATAGTCTTGGGGATAGCAGCCTTTGTGTGTTCCAGCTTGCATCAAAACTTGCATGCTTTGGAAATTGTGTACTGACAGTTCGTTCTCAGCTGCTATTCATAGCCGAGTTAGCGATCTACTTTGAGCAGATTCGGCAGCCCAACGCACGTGGCCTTTTTGTCCATCAGTGGAATATCCGGGTTCGAGATCTGCAGCCTTTCTTATTTGTAGGCTTTTGTTGGTGACGCTGCGAGCAATGCTAACTAAGACAGAGGTCACTTATTCTAAGCCACCTCTACGCTGGTATGATGATACTGCTAAAGACAGCAATCTTAACCGAGTGGCTCCAAACCTTTTCACCACGAGGGAATCGTGGTGCCTTTTACTGGGCATGCACAATAACGATGACAGCCAATGCGCTGTACTGGATCATCGGAATTCTCATTATTAATTTTGAATGCGTCCCACACGCGGCCATATACGACAAGACAATACCTAGTCGCTGTTTAGGTAATCCAAAGATACTGGATGTGTTCTCAAGCGCGTTCAACTTTGCAATGGACATCATCATTCTAGTACTCCCGCAAGGGGTAATCTGGAAATTAAGAATGAGTACTATGAGGCGACTTGGGCTTTCTGTCGTGTTTGCCGTTGGCTTACTGTAAGTGTGTAATTCTCCGGCGAAAAGAAAAACTCATTTTTTGACGCATATCAAACCACTTTTAGAGCTTGTATTTCAGCTGGCGCTCGGCTTGGCTTTACCGTCAGTTACATGGACTCGAATGACATTACATACTCATACAGCTCAGTTGCGCTCTGGACTGTTGCCGAAGTTACATGTGGCTTCATAGTGTTCTCTATCACCGGTGTCTCGAGCAGCTTTGCTAGTTTCAAAAATAGCAACATTATCTCACGGCTGAGGTTACGGGAATTATAGCTCAACTACAGAAGTACTAAGCAGACATCAAGCTCACCAAACCCGGTGGAAATTTATTAGATCAACCAGCTCTAAGGGCGACGATGACCTGGAGATTGAAACGCAGAAATTGGCACCCTTGAAAGTATCTACCTCGGGGCAAGGATCCGAGATCACAGCGGTTTCTTTTATTGGGAATTAATCTGATATTATTGCTAAAATAATAAGGGGCCTCTAATATGCCGCTGTGGCGATTGGGTATCAAACCAAGGCACAGTTGGAGATGTTGACTTTTCTGTAACAACACGAGGATCAACCGCGATTGGCGATTCATGTCATGTTGACCCTGACCTTACTACTTTAGTATTATATTGAACTCGACAGCGGGAAAAGCGGTGTCTTGGGAATGGGAGGATCCGACCAAGGCTTTTTGATGCGATTCTGCCTCGCTAGATAGGGTTATTTTTAGACCGTGCAGGCTGCTCGCCTGAACCATAGCGCTTTTCGAGGCCCTACAGCGTTATGTGGCTATACTTAGATGTATAGATATGGGTGTCAAGCTACCTGGATCACCAGACACTTGGTTGTCCAAACTAATCTGTTTTATGGTGACTGTTTCCCGGAGGTAGCGAGAGTGGAGGAGGCGTCAACTAGGGAGTGTAGATCGGGAATCTTGTACCGGAATTGGCGCTGAATAGGCACTGCCGCGAACATGGCTGTCGACTATGATCGCGATTAGATTCCTCGCCCTGATAACGCTGATTGCTCGTTAACTCCTTATATCTGACATATGCTACGCCTCTAGACTAAGTTCCTCCTAAAGCTGCATCGCTTACTGCTGCTGCGCGTGCTTTTGCCTCATTTCCCTATGTTTACATGACAGTTATATATGTAAAACAGATGCGTAGGTATGTGCCCTCGTTATTAGGGGAATTCATCTTTAATGCCCCCTAACATGCAGTGCTAGACAATTTTAACCTGCTATCTAGAGTCTGCTTTTATCGCCAGTTCCTTGTGTTAGCTAATATTATACTTTTGAGAGGACCACGAAATGCAACATATTTGGCTAGTGTAAGCTTAGAGTCAGCCATTGTGTACAAATCGAGGGATGTGCAGGGGATTTGTACTATTATTTGCTGGTAACGACTAAGTATTTGTACTACTAGACGATTGTAACAATGCCGCCATGTTGCGAATACATATCTCGAGGGCTCTGTCGCTTGAAAAATTGAATATTAAAAACCCCGACCCTTTCAAAGTAATAATATCCGGCCGAAATTTACACATTAACGAGTGTTCGCCAAAACGCTTACATTGCTTGCATGTGCAATGAGGAACTTGCAGCATGTCAAGGCGAATTTGCATGCCTTGGTCCACCCTTCATCGTTCGTAATTCCCAACCTAATACTGAAATGGCCAATCCTGTCGTCCCCTATCTTGTCACCTTCAATCTTATAAGGCAATACTAGAGGAGTCGTGGAATATGCGTGGGGTCCGGTCACTTTGGTCTGCTCGTGTACAGAGGCTCCCAGTTGCCTGACTAGTTCCAGGAAAGCTACCATGCCCTTGTCGAAACTCCTATTCCACAACATTTGTAGAGGCAGATCTCCCGTGCAATAAAGATCAAGCACGCTCTTCTTAGGAGCTGGCGGCGGACCGCTTCTATGGGCGCCCACCCTGCTCGAAGAAGGTGATACATGTTCGTATTTTATAATCTTAGATGTTGATCCCATTGGCAGGGGTTCATAGCCATCGAATCTGTACCCCAGCTTGTCGGCCACTGTGACAACAAGTAAGAGTGCTTGACCCCAGGCTGCATTGATCTCGGGCCAATCGACAGGTTTGGATGATAACTTTCCTAACCTGAGGCCATTGATTGTGGCAAAATTACCGTCATGATGTATAGAGAAAGTGTCATTGTAAACATTTGCGCGTTGAAGTTTTCTAAGGAGTTGGGAGTCGTGATCGAATTTGGAGTTGATGCTGTCCCTCTCATTTTGAAACTCGGTGAGCTTCGAGGCAAAGGCGTTACGCTCCCGCCAGAATTGTTCCTCTTCAACATCGAGTTTCCGGGACTCCTCTTCGAGAGTCATTATCTCTTCATCTAAGGCTGCCTTTTCCCTTTCCAGTTTCAATAATTCTTTCATCGACTCTTCCTCCTCCTTTCTAGCCTGGGCCAGGAGACGTTTCGATTCGGCAATGTCCTCTTCGGTAGGGACATCGGCCTGAACTTGTTTCAAGAAGCTAGCATAGGCATCTCGTTCGCGAACACTTGAGTCTAACCTCTTCTGCAGCCCATCCACGAGCATCTCTGTGCACTCGACACAGACCGGATGGTCGATATCGGATCGCGCAGACAGGATTTCGAACAGCCTGTTTACACGCTCTGCCTCATGGGGTTGAGCAGTCCTGCCATCAGAGCGCTGGCCTGTAGAGAACGATGCTCGGCGCTGCTGGTTAGGACTTGGTTGTTCGTGGGGGGCCGTCAACCTTGGCGGGGCCACTTGAGACTCTGTCAGGAGCACGAATGACATGGCGGAACTGTCACGAGGATTTCCGTCGCCACGCGCGCCGCTATTTTGTTTCCTGAAAGTCGGCGGGCCAGCGTTCTGGGAAGCTCTATCGTAGAGGGCTCGGCGGTCGGGGTCGTGGGGATAAGTGAGTCGTGCGGCATGCGGCCGTTTCGGTTGCTGTTGGGCTGAAGAAGCTGGAAGAGGAGCGCCCGTGTCAGTATCGGGGGAAGCGGGAGAGTTTGAAGCTCTGGTGATGAGAGGGATGACGAACCAACCAAGAGGTCAAAGGCAGCCGGATTCAAGTCGACCAACGATCCGTCCAGCTTCAGAGGGGCTCGACACTTCTGGCAATACATGGCGTGCCTAGGTTGAGATTGGCAGCGGGGGAAAATCCCATGCTGCGCATTTAGGTCAATCAATCGCCAGTGTTTCGCAACAGAATACCTGAAATGGGATGAACTTTGATGTGGATAGCAAGGTAGCCGTCTCGAGAGCAGGCGGCGTTAGCTTATCTAACTTATGGTACGTACTGTACTATACCTACGTCATGTGCAACGGTAACTTTCAAAAGTCAGGTGGGTCGAGAGTGGGGCTGTCCGATTTATCGATACCGAGCACAGCACATCTTCGACACGGGGTCAGCTGCGCGCGCGCCGAACGCGTCCAACGCGTCCCGATACGGTCCGGGACTTAATATGTACATAGGTACCTATAGGGTAAGATGCGACGACTGCCCCTGCCGCATCGTCATCAACAAATTATGCGTATATTGTCTCGAAGCCCCTCCCGGCACTCCATTCAATCCTCGGCAACCCCTTACGAAATGGCATGCGGTATGCGATCGCAGTCCAATCCAAGATGGAGCCTCCTCTGAAACGGTTGAGGCTCGACCCGTCTCCCTACGCCGAAGACGAGGAAAACCAGGACGAGCTGGCCATGACGCCCGCCCAATTCGAGACGACACAAGACCCCATGTACCAGCTCGACAAAGGGCGCGCGAGGGCTGCTACGAGGCTGAAGTCCACCTTTGAAGACATATTCGCGAAATACGGCAAGGACTTCGACGGCGACGACGATGTCATCAACTTCTACACCGATGAGATTGAGGTCGACAACGGCCATGTCCAGTCACTGGAGCTCCGGAAGGATGGCGCCACGGAGGATGCTCTGTCTGGCGACGAAGAAGACAGAATTTTGAATGGGAAGTCCGACGGCCAACGGAAAAAGCCGCGATCCAAGTCTCTCATGCCCGCCAAGTACACCGGATACAATCAGAGCCTGCAGTTCCGCTCGCCGTGGAATGGGCCTCCCGGGCTGGGTACGCATCGACTATCGTCTCTTGCCTTCTCCTCTCCCTTTGGCTCCCCTCCCCCTTTCCATTTCCAGCCTTCTATCTTCGGAACCAGTCACGTCGATCCAGTTTGGCAAGCCCCCGACTTACCTGTACAGCCTCCTTGCTATCCTTACGGATCGCTTATTGGCATAGGGGGGAGCCAATTTGCCTCATTCGGTGGGCTACCTAATCACGTTGCCAAGAGACTCGCGAGCGCCAAGTCTTTTCTACGCGATGCCTCTACTTCTTCCAAAGCCAACAACGGCGACGCAGAAGAAGAAGGTGATGAAGAAGACGATATTATTCTTGGCAGAAGCAGGCAGGAAACAGCGCCTTTACTCCGTTTAGAAGACCGTGAAGAGGTTCATTCACCAGCTACCTCCAGGCCTAGTTCATACCAATCAAGTCGAAGTCCCGGCCAGCAGCCGCCATTTCCTGGAATTGGTCTAACTGAAGATAAGCTGCACGCTGGACCCGATGACATTAGAAAGGAAGCGGTAACGACTGCAGGGATTGTGTTGGCACCTCATCAGTCGGCTGAGGAAGATAAAGATGCCCAGCACCACCAAACGGCAAGAAGTTCGCATGGTCGATCTCCTTCGCGTCACAAAAGAGGACGACCAAAGAAGTCGGATACTCGCAAATCTTCTAACGTCCTCACCGAAGAGGCCAGAAACGAAATTCGTGCCCTCCAACCAAATGAAAGGAGAATTGAAATTATAATCCCGATAATGAAACGTCTCTCTCCAACACAAGTAGGGCAACCCACCGAAGGAACGGCACTTATAGTCGACCAGAGTCCACAACCGTCGGGTATGGAACGAGGATTATTTGTCGATGCAGACATGGAGGTCGCGTGCCCCCAGGATAGCCTACATACATCACAGACAATAGGCAGCCTTGAAGATGTAGTGCACCAGCCATCCACGCGTTCAGCTGAAGATTTACGAGGTATCCACGTAAAGAATGCCGCGCAAATAACCGATGACCCAAAGCACGCCGCCAGTGCATCGAAATTTCAGGGTTCGCAACAGCAGCAGTCAAAGCAAACACAGAAACGCACAGACACTCAACGGCACGATGGAAAGAGTCTAGAAAATACATGCGTTGAAGCCAGCCGAGAGTCGGGATCAGAGGCAGACAGCTTTATGGATAACACTCCTGCAGGCAGTTTGCACGAAATGGGGCAGAAGTCGGATCGCGACAATGGAGACGACAGGGTGACTCCCGGTCAACGACTCTCCCCGATTGCAAATGTCGATGTGAGCGAAGAGCAAGCAACGCGTAATACGAATGTAGAAGGGAGTGTGGAAACAGCACAAGCTGTTCAGCATAGCCCGAAAGAGGTATCAGTGTCGTCAGCATTCCAAACTGAAGTTTTGGGCGAAGGTGCTGCAGATGGCTCGACAGAAAAGTCCAATTTGCCTACTACAGAAATGGTCGTTCTCGAAACGACTATATCTCAAGAACCGGAATGCTCACGCTCCGAAAACGAAGATGTTCCTCGAGATGAGCCAACTCTTTTACCCCTCAGTTTCCACGGAGAACAGATATTTCCCATACACTCGCATGCCCCAGATAACACAACAACCCCTAATTATGATGTTCGGCTAAAAAGCGTGCTTGAGAGTTCAGAGGTAGTGGATTCCCACGAGAACCCAATCTCTGCACCCGAACAGGATGTCGGATTCCGAAGTCCGAAACACCCGGTAATGCGTGCGTTGAGGGAGTCCGACCGATTTCCGGGTCAAGACTGTTTACTCCCGAGCTCTGAACCCTCGGAGATACGCGATAATCAGGAGCGCAATGCGTCTAATCAATCAGTGTGTACCAGCGTGCTTGTTGCTGAAATCGGTGATCTGCAGCTAGATTCAGATCACCAGGATGCCCAGAGGAGTCCCTCCCTTGGGGCTGTAGAATTACCGGATCAAGACCTTTCTATTTTTCCCGCTAAATCGGATGCCCATTCTACGTCTGAGTTCGTGTTGCCGCTATCATTACGTCCGACGAAGAGCGATGAACAAAATAGCATCGGCATAGGCAGGGCTCCGAGCCCCGAACTAGGGATACCAATCAGGTCCAGGATAACCAGCAAGACTCCTTCCCGAACCAAAATTACTCCCGCCCCTGCAACTCCGACAAGGAAACAAGGCTCTAGGGGCGCGAAACACCGAAGTAGCCATCATCGCACCCCGTCCAGCAAGCGCTTCCCCCTCACTTCCCTTATACCCGAGGGCATTGATGATGAAAGCGATGATGAGTTAAGCATCGCGGGTTCATTTTCGAGCACGACCTCCAGGCTGTTCTCTCCCTTTTTTCGGCCTACCACAAACGAAAACCACGACTTACCGCCTCTACTCTCCACACCCCGCAACAAAACCCGAAAACATAGTGTTCTCACCGGGTCCCCCTCTTCATCCGCACGAACACCGAATCGGACTCTCTGGAGCAGAAACATACCTCCGGCGACAGAGTCGCGCGCTGGTAGCAGCAAGGCTCGACGGGGACGAAACCGTTTAGTGCACAGCTCGCCTCTAGCCCGCAGGGTCGCCGAACGCTTGCTCAGCAGCCCTACAAAAAGACACCACGTGTCCCCAACAAAGAGCCCAAGTATGGTGCCGTCGCCCCATGGCACCTTGCGCCGTTGTGGTGAGGATGGGTTTGAATGTGGGCGAGATTTCTGCTTCACCTGCTGCATATAGGTCCGGAAGACGAACTTCTCAGAAATGTCGGCGCGAGCGCATCCCTCGTTAGTCCTCCTTTGAGGAAGTCGAGAATTGATTAGCACTAGCTGTTTTTAATACCTACTGACGTGCCCGTCCCGTCGAGACTAGGTACTTTGCTGACTTGGTGAATGAAACCTGGGCGCAAGCATTGGTACTTGAGTAGGAATATTGCATACTACCGTTGATTTCCTACACCGCTCGAGTACGGAGATCGTCTCGCCGAAGTAAGCAATTTAGTAGCAAATAATACACCGCGCGAAGAACAAGAAAGATACTATTAGGTTTAACGAGTTGATTAAAGTTCCCATGTGCTTTTCGCAGTATTTCTCCACGTCGTGATAACAGTAGAAAATCATGATGTTGGCGATGCCCAAGCTCAGGGTTAAGAAAGTTGAGTTTTCAGGTTCGACAAGGCGTTCACCCCCCCCCCCCCCCCCGCCCCCCTGTCTTTTAACGGCGAATATTCCAGCTCCGTACATTCGTCATGTCCCATGTGCATCGTTTAAATCAGGCCTCGGGTGCTTTGCCTCCCTCTGTAATACCCAGCCGGTGTATATCACAGCCTTACTTCCCATCCTGAGAAAATATTTTGACTATGTTATCGCAGGTTTGTCGTGGTTTTCCGAAACATCTCCTGCTCCGTGACCTGGCCAAGCAAGGAAGCAAGAAAGAAAGAAAGAAAGAAAGAAGCGTATTAAACTAACTAGCCCCTCTCGTCTAGAAGCACGACGCGTTAGCGTTAGATCACGCGAAGAAAGGAGGACGAGAGCGGAGACTAACTTTTACAATAATAAAGCCGCCCGATTTTGTTTCCCAGTGCCTGGGGGATGGTGGGCGTTACGCAGAAAGCAACATATGGAGATGTTCAGTGATTCTTCAATGCAGAGCCAAGCGGGAAAGGTCAACCAAGCGCTTTGTATTATCTGGGAGCCAGCAGAGTACATTGATTCTCGGCATCGTGAGAAAAAACGCTATGGCATTATCTTTCGGATAGTTAATTGCCTCGAGGTTCTCGCCCTAGCAAGAGCATTACCATGGGCTACCGCTATGCAGCGCCCAGCCCTGACGTCTCTGGCATGACATGAAATAGATGCTTGGGATAGACTATTCTAGACCCCATGACCTCTCGCAGTATGGAAGGGGGGCGGAGCCAGCCCGTAAGTACCGTTCATGGGAGTCGAGTTTTAACACACATGAAAGGCAGCATTTAGTCCTCTCTGCATTTATCCCATCATCTTAACCAAAACTTATTGTGAGGAGTAAACGTCATAAAGTTGTCAAAGGAGTTCAAGATGTCAAATCGCTCGAATCTTGTTCAACATTCCCATTCGCTTCAATGTACCCACTTGTTACCAATATTCGGACTTTCAACGATGTAGTATCATTCTTCTGGATGGTGCTAACTGACCCCAAACCAGTCGTTCCACTGATAGATTACAGAGTTAGTTGTCGTAGCTCGTATCAACGTCACCTCTGAACTACCACCGCGCCGCATGCCATTGATGTCACTACGCAAACTGAACTTAGAAAAAAGGGAATAAAATAAATGTTGCCAGGTCCTATGATTTCCACGAAAGCGCTAGAAGAAAGAAGGGAAGAAGGAAATAGCCCATCAATGACGACCACTTGCAGTGTCCCACTAAACAACGATTCTATAGCGGGAGTAGCCTAAAAACAAATCCAATCGGCATTCACTAACGAGCAATTCGCAAATAGATATTGTTGGGGGCAAGTAGAGATACCTTGATCCATTGACCAGAGATATATCAAAGGAAAAGCGTGGAAAGGGGGTTCAATTGTTTCGGCGGCTCGAAGTGTTTTGCATTATATACTATCGGTGTCCTCTCTATATGGGGACGAGACAGTTTGATCAACGATCCCGGTACAGGCAGTGCGGGATGTCGCAGTAGATATCTACATGGGCAGAAGACTAACTAGCATGAAAATGATCTCGATTGACCGGTGGGCCAATTTAAGCGTCACAACCTGCGGGCGAAGATGTAGGCGTTTCGTAGGTAATACGACGTCGGTTGGTTGATCATTCGTGTGTAGATGAGTGTACATCTCAAGCGGGGAAAACGTAGCTGATAAGGTAGCCTAGTGTTCCAGGATTGGGACGTGGCTTACCATACCCTCTCAGGTCTCCGAGCTCACAGTTGCACCATTCAGATACTGCTTGAGGGTTGCCTCGTCCCGAATAGGTGCAAAGTATGGGTGTGCCATGGCTTCCTTGGCGGTAAGACGTTCCTGAGCGACTGTTAGCAGTAGAAGAGCATTCGTACCATAGAAAGTCAAACCTGATGATCATATCTCAATAGCTTGTCGAGAAAGTCAATTGCCTCGTTACTAACGAATCGTTGGTTCTCGGAATTCACGAAGCTATGCCAAGGTTTCTTCTGGAAGCGACCCAGGATTTCATCATATTGGGGATCAAGCTCAATCTCGTACTTGTCCAAGTAGTCGAATAGATCATCGGTACCAAGGACCTTGGCAATCTTGACGAGCTGGTCCGAGTTGCTGTTCCCATGGAAAAAAGGCTCCTTTCTGAAAATCATGGATGCAAACATGGCGCCCAGACTCCACATATCTAGACTGTAGTCATATTCTTGGAAATCCACTAACAATTCCGGTCCCTTAAAGTATCGGGAGGCAACCTAATCCGCCATAAGCCAATGATCTCTGATGACAATCGATAGCGATGGAAAATCCAAATATCGCGCTCTACTCCAAAAACTAGGGGGCTCATGGTTCTTGGAAACAAAAGCAAAAACACGTAATGACGACTTACGCGCACATTGTACTCGGTTCCCGGGTGGTAGAATTCAGCCAGACCCCAATCAATGAGACGTAACTATTATAGGGTTAGCATTTGGGCTTGTACTGGAGCCTTTACAGGCTATACCTTTCTATTCTCATGGTCGATCATAACGTTGTGAGGTTTAACGTCTCTGTGCATGATGCCCTTGCTATGACAATAGTCCAACCCCTTGAGCAGCTCGTAGATGTAGTATCGAACATCGATGTCGTTGAACTTGGGGTAGAGGCTCCTGAAGTCGGTATTATTGACGTACTCGAAAATCAGAGAAGGAGTCTTGCTCTGCAATATGGAATATCAGCGCTCTCGTCCCACATGAACTTCGTATGCCAGCGTCCTGTGCGACTTCAGACAGGCTAGGGCAGGGAAAGGACATACCTGGCTGTCCCTGACAACATCTAACAAGGCAACAATGTTGGGACCACCTGACAGATTCTGCAGGATCTTGATCTCTCGCTTAATCTTCTTTTTCTTGACAGGCTTGAGCACCTTGATGACGCATTTTTGATAGTTAACGATGTTGATCCCCTCGAAAACCTCGGAGTATTTGCCACGGCCTAAATCATAAGCAAAATAGGTCAATGTCACAGGCCGATCGACGGCGGGATTCGTCGTCGCGACGTACCGATCTTTCGTACGACTTCGTAGTTCTCCAAGACTCCCCAGCCTGTATGCATACACCGGTCAGCACGACTCGACTGCCTGGGCAGGCGGTAGACAGGGCACTGCTGAGCGGGCAAGGGGCCTCCAAGGCAGGACATCGAAGGCCGGGCTTCGTCGGGGGGCAAGGTGGCAGAGCATGGGCTGCACTCACTGATGTTGACAGAATCATAGTCCCAGTAGCTCCTGGGCATGTTCTGGTTGACGTCGGCGTAGACCCGCGCCATGATGGCTGATCCCCCTGGGGTTGTATCGACGCAACTGGGACAAGGCTGGCTGGGATTGTGGGGAAGACGAGGATGCGAAGCTGGTGGAAGCCGGTCCGAAAATGAATAGACTGGGTCCACTGGCGTGCAGGGAAGCTTGTGAAGCTTGCGAAGCTGTCCGGGATTAAAATACAGGTATGCGATGTTGGACTGCCCGAATGGGCGCCGTTGACGGGTTGGTGTTGCAAACCTCGGTGGGACAGGATTGAAGCACGATGGAGAAAGGCCTGGGCTGTCTGGAATTGGCCTTGTTCGCCCGACTCTGCAACCAGGCGGTACCAGCGGGGTAGGCAGGACCCGGCAAATCTCCGGCAACCCCCAGACTCCACCATTAAGTACCTAAGTGCTAGGTACCTACATACAGCCACAGTAAAGGTATTTTCGCGTACGCACAGTACTCACAGGGACTCGAGTGTATGAACAGTTACAAAGGAGGATTGTTTCTCGTCAGATTGGCGCACCAGACACTGATGCTATGTGCTAGATTGAACTTGTATATACTACCTGTGCACAAATCGTACTCTCATGGCTGCTTTGCGAGCTGATCTCATCAAGGATAGATGGGTTTACTGCCTAGTATTCTCCTCATTCCAACCTGGTTCCCCATCCAACACATGAACATTGACCAGGCCCCTAAAGGCCCCCCCAAATCTCACCGTCAAGTCTTAGCATATGATCCAGAGGCCAGGCCCAAGACCAGCATCGTGTTTCTAGAGGGCATATTATTGTAAAGCTTGTTAAGGCATAGCTTCACAGCTATTCGGCATCAATCGGTTACAACCACGAATACTGCTCGGCCGTGCTGCGAATCTGTTGTGCATTAGCTTTGATACTTCGTTGCAGACACCAAATACACGTAGAAACAATGCCACTTTCAGAGAGAAGATTAATCTTTCGACATGCGCCAGTTCCCGAACCCGAAATCAGTTGGCTAGGCCAACATCAGGCGAGTTCTACTGACTTCCGCCTAAGGATGACGATACGAAGATTTTCATCATGTGAGCAGACATAAAAGCAAAAGAGAGAGACTGACCTAAATCCTATGGCTACTTTGTGTCCGTGGAGCTGACTAGTAGGAAAGGCTTCACGCGATAAACACACGTTCCCACGCAGACGGCACTCAATCGTCGTAGGAAATCTGCTTCCGTTGTGTAGTTGATGCCGAGCTATGATCTTGTGACATCCCGAGGTCATCGTAATGCAAGCTGTCCATACCGGCTTCAACAACATCCCATGTCCTCTTGCGCAGATCTGGCTTCTTTTCCGGCTGGAACTTGTGGTTTTCCTTTCTTCTCTGCCGAGATCGTAACTTTTTTTGACGTCTCGTCTCAGCTTTAGTCAGGACTTGTTTCTCTGTTTCGATCTCGCCGTCCTCACTACCTTCAGCAGCATCATCCATAGCGTCAGAGTTCGTGAGGGAACCCCCATTTTCTCTGGGCGTATGCACAGCCTCGCCGCTAGTAGGGTCGATGGTGGACTCCAAATTGCGTGCTGCGTCCTGCTTTGAAACCTGCCTCTCAGTGCGACGTAGTGCTTCCAGTTCGGAGTGACGGAAGATTGCGATTTGTTCGTCGGTCAGCGTGCGTTTCACCCCGTCAGGGTAGTATCCCAGCCCATCATCTTCCTCTTCTCCTTCGTAGTAATAGTAGTCGGTATTGTCGTTATGCACGAGGACCGGCCGCAGGAACTGGGATTCGAAGAGAGCGAGGGCATCATGAGAGAAATGCGTCGCATGAAATGACTCGATGTCTGCCTTGCAAGCTGTTAGTGGCCGCAACGCTGGAACATGGGCCAAGAGAATAAAGAAGAAAAGATTCTAACTAGACGTACCTGAGATACTTCCGGCCCTGCAAATGATACGGGGGCATCCAGGGCAGACATCACGTAGTGTTCAGACACTCACTCTGTAGTGGAAGGCGGATGGAATGGGTGAAAAGATCCCTAGTCTAGGTACCACAAGAGGAAGGGAGCTTGAGTGGACCTGGCAACTGGGTTAAGTACTAAGTAAGCAGTTAGGTCCATTTACGAACGCGACGCGTGGCCCCACATTTCTATAGAGCATACAGGATGATTCCAACAATGGCAGACTGGTTCAACAGTTGAGGTAGCAATATGGGACTCTCTCTCGAGGAGAAAAATGAATCAAATGAAGAACAGTATAATTTCAGACATCCCTTATATCTTCGTATGTAGGTACACACAGGTTCATAATTCATAGGCAATCGTAAGTCATGTTCTCATCTTCATCACCAGGTAACCCCACGAAATCCGGGCAGAACAGCCTCACTCATAAATATGACGCACCAAACGAAACCATAAACACAGACATACCACGACTATAGCCTTTCTGCATCAATCCGACCTACGAGCAACAGCCAGGAAATCCCAGCTTGGAACAACACTAACTGATCCGACCGTTCATGTTGCACTCAGGAGGGCCAACGCGCTTTGAAAGGCTTTTACAACCTCGGCAACTAACCACAACACAATAAGCCAGGCTTTCTCCTTATTTTGCTTGGCACAATTGGGAGGGACTTACGGTGTTGTTTCTTCTGTGATAGTGATTGTTCGGAGAGGCTGACATATCGCTCACGTGTCTGTAGCCTATAGAACATCTTGTGTGTTAGAGTGAATCTTTGAACATGTATATATATATAACAAGGAACCCAGGCTGACCTTTTCACCGCCCTCTCATTGTCATGGGTCGATGACGCAGAAGCCCAGACGTTGAAGTACTAGCAGGAAAATTAGTAATATGGCTTGCCGATACAAAGATAGGTGGGCATGCGCACCTTGACCAATTGCCCAAACTCCTCGAGCATCTGTCTCTCTTTATCGTCGGCTTCTTGAAGAGCCTTTTCATACCGGTCATTAAAGTCTTCCCAGTCGAAGGGCGCGAGATGGCCTGGGCTAGTCATTTCAGATCTGTCACTTCGACGCTTCTGTGTTTCAGGGGTCTGGGCTCGGCGGTGGTGTTGCTGATAGCCTCTGGCGTGTCCTCCATTCGTGATTTCCTCGCCTTTCAAAACCTGGGTGCGAGAAGGCGAGTCTAGCGCCGCAGGGGGGTTCAGCCTGACAGTGGTGTCTTGGGGTGTTTGTGTGGTTTGTTCCAGCTCACTGGGCGGCTCAACCATCATGGACTGGTCCATCACGGCGCGTTCTGGGGTGTGAGGCATTTGGGCGGGGGATCGAGGCCTAGGTGTTGTAGACATCCCGGACGATTCTAGTTGCCTTTACGCTGATTAATTGATTGATTGTTGAAGAGACGAGCCGAATGCCTTTGATGGTAGCCCCGGATAGAACGTCGTAGTGTAGTCGAGCTGGCCGGTGAATGCACAATACACTGTGAGTTGAGTACTCTGCTGCGACCAGTACAACACGAGCTGACTTAAACTTGGGGAATGAATTGACTAATGAAATGAGAGAACCCGGACAAGGTCAATTGAAAGAAACCACTGTCCATACGAGCTAGCATAAGAGGAATAATAGAATAGAAAGTGGTGTATGTAGCATACTGTAGCAGCCCAAAGGCGATCCGATGGGTTCGATAAAGCCCAGCATGGCGCGGATACAGCCGACGAGCAGGTACCTCACAGTTACACAGTGGGAAATGGGTTCGACGAGCTGAGCTTGGGTCTGCTTGGAACCACGCTAACCTACATGATGTAGGTACTGAGTATAGTGTGCACTAGGTAAGTAGGTACCTAGGTAGATATAGATACTACTCGGCGCTGGGAGGTCGTCCTGCGCCCTACGGGCACTACACCATACCGCATGTAGCTTAGTCCCCGCCCGTTATCCTACGGTGGGACCCACATTCTAACGTCACAAGACGAACCCTGGCTGTCTGCCTGTGACTGTGGTCTCCTTCTCGTCGCATCTCGAACAATTCCGCTTTGTGCTCGTGTTTCGCGCCTCGTGCCATACAATCTCATTATACCCGTACCTTTCAACAACGCCTCAGGCCGGCAGTGTATCACGAGTTCCTGGCCCTGGTCTTCAGTAGATATGCAGCTTACCATTCGCTCTCAGTACTCGCCACATACTGCCATCAAGGAAGCGGGCTGCCCTCCCGAGATAGATCATCCTTTGCTCTAGCTCCATCCTCCAGCCGGCATCGCTGCCTACCGACTCCCTCCCGACTACTCACCATGAATTGCGATATCTGCGAACGAGCACACCACCCGAAGCGCCTGCCCTTTCTCTGCGCTGTCGATGCTAGAAATGAACTATACGAAGGACGCATCGCGAATGCCAGGATCCTCATGGAAACGGAAGCCATTGAATCCCAGGTGAACAGGATCTTGTCCGATAACGATGCCAGCTCTGCGTCTCCTGCGCCGTACCGGCCTTCGCGGGCCTACGTCGAGGGTTGCGCTTCGGAGGAATACAAGATAAGAGAACGGACCGAGCGCATAATTGCATCGGCCGACAGATTGCGCGACGAAGTTGCTGCGGCCAAGAAAGAGATCGAAGAGAGACGAGCCTCAATCGCGCGCAGAAAAGCCGGCCTTTCTTCCGCGTCTCAAGGGGTGCCTACGCGCCGGAACAGGGAGATGGATGAAACCAGAAAGGCCATCAAGATGAAGAAATACACCTGGGACAGGGAATACGAGGCCATGACCCAGTACAAGGCTGCCCTCTGCATGGAAGTAGCCAAGCTCTACAGGCTACAACGTGTTCGACGTGGGAACCCGGTGCGGTTCGAGTATAAAATTGGAGGGGTTGATATTATCGATCTCCAGAACATGAACAGTACCGCATTCTCCCTGGACTCTTACATAAGCAACGCTAACTGTCTAGAAGGTGTCCAGCCAGAGCTTATATCGGCGTCTCTAAGTCACATCACTCATCTACTGTTCCTCGCTTCGCATTACCTATCTATTCGTCTTCCGGCAGAGATTACATTACCCCATAATGATTATCCCCGGCCGACCATATTCTCCCTAAGCTCTTCGTATCAACACGGCGAAGTAGCTTTCCCCGGTTCATCGCCCATACCCCCAGATCCACGGGATCGACAGTTCGCGAACGTTCCTTTCCCACGGCCACTGTTCATCGACAAGCCCCTTACAACACTCGCCAAGGAAGATCCAGCGACTTATAATGCTTTTCTTGAAGCTGTCTGTCTCCTCGCTTATGACATCGTTTGGCTGTGCCGGACGCAAGGTGTTCCAGTGGGTGATAACAACAGCCACTTTGACACGTTTGCCGGTATTGGCCGAAATATGTACAACCTCCTCATCAACTCATCTCTCCAGCGCAATCCACAGCAGATAGCCGACGACGTCGGGAACCAAGGTGTGGCCAACGAGGGCAATGAGCCTACCGAACTCGGTAAAGCCGCGCCTCGGATGGGACTCTATTCTCATGGTAGCGGGCACACCTTCCTGGGCGGCGCTACTGGCAACGAACTAACGCGAAACTTCAAGCTACCAAATCCAATCAAGCTCATGGATAAGCTGAAAGCCAAACTCAACCACGAGAACCCTATTCCGGAATGGGAGGTTCTCGAAGATGACGCCTGGGCCCCAGATGATGGCGACGACGGAGTTTTGGTCGGCGGGGCTAGACCAAAGCCCAAAATCGGCGAGCGGGGGGCCCGGTTCGGCTTCGAGAGTTACATGAGCGTTAACACCGTTAAAAGTGGTGGAAATAGCGACAATCCTCCAGCCATTCTCAGTCCAGTCTCCAGCGGCAAGGATCGTGAAAAGGGTGAGAAGAGCACCAATGGTTGGACTAAGGTTAAGCCGAGATAGGCAGTGGCCTTGTCTAGGCGGCGGTATTGGAAATATCCTAGATGCCTATATAGCAACGGATCATATTATTCATTACGCGAAATCCTCCATGTAAGGGATAAAGGATGCAGCGTTTACGTGTTTGTAGATTTTACATGCATACACATATCGCACAGAATATAAGACAGAGAGTTAGAGCAACATAGCCATTAGTAATTCAATTCATTCAAGAACCGAATGGCTCATTCATGCATCGCGTAAGCGAGGCCATCTGTAGACATACTAGCGGGGCCATTAGGCTCTTCTCGCTACCGGACTCAACCAAACTTCGCTCCTCTATTTTACCAAAGTCGTGGTCGGGTAGGTCTAGAAGTTATACAACTGGCCCTCTTCCAATGCTCAAGCCTAGGCGAGGCGAGACCGACAGACACCCGAGTTGTAGAATGTAGGGTGGGAAGGTACAAGGGACAGTGTATAAGTGGAATACCTGGCACCTCTCCCGGTGGGTTTCCATGCCAATTACTCCACCTCGCCTACAACATCAATATCCACTTGCTACTTCAACAGTGGTATCACCCGCCTTTCCTGTTTTTATCCCGCGAAATAGCAGCCAACAGGGTTGGATGTTATGTCCGTTGTTTCCCTCCCTTCTTGTTTATCCTTAGGTGATAATAGGGTTGGGCGTAATGTTCGTTGCTTCCTTTCCTTCTTGTTTGTTCTTGAGTAATAATAATAGATTGTTATAGCAGCCAACAAGGTTGGGCGTGATGTTCGTTGTTTCCCTCCCTTCTTGTTTATTCTTAGTGATAATAGGGTTGGGCGTGATGTTCGTTGCTTCCTTTCCTTTATCAGGTGGTGGCGGATAGGAATACTGGTGTTCAGGCATGTGCTCATTTAACATCCTTCCCTTCTTGTTTATTCTTAGATAATGATGGAATTGTTATTTGTGCTTTCTCAAGACGACATAACCGGAGCCTGCGGTTACTTCTGCCAAGAGCGAGTTAGCAACGAATAGACGAATGGTACGAGTATATGCGGATGTGCACTCACCTATTATCCGTCTGTAATTACGGGATGGGTGGATAGGCCGGAGGCTTTCGAGATAGCCGAGCAGCTACGACTACCCGAAGATTGCGACGATTGTAGGTCAGTGCTGAGACGATTGCCGAGGGCCCAAGCAGGGCCATGGGCGAATGCGAATCTCAATGGTAACCGATATCGTGCATTTTCGAGTGACAAAGGGTGGTCATCTTTTGCCGTCAGATACCTGCATTAGACCACGCCGCGAAGGTCTGGTGAAGACGGCGCTCCTGAGCACAGTTAGCCAAACCCCCACACAAACTTACCCGACTTCCGAGGCCTCAGACGCCGCCTACCGAGAGAATAAACGAGCCAGCAAAAGGACCAAGCAGGCCCTCCGCGAGGCCCTCGTTCGCGTTCTCCTCGCATCCAGGCCGCCCCTCTTCCGAAAACCACCACAAGCTATCTGCCACACAGGGAACAAGTTAGGACTCCAGCGTGCCGAGCGAGACGAATCTCAAGCATTTCGGCTGGCGAATCCAGGTCTGCTTTTGATACGGCGGTTTTTCTGGGAATGACCGCAGGCGCAAGCCCAGGTGAGCGCGACTTATGGTGGAATATTGCTGCAATACGACTTTCGTGAGCCGCGTAAACGAGCAAACTGCGGTCGGTGGTTTTTCTGGGTTGTCACCAGAGCGGCTTTCCCCTAACGGGGAGCGAAGTAGCGACGTGGAGACCCGTCTCAAACACTATCGGTACCTCTAGCCACTCTGGCGACTGATAGCTTATCGGTGGTGGTCTACATGAATCGGGGCGGTCCGGACGTTCGGCGAACTATGGCGGTGAACGAGAGCCGTGTCCATCTTCTTTTGGACGGCTCGTTGAAGTCGTTTTTTTTTTCTCGGCGCGGCGCTTTCTTTTGTTGTTCTGGCCTCGTCAGTCGAGTAATAAGGGTCGATCCAGCCCCTTGTTGTTGTTACGGATCGGAGTGGTGTGGTTGATTTAGATTGGGGGGTGGGGGTTTGGCTGATTGCTCAGGGATGATTTGAGGAGTGGTGATTTGGCCGCTTGGTTGGTTGAACTTCAAGCAGAAGATTCATTACCTTGCGCCATCTCTTCGGCGGCTTTCATTGAAGCAGGTCTAGCAGGAGTTCATCGTTGGAATTATGCATGGATTGGTATGGTTGTTGTATCCGAAATCATGCCGTCATGCTAGCTGCTTTTTTTTTTTTTTTTTTTGGTGGTGGTGGTGATGGTGATGCTGGTGATGGTGTTGGTGGTTTTTTTTGTGAGGGTTTTTTTTTTGGTGGTGGTGTTGGTGTTGGTGGTGTTGGTGTTGGTGGTGTTGGTGTTGGTGGTTTTTTTTTTGTGAGGTTTTTTTTTGAGGTTTTTTTGGGGTTTGTTTGTTGAAGTTCGACTTCAAAAAGAGCACGTGTTTGTAGAATCGCAGGTCCGTCTGTGTGCTTGATATGATGAAGTTGTGCAACGATTTGGGATATCTTCAGTCTCGAACGGCTAACGAATAGTAGCCATCTTCAACAATTGGCTGCAACACTTTGGTCAGCTCAGCACAAGGAAGGATTGGACTTTCGGTACGACTTACCTATGATCAGTCTCTAGGGTGCCTTCTCAGAGTGTATATCGAGAAGTCTTCGTTCGGATTCGAAGAGAGGAGAAACGGGAGTCCGATAGTGAACTTTGACAATATTCATACAAGGACAGACAGGTAGTCGTGCCAAGAAAAGCAAGTACTCGGACAGGAAAGCGAAGTCAGTAGCAGGCTCGAAGGCCGGGGTGAGTAAACCGGACGAGCTTTGACAAAGTGCTTGATGTTCGTTCGTTAGCTGGCGCGAACAGGACCAGACGAAACATCATCGAAGAGTATGGATAGCTGAGTGATAGCGAGGGCGGAACCAGAAGCAAGACATTATCGATATGACAACTATGGGCGGGCACGAAGCACTCTCACCCCAACAATTGGCCTCTTGCCACAAAATCATATATCATATGTAAGCGTGGACAGCGAAACCCCAGAAGCGGTCAGGTCACAAGTCCAATCACGCCATAGAACTTGCCGGCCAGCCATTCCCGGACACCCAGCGAGCTTTCGCAAAAAGCGCTACTAATCACGCGGGACCGAGTCAAAACATGAACGCGACGAAGAACTAGAGGGCGGAAATGAATTCGGAGATGCGACTCGTTACCGCGAAAGGAGATTTCTGAGGAATAGATCGAAAGATCGAGAGCGTCGTGAGTGTGTTGATGACGAGATTGAGAGCAAGGTCGTTCAGAGAGAAGTGAGAGGGAATGCTAGAAAGGCGAAATGCCAAAACGCAGGCCGTTGCCAGCGGTTGAAAGAGGAGACGAACCCTTAACCCCGACGTTTTCCGCCGCGCGGGTTGGGGTCTGGGTAATACTTGGCCTTCTCAATGTCTTTGGGGTCATCAGCGTACATGGGTGGGGTTCCTGGTCTATGTCCAATTCCCATGTCGATCTCCTCACCCGTTCCGAACAGTGCGGCGTCCAGGTCGGCTTTGTCCTGCGGCGTCCAGCTTGACCAGGCTCTATTTTGAGTCTCTGGTGGGGGATAGGAATACGGTTGTTCAGGCGAAGGTCCAAACAACTCTGCTTCGTCGTCCTGGCTTAATCTGAAGGGTTCAGTTGGCTCTGGGGAAGGAATAAACTGCTCTTCGGAACCTGGCAGAGGTCCAAACAACTCTGCTTCGTCATCTTGGCTTAATCTGAAGGGTTCAGTTGGCTCTGGGTATGAAGGAATAGGCTGCTCTTCGAAACTTGGCCGAGGTCCAGAAGATGCCCATTCGGCGTCTTGACTTGATCTGAAGGGTTCAGTTGGCTGTGGATATGAAGGAATAGGCTGTGCTTCGAAGCTTGGCCGAGGTCCAGAAGATGCCCATTCGGCGTCTTGACTTGATCTGAAGACTCCAGTTGGCTGCTCTGAGAACGAAGGTGTGGGCTGTTTCTCGGGAGTTGGCGAAAGCGCTCCAAACTCTGCGAGCAACTGGTTCTCTAGCTCTTCGTCGATGTCAGGCATAGGAGATTCGGCAGCACCGGTAAAATTAAAAATGCTGCCCGTAGGAGCTGTCTGGAATGAAGATACAGCCGGAGGTGCCATCGAGGGAGCAGGAAAAGACGGGCCTGAGAAGTCGAAATTAAAGCCTGAGCTTGCAGGTACTGCCGGGGGTACGAATGTATCCGGATATTGCTGAGGAGGATGAACAGGTCGAGCAGAGGAGGTAAAAGTGGTGGCCGGGGCGATAGTCGAGCTTTCATATACAGGAGCCGGGAGAGGAAGAGGCGCAGAGAATGTATGAGAAGTAGCCGCGGGTCCAGTCGGAGCTGTAAACCCAGCCGGAGGTACCTCAGCGGGATACATCGGGGCTATAGGCATAGCCCGAGGCGCCGGTTCAGGAGCAGGGAAAGAAGGAGCATAGACCGCAGGAACAGCAGAGAAATCTGCGATTGCCGGAGAGGTGAAAGAGTCGAGAGGGTGGACATTGCGGGCAGGGTGAGAGACAGAAGCATGGGAAACGTGAGAATAAAGTGGAACGAACGGAGCTTCACCAATTATCCAGGACAAGGCGGGTGGCTGGCAGTCGATATCCATCAGATCCTCATCGCACTTGGACGTAATCTTAAGGCCCTCCATGAGGCTGATTAGTTCTTCCACCTCGTCCATTCGATCCGTCATCACTACATCTTCATCCTCCATTGGTTCGTCCATATCACAATCGATTGGTTCGTCCATTTGATAGTCAATTTGCGTATTCGACGTGCCATAGTGCTCCGTTGGTTTGTTCATTTCATGCTCCATTTGCTTGCCAGACGTGCCAGACGCAGGCTTCTTGGCTTCCTTGACAGGCAGCTCAAAACGAACTCTCTTCTCAGGGTACTTGGAGGTGCGCGCCGGTGTGATAATGAATTGGGTTGTGTCGCTGACCTGGGCGGAATTATGGTTCTTTGGACCTTCATGGGTATTCTGAAAAGGCGCGATGGGAGTCGATGGCAGACGTTGGATTGGAGGCTGAGAGAAATGATTCATGGGAGACTCTGCTGGAACCGTTGGAGGGACGGGGGCTTGATGGGAAGAAACAGGGGCTGTGGGAGTCGGAGACTCAGACGACGGGGACTCCATCTGGTCCGATCCATTCTGAGAGCTAGAAGGAATTTTCATCATTTCTTCGATCATTCTGAAGAAATTCGGACTGGAATCTGTTGATGGCGGCGAATAATCAATGAAACTTCCTGCAAATGGGTTGAGGGCTAGCTGGGGGCGGTGATAATGCCACTCCCCGCGAGATCGATCGGCGCCCTAAGCCTCACGTTCATGCCTCAACCCTTTGTAGGATGGTTCAACCGAGCCAGCTTTGTTTCGGGACTCTCGTTCGAGTTCATGCTGGTGCCATTTCCGTTGACTTTCCTCCCTCTGACGACGAGCGACTTCCGGAGGTATTTTCTCCCTTAGCTTCTGGGCCTGGTACTCGGCCGATTGTCTTGCGTGCTCCTCAATCTTCCAGTCAGGACACCAGTCATAGCCCCCCCTGAATTCCCACACAACCCATTTCACGAACTGAGTGGTGTTGTATACCACCTTGTCGACGACAAGGAACAGACATTGCGAGAGCAGCAGAAGTGCAGGGTGGATGTGGATTTGGTACGCATGAATGGATGAAGTTATCCGATATGATTTGAGATTGAATGGCCTGAGGATCAAAGACCAAAACTTGCGTTGATTCGGGACAGGCGAGCTTGATGCTTTAAGCCATTCAACGACGAAGAACTGGAAGGGGAGATAGAGGACGCCCCGGAGGCCGTCCATCCAGAAATAGTAGACGGAGAGTCCTGCCCAGAGGGCCCACCAACAATTGCCAGTGTATGTGGCCAGAAGAGACGGGAGGACAACGGAGAAGACAAATAACCGAGAGCTAGCCATGAAGGCCAAGAGCAAGACAAGAGAAGTCGTGAACAAGACCAGGGCGACAATTAGTGGGTGAACATTAGAATTCAACCCGAGCGTGACAATGAGCATTGCTGCTCCTAGGAAGGAGGATAGCTCTGTGTCAATTGAGGTCAGCAGCCCGCTCTCTTCAGTCCATTGGTATATGAGGTGTAGGAGACATGGGATATGTGTTGGAACGTCACACGGGCAAGCAGCATTTCTCGTGGAACGAGACCGTGTCAATTCTCAAGAATCATGGCCTCGGCGATATAATATATCCACAGCCCATCGTCGATGGGAGGTGGGAGGTGGAGGATGGGGATGGGAGAGACACTTACTATCGGCCCAATGCACGTAGAGGCTGAGGGCGACAGCGACGGCCACAAGGGCAGCGGAGTGGTAAAACATCGTGACAAATTGATGTCAACGAGAGGTGAGGGTGAAAACGAGACAAAATCTGTTATCTTTGGCGTATGCCGTTGTGTGTATGTGAGTGTGATGGTTGGGTAACCGAGTCGCAGTTCACTACGAAATTGATAAAGATGGAAGAGGAAGAGGAGAAGAGAAGAGGAAGGGAAAAAAGTTTTTATGTGGGCTTTGGAAAACACGCTCAAGCTGGGGGGACGGGTTGTTGTGGCCACGAGGTACATCCGCCTCCCATTCTCGAAAGCCCGTTGTCAGGTACACACCCAGCAACCTACCTAGGGAAATGTGTGTTGGGTAGCTCATCCGCTACATCAAGTGAGTACATGAAGTGTGGCTGTTGGCAATTTCTATTCATTATCCCCTCATGAGTCCCAGCCCCTCTATTCAATGCTGCCTCGCACGAACACGGCACTGAAACTTCTGATATCCGAGTAAACATACACTACAACGTGTTGTAAACGGCGTTTATCCTATTTTGCAAGACTCCACGACGAGCTGTGCTAATACCTAGGTACATGCGGTTGATAGAGAGTTGGCTAACGTGATACTGACTCACGCCGTGGCCTATCTCGCAACCAGTCTAGATTTTAATGCTGAATTGGAGAGAATAGGTTGGGGGAACAATTTGACATGCTTGTTTAGCTGCCGAATTACACAGCACCTAGGAACCACGTTTGCGGTCTTGTATCTACGTGCAGCTACTGAACTAAAGAGGTGTGCCTGAGTGTGGAAGCATGGAGGCATCCCGTCTCTCGCATATTTGAAGATGAATGTATCTACTTCACAAGTAACTAGGTACCTAGGAATATTACACGCGACGTGGCTAGGATGTACTGTTACGAAATCACGAAATAACGCGTAACTATATGGACCGTCTTGGTTGGGAAGTGAGGTGCCTGCAATGCATCGACCCAAATTGCATCAGCCCGATTTTAGGATTTGGGCTGGCTACATACCCTTAAGGAGAGGGACATACCTCGTATTGCTGTCCGAGAATAGGTATAAAAGACGCCATCTCTATGTCGCCTTTCCGAGTTCCCATATCGCCCAAGTCCAAGTGTAGACTCGGATGTCTAAACCCGCGTCCAATGGTTCTAGATGTCACAGGGAGAATGCATAGTAGAAAGCAATGAAAAGCATGTTCAGTTCATCAACACAGTCAAATAATATCCAAACACAGAGGTATCTCTTAATGATGCATCGAACACTCCACCCTCCTACGGCCGGAAATCAACTCAGAAGATAGAGATTCATAATTCGTAACGGCATTAGAAGCGCAATGCAGAGAACAGGGGATGGTTTACTTCCGCCCTCGAGCCAATAACCTCTCATGCAACTCGACGATAACATCGCTCCAAGACTCAATCCCGCCCTTCCCTCCCTCGGCCATCACCGAAGTTCCAATACGGGTTGCAAGGTACTCAGCAACCTTGTCAATTTTGAAGTTTTCTCCGTAGACGACTCGCGCTTGAGGAGCAATCGATACCTGTAAATCACCCTGAGTGTGTTGCCCATGCAATGCAAGTATGATCTCGACTTTGGTCTCCAAAGAGGCTAGGAGAAGCGTGGATCGGATTGCGATGGACGAATCGGAAGTTCGGGTGACACTGGTGGGAAAAGTGCAGTTCAAGAGCCGCACGTTTGCCATGACCTGATTGGCTTTCTTCCATGCACCACTAATCACGCTCAACATGGTGGGGATCCTGGGCTGTGCTTGGACCATCCCACGCACGTGATCCCTGATGCACTGAACGAAGAATTCCTTTTCGGGCGATGGAGGCAGTGGATCGCGATCGCGATTGGCTGTGATGTACTGGAGACCAATCCGCGAATTCGAAGAGTCGCCCCCGCAGAATGACGAGATGTCGAACACGAGTTCAATCTCGCGCTCGTATGTCATCGAAATGGTAGTGCCGGCAAGGCCTGTAATAGCCCAGCCATGTTGTCTCTCCAGTTCGTCAACCTTGGCTGCTCTCGAATTAGACATCACTCAGGAAATAGTTCACAGGGAAGTAGACCGACCTTTGAGAGAATTGATTTCGTTAGACGTCCATCCTCTGCATTCCTCCCGTTCCTTTTCGGCTTCTCCGATGTCAGCAACGCAGCTTTGCTTCCTCCGAGTCGTCGTGTCAATATTGGATTCCGCCTCGACCAGCTGTCTTCGTAGTTCTTCTATTTTCCGCTTTTTCGTCTCAATATCCGAATCCATATTAGTCAACTCCGCGCGCGCGGATCGTAGGTCTTCCGGATCGCAATCCGCGAGTTCTTGTGCTACGGCTTCAAGGTCTTCATGCTGCGTCGTTAGGGACTCAAACTGCTGAATGAGATGAGGGAGAATGGAGTTAAGGAGTGTCTGCTGCTTTTGCAGGAGATTCTCATCTGCCACCATGCCCTCCGAGATTTTCTCGAGGCCCTCCTTGAGTCCATCCTGAAGCTTCATGCGCCATTCATACCACATAGCCTTGCTGAGCAACCGTGCGTGAGTTTTCACATTTTTAAACTGATTGTCCATCAACGTCTTAAACTCCGGTGTTGCCGTGATGTACTCTTTGAAAAGAGGTGGATTCTCCTCAAAGGTTTCCGTCTCAATTTCTCGCACAATCCTTCGCCCTTCTGAGATGTACTTCTTCAGCTCTCGGCAAGACTAGGAGCAGAAGTTAGAACGCGTAGTAAGACACTTTGGGTATGGAGCAGACTTACGTGTTGGTAAAGTTCCAGCATCGGGACGGTGCACGCGCCGGCTATGATACACCGCTCCAAAGAGAGATCCTCTTCCCTTCGAAGGGTATCCTTCTGGGTGCTAGGCGCCTGGGTATGTCTCCGTTTTGTAGTAGTCAATTCCATAAACCGGATGCTGGTCATGTTTAAAAACTCCTGGAGATGAATATGCTCTCCATTACCATCCGGGTCTTCATTGTTTGACAACGGAACGGTGTCGTGGAAGGTAAATGTGCTGGTGGGTTGATCAGATGGTGCATCCCTAAGGCGGCCGTTGCCCTGGGGCGAAGATGCTAAATGGAGCCCCTTGTTAGGCGAGTGTGCTAAGGCAGGTGTTGCGATACTGCCATTCACAAAATCCAGTGTCTTGTCAGTAGAACGAATAGTCCGACCTGTGGTCTCCTCTTTCGAGGGCGGTGCGCGTAGTCGGATGTTCTTGACGGGACTACTTTGATGATTTTTAAGCCGCTTTACCCCATCTCGATCACAATCGTCATCTTCGTCGTCAAGTTCAGCAGGTCTTTTACCAAGAAGCCCACTAGCACTACCAACGTGTAGACTCTTCCGGCTTTTTAGAGGGTTCTTTTTGGGAGTCATACTTGATATCATGTCTTTCAGTGTCGTCGTACTGTTTTCCTCATCGCCCTCAGCTCCCCCGCTAAGTGTACTATACCCATTCTCTTTGGCTTGCTCCCGTTGGCGCTCCCAATCGAGTTCACCCTCCATGAGCTGTGGGTCTGTAAAACTGACCGCTCTGAAGTCTTCTCGGGGCACAAACGGGCCGGCGGTATCACCAATAGACCCCCGCCGGTCCAGAAGGGCAGTAACTTTTGGCGATCCAAGTCCGGAGCGATCAGCACCAATTCCGGAAAGCTGGCGCTTCTGAGGAGTCAGAACAATTTGAGGGGTCGTGATACTGGGAGCAGAATTTTGCAGGAAAATTGATGACTCAAATCCACGTCTCGTAGCTGAACCAGGGGTTGTATTAGCCGAATTTGGGGCTGCTTTATTGGGAGAGTGAGATCGTCTCTGTGATAGCAGCGAAGTTGGTGTTCTTATTGGGCTTGAATGCTGAGGCGTGGTAGGCAAGTCGGGCGTTCTTAGGCTCGTGGACTTGGAGACAAACCCATTGCGTTTAGGGGACTTCCCTTTGGGGGTTTCTGAAGCCCGTCGGTCACTACTGCGGCGAAGTCTTTTGCCCCGGAATGGAAGAAGACCTGGGCTCTCAGCTTCTGAAATATCTTCGACTGCATTTATTTCAGACAGGCCGCTTTTTGAAGGCGATTCCGACGTATCATCTCCGTCTGGCACGTCGGCTTCTTGTTCCATGATTTGTCTGGCTTCAGCGTGACTCTTAGCTGGAGAAGGATCTTCGATAATCTTGCCAACTGCCGTGGTTATATCCATACCCATCGTACCATCGGCTTCTTCATCTTCGTCGCGAGCTGGTATGATGCGGCCCAATCCGACTGTCATATCCATAGTCGCGTCATCATCTCTCGCTAATGTGCGACGGCGAGCAAGTGACACTCTTCGCTTCGCAAAATTTGACTTGGTTGCCGATACGACACCACCCATCACTGTAGTGAGTTCCATTGACAAGTCTTCATCCTCATCATGCTCAGTGGAATCGTCGGTTTGGAGACCATTTCTTATGCCGCCAATTGCCGTAGTAAACTCCATGGTTGCATCTTCCACCGAGTCGTCCCCGAATCTATCGTCAGCACCTGGCTGCCCAATCCTTGCCTGGCCCCGTGACGGGAGTATGCCACCAAAGGCTCGTGTCACATCCATAGATATCTCTTCCTCCTGGAGGTCATTGTCTCGCGACGTTATGATGCCGCCAACGGCCCTTGTGATCTCCATATCCATAGGTGTCGTGTTTTCATCACCATCCTGCGTCGGATCTGGTGGACTACCTTGCTCATGAGGAGGACCTACTGGCCTCTGTCCAGCCTTCTTGACCCATCCGAAGGATGGGATGATCTCCTCTTCATCGTCAATTCTCTGCGTCTCGGCCCTTCGCGTAGCTAGTCTGAGAGCATCGTCAAGAGTGTCGTCACCTCCATCCGTGAAGCCTGACCGAGCGGACATGGCAGATGCAACAGACGTGCCGGTTATTTCATCGACATCAAGATCCATAGTTACTCCATCAGCGTCCGAGTCACTACCAGAATCTGATCCAATTTCTTCATGCACCTCGGTGACCCCTTCGGTTGCTTCGGAATCTGAGCTATAGATACTAGAAGCTAAGGTTAGGTCATCTTGATGGTTGTTGTAATCAATTGCAGATATTCCCGAGCTTCTACGTCGGCTTTTCTGATGTAAGTTCCGCTGATCTTCTGGTGAATCTGGAATGAAGTCTTCGGTTTTCTCCGGAGGCGTAGATGGCGGGTCAGTAGCCTCCACAAAAGGACTTGGCTGCGATGAAGCTCTCCTCGTAGAGTCGGTCGAAGTGGTGGAATCCTGCATGTACTCGATGTCGTGGAAGGTGTGAAGTGTAGCCTCGGCGGCAAAAGATACACGTCGGTTGGCAAGGGACTTCCTCCGTGCCTCGCGTCGATCCTTAATCTCCTTTTCTAGCAGAGCTCTCTCTCTCTCTTCGCGCTCCTTGGCAGCGGCCTGCTGCTCTTCTTCCGTGCGCAACGCGACCTTGGTCCCAGACGAAGACGAGTCATCATTCTGGAAAGGGTTGGGCAGCTTGTCGAGGCCTTGGACGGCGCCGGAGGGCGGAGACTTCCGAGAAGGGCCATTTGACTTGTGTGGCGGAATTTCTGGTAGCTGGGGCATCGTAGGCTTGAGAATCGATCTGGGGGGAGGTTTCGAGGGCGCGGCCAACGACTACATGGCAATTAGTACAAGAATGAAGAATGGCAGTCAAAACAAGGTTTCCCAGATGCATACCACGCGTCTGTTGCCAGAACCCGACCTCAAGACATCAAGACCACCAGGGCCCATGCTTTTGCTCCGCGACTTCTTGCGGCTGGCATTACCAGCCAGAGAGCTCGCCAGGTCAACTGTGATGTTTTCCTTCTCTATTCTCTTGCGAACCGGCGAGTGGCCTGTTGATTTTCGCGGTCGCCGTGTCGACGGAATGGTCGCATCGGGGCGGGTAGACATATTGGCGACGTTTTGAAACGACTCAAAAGCGTGCTGGTTCTCTGGATCAATTTGCGATACCGACGTCAGCGCTTAGACAGCAGCGCGTCGCATTATTAAGGGACCAGGAGGTTCAGTGGCATGCATACATGAGGTGATTACAAACTTTGGTCAAGAACAAAGAAGCCTCGAGGGTGACAAAAGGGCCACGACTTTGTGTAATCTAGCAGGCTGCAGGCAAAGTTGGTTGCGTGTCAACTCCCATTCAGGGTGGTGATCGCGTCTGAATTGGACTTGTTTGTAAACATGATGCGGGTGGGCGAGCTACACCAGGTACGTACCCAGGCACTATAGGTACCATATGTCGATAGAGGCAGTCCCCAAGGTAACGCCCATGTCCCGAGTAGGAAGGTGGGGGTTAATCCAGTGGGGGTCCACCACACCAGCCACAGCTTATCAATCCCGCCTATCAATCCATGGGTGTAGAGTAGCGCCACAGGTGGTTGTGCACAAGCGAATTTCTGCCCACACAATCCTCAGATTTTACAATCCTCCATTTTCTGCGACCTTTGTCCCGCGATATCCTGACGCCAACCTCACATCACTCCACGACCCCGAAGCCAACTTTTCCTTGCGACCTCGACAAAGATTCGCGAACATGGCTACCGAGCTGACTGCCCAGTCGCGTGCTTTCCAAAAGCAGCCTCACATCTTCCTGAACTCCAAGACCAAGGCGAAGTCGGCCCGCCCAGGTAATTCCTAGCTAGGACGTCTCACACAATCGACCCTTTACACTAACTATCCTACCACAGGCAAGGCAGGCAAGGTGTGTGATACGTATGCGACGACCGATTGGGCCAACGACTTACATATGGAATAGAGATATTATAAAGATGTTGGTCTAGGTTTCAAAACCCCCAAGACCGCCATTGAGGGCACGTACATCGGTATGTCGACTTGCCATCCTCTCGAGGATTCACCCAATGCAATCGGATCGTGTCAGGATATTAGCTGTGGTGTCGGGCAACGAAGGACGAAATATCGCAGGACCACGGCCATCTCAGTTCATTCATGGCACACGCGCTGGAAGAATCGCAAGGCCATCTGAGCATGGTACTAACATTCGTTTGCAGACAAGAAGTGCCCCTTCACTGGACAGGTATCCATCCGTGGCAGAATCCTTACTGGCACCGTCGTAAGCACTCCCACAAACCCCCTAGTCCCCACCCCCCCTTCTGATTGATAGTAGGTCTCGACGAAGATGCACCGAAGCATAATTATCCGACGCGAATACCTCCGTGAGTATCCTCTAGACCCCACCTTGTTCCTAAGCCTGGAGATTTTAGATCTCTTCCGAAAAGACCGCCCACTAACTACTGTCTTAGACTTCATCCGCAAGTCAGTTCACACGCTACGAACCAAATTTCGGGGCTCTTACTAAGTATTTATTCAATAGGTATGCGCGTTATGAGAAGCGACACAAGAACATTGCCGCTCACTGCTCGCCCTGTTTCCGTGTTGAGGAGGGTGACCATGTGACTGTCGGTCAGTGCCGACCCCTAAGCAAGACTGTACGATTCAACGTTCTCCGCGTACTTCCCCGAACCGGCAAGTCGGTCAAGAAGTTCAGCAAGTTCTAAATTTACGGACTCTTACGGGCATCGATGGCGTTGTTACTTCACGGTTCTTCATGATACAGAATTTCGGAACGGGCGGTTCATAGGCTAAAACGGCGGCACGGAGATGCACGCTGGTAGTTCTGAAATGCAAAAAAGAGAATACCACACCAACAGAGTCTCGATGTATTTGATGAAGCATTCGGGTGAAATGATGAGCCAAACTGGTCCTGGTTGGATGTGAAATCGTGGTCAGAGGGTTTGCCGAATCTCGGGACCCACCAACTTTCCGGGAATACTAACAGTATTCCTATGTGGTATCTTCAATACCTTGATGTCATGCCATTCGAAGTACACAAATCGTAATTTTGAAGGGTGACTACATCAAAGCCGTCTTCGGGCACGCATCTCAGAATTCGTCCTGTAGTCTATTCCTTTTCTGCCACCATTGAGCAACAAACTTGGGGGCATTAATGCCAAGTATACAACTTTCCACTCACAAAAATTATGTTGGTCTGTTTTGTTTATGCAGGATAAATTAGGTAGTACTAGTACTATATGGATGCTTCCCTCGAGTTGTTCCGTTGCGTGCATGGGTTTTGACACAAAAATGTACTACTACTAAGTAGATAGTTTGAAGCATGAGGTTCACAAGCAATATGAAATACCTCGGCAATAATTAATGGGAAAGCTAGGATACAAGCATCAATGTCTATTCAGGTCTTCAGTTTGAGCCACGCCTTGGAGCAGGGCATTTGCAGTGCCATTCAAGAGTATTACTCCGTGTTCCGTTCTAATTAGATAAATATGTTCATCTTCACGTATATCTTCCAGTTTTACGGCGATCTTCCAAAAGTATTCGAAGAGATCAGCTCAATTGGTATTGTGAATGCACTTACTTACTTACATAGTAGGTCAGTGTGCTGTCAATTGATTGCCTCCCTGGTGATATCGCGATAGTTGAATATGACTATCTCATCACTATCGATAAGCGTAAAGCCGGTATTCAATGACTTCCAATTCAAATGGACAGAACCTCTGACCACATGCAGGAATCGCGCAGACCTGGCCGCCGGTACTCGCAAAGACTATAACAATTTCTAGGAAAGAGAATCCCTCCACGCCAGCACCAATGGGCTGGTGGGACAGCCTCTGGGCCTCGGACACGAGCGCCAACGATCCGCTACGAAAGCTGGACCCGAAACTCCGGGAATTCCTCGAGAAAGAATCGCCCGTGAAATTCAAGAGCGGCAACGCCCCGCAAGCCCAAGCATCACAGAAACCCGCTGATTCCATGTCGTTGATAGCAAAGGCCGAAGACGAAGGGGAGAGCGAGGGCAGTAGTAAACCCGTGGTGCCTAAAGAGAGCCAATTCCAAGATGGCCGTTACGCGCACCTGTGGAAGTCGTACCGGCCGCTGGCGGTGATCGAGGCCGAGACCAAGAGCGACCATGAGAAACTGATGGACGTGCTGGAGGGGTACAAGGAGCGCAAGGCACAGATCGGCAGGACAGCGCTCGAGAACTGCGCCCTCGAGCAGGTGGATTGGCGCACCTGCATGACGAATCCGTCTGTGACCGAACGCATGAGCCTGTGTCGAGACCAAGTCAAGAAGTTCGAACGGTGCTATATGACACAGACGGTGCGTCTTGCTTCTTTGGAGGTTTTGGCATATTCGTTGTTTATCCACGAAGCTTTCCCCCCCTTCCAAGCACTTCGTGTGGTACTACCAGTGCGACTGGTTCGATAAGTCTGGATACCGTATGATGGAAAATCACTGACGCCGGGTTTCCCAGAGGTTACTCAAAGCCCTCGGCTATCTTTCAACCCTCGACCGATCCCCCCAGGTTGAAGAGGACATTCAGATGCACGCCGATGCGCTATACCACCGCATGCTAGAGCAGGAAGCCGAGATCGAAAAAGCGAAGAAGGAAGGGCGGCCAATACCCAAATTCGCACCTCTCGTGCCGAAACCAATGGTCAGCGCCGCGATCCCTCAACCAGAGCTAACCCCCGAGGAGCAAGAGACATTGAAGGTGAGATTAGAGAAGGTCGCCGAGGAGGACCGTGTCGCAGAAGCGGAGGCCTTCAAGGCCGAGCAGCACGCCAAGGCCGAGGTCGCATCGAAAGTCCAGAGCTTATGGCAGCAACAAGCGCTCGAGCGACAGATGCGCAAGCAGAAGGGCGAGGAGACCATGTGGGACAAGGTTGCAGGGGTATTCAGCAGCAGTAATAACCAGGAGAAGAAATAACGCCCTTATATGAAGCGTACTAAGGCGCCTATTATAGCCCGACTCTACAAGCGGAACAAAGGTTACCGCATGACGTTTCTGCTGGTATCCTAGCGGGTTTACTAGGACTAAGCTCAGGCATAAATGGCTGAATGATTGTATCATATTGTATATAGTCTAAAATAATGAACGAATCCCGTTATCCGATATCGTAGACGCAGTTCCATGTCATCTCGCAGGACGAACTACCCAGTCTATTATCGTATATTTACATTTACCTCAGGTTAACTCAAAGTATTATATAGGTAGGTAGAGTCAGCTTGCTGCTTCTGCCTCATTTAAGAGCTATATCGTCGTACGCCTACTCACGTATATATGAATGTGATGTCAAAATTCAACCAAGGCAATCCAATCAGCGGGAGAAATGAGACCATGAAAGACATGTTGCCAGACTACATGCCTAGCTGCTATTGATGTGAGCATCCATCCGCTAAATCTCCCCCTCCGAGTCCGAGGTTTTTCATTGCTCCTCCGAGGTCATTTAGTTAGTCGATATTCACAGCCAAGACTTGCGCCATCTGCCTCCAGAATGAGGACATCGCGGACCAATCTATACATTACATACACACATACATACCTCTGATCTTACATTACCAAGAAACCGACGACAACCCGGGTTCCTAGCCGCCGTAAGAAGCAAACTACAGCATAAGACCTCGGAACTAGTGAATAGCAAGAATCGTGTCTGTCGCCACATAAAGCCGTATGGCATGGAAGAGAAAGAGAAAAATCAAAACGATCATACGAAATTCTCTGCCGGAGAGGAAGAGGGTGGGTGAGGATTATATAATCCCGACATTCGATCAAAGACATAGGCTACCTATCAGGCTAGTCATCTTGTCTTGGAATAAGGGGCTTCAGCCAAGACACACTTCCCCCCATTCGAGATCTTCATTCCTGAAGGCAGGCTAGGCAGCCGATGACGAAGAGCCGGGTTTCGCCAAGCGGCGGCCAAGAGATCGCCAAGAGATGGGGCGAATGCTTGTTTCATTCTATTCAACGTCACATCGTCATTATTTTTCAATCCCAATATGTTGAAGAAGAAGTTAGAGCGGCTGCTGGGAAAAGGTTTGAAATATCTTGAAAGAACGCTCTATGGGTAAGTAGTACTAAGAAACGCTACTGACGGACAAAATGTAGAGTACATGACATAGGTAGCCCAAGTTTCTATTCCTCGGCACTCTCCTCGGGAATTGATTGAAGTCTCCCAAAATGTCTAAATGGCTCTACGCCAAGATCCTCATCGTCAAGAAGGCCGGCACTATTATCTACGTCCTTGCCCTTGCCCTTGTTCTTTTTGTTAACCCTGACTTTTCTCTTGCCTTTGCCCGCACTGTTTCGACCGGCTAAAGAGGAGCTTTCACCAAGAATACCTTGCATCCATGTTGTGTCGAATGGAAACCGACGGTGTTCACCACCATTCCTTGGGCCCGAGCTCCTGTCTCTACTCCCCCCACTAGAATTGCCATCATCTCGAGAATTCGAACTACTGGCCGAGGGTGAATGATGAGAGGGAGGGAGAACAAATCTAACCCTGGGTTTGACAGCTACCTCTCTCTGGGGTGGAGTTGGGGAAGGTGGTTGTTGGTCGTCATTGTGAGGCGCAGGGCTTGAGCCGGAGATTGCCGATGCTAGGAGGCGTGGAGGACTTGATGGACGTATCTGGGGTAAACGAGAGAGTGGGATGGCAGGGATTAGAGGCTGGGCCTGGACGTTGTCTCGATTATGTCTCTAGCAGCAGCCCTCCTGGCATGCGCAAAGTCCACAGCAGATCTCACAACCTGCTTCCTCACCACCTCGGAGGGACATGTCAGGCTGGGGTTCGGCGGCCTATGTCAATGAATGTGTTAGCTAAGTTGTAGCAAGTCGTCTTTGCATTATCGTAGATATTTAGCAGCTAAAGACCAGCTTGGCTCGGATAGGGGGCCAGTGCATCATGAGATAGGAGTTGACAGCATAGGAAGTGAAATTGGAAGCGCAAAAAGAGGTAGGGAATAGAGCGAGCGGTAGGGAGACGGTCACAATAGACATACAGGCTGTTGAGTGACGATGCCAGGAACTGAGGTCGAGCTCATCTCCATTGGGGCCTGTTGCTGAGGTTCTTGAGGAGCAGGCATGATTTCTATGTCTGTTTGAGAAATATATGTAGTTGTGGATGGAATTGGTGACGCTTGGATGTGTTTGATACGTATTACCCAAATCACGAATGCGATGAAGTCTTTTCGGTTCCTAGATTTCGAAGAGAAAAAGGAGGGAAGAAGTCACGAACTTGAAGGTGGCAGGGCTGGAATAGAGGCCCCTTTATACACGCGTTTGAGGAGACGGTTACAACGGCAAGACCGACCAGCCAGTCAGTCCACTGCAATCCTTTGTTCAGCTTCAACCCAGTTGGCGCCCTCCCTTTATTCTGGGGTTGGGACCCTTGGGAAGGGGGTATTGGGTACCTACATGTAGTGTACTCGACAAAACATTTCTACCATTCCCATCCATCCAATGATCTAGATAGATAGTTAGGTACACACAACCAATAATAATTACCCTACAGGTAGATGCTGCGTGAATTAGATGGTAGGTATACACGTAAGGTACCTAACTAACAAATAAAAACATAAGAAAATATATATACATATACATAGGTAGCTACTTACTAGGAGTAGGTATACTAGGTAGGCACACCTAGGATGGAGTGTAAAGGACGCACCTACACTACCTACATAGTAGACAGTGTACATATACCTATGTAGGTACCTAGGTAGGTACCCATTCGATATCTGAGGGACCTTAAGGGAATCCACTTTTATGGTCTGACCGGCACCTCAAACACAATCAGCAATTGGTTCGCGATATGTCCCTAGATACCTAAGTACCTATGAAACAGGTAGCGCTATAGTACTACTACGCCTGGGGATCCACAAGCCACAAAGCTTGAGCCGACCCAGTCAAACTGACCGACGAGCCAACTAGGTCGACGAATCGACTAGTCTCGATACCTTCGTCATCTCTTCCCCAGCAAGGAGCCCTTGCCAAGATGGCGTCCAATCAACAAACAAATATGCAACTCGGCCAATCACCGTCTGTGATATGGGTTGCAAACAAAATGGGCTTACGTTGGTCACCCGTATTCCCTGATTCAATATCCAAGGTACACTATGCATCTATGCTACCTACCTACACATATACCATTGATGGTACCTACAGGCTCGGCAAATGACCGAAGTGATGTAGGTTAGGTAGGCATTGTAAATCCGCGCAGACCTCCTGCATTCTTAGGTAGGTACCTATACTATGCTAGGTACAGTAGGTATCCCTGACCAGCTGATCATGCATATACCTAGCACAAACCACGGCAGCGCCCCAACCAATATTCATGCTTCAAGTTGCCGTCGTACTCTAAGTGGCTGTGGCCAACACCGCAACTTGACATTTGCAGCATGGCCGGACACTACTCCGTATTTGGTGAGGGAACCTGCTGTGAAACACGGCCATCTTGCTCGACACGACTCAGGGTCTAGTGATGCAGTATACACTACGCAGGTAATATCTCACGCTAGCAGCACTGAGTAATGCATTGCCGAAGGTACCTGGGCTGAAAATATCTCGGACCTTTGGGCTCTTCGAGAGTCATGTCCAAGTTGGAATGCGATGTGTTGATGCCTTGACACAAGATTGATTATATATTGTACCTCCTGATGCGTGTTCCGTTGGCGCGATGGATTGTATACATAGTATCCGGTTTGCACCCGAGATTGATCGGGTTACGGTAATGAGATCCTTTCATACGCCACCTAATAACACTCTAGTGTACATGTCCCACGTACATGCAGGTAGTCCTGCTGCAGATGCAGACATGTCCTTACATGTAGACACAGCCACCTACCTACTATCTCCTTGCGCTCCCTCGATCATGCTGCCCATCAGCATACCTAACAATTTCCCAGTACATACACACGCCGGTCTGGGGGAATCCCTATCAAGCATCGTACAATATTTATTCAGAGCACTTGGAAAGGATCTAATGACGAGAAGTGTTTGTTGCACACATATCCGATGTGTGACTCCCACTAGCAGTTGAAGTGATCAATGGTTAGGCAAAAGACCTCATCTTCTATCGAAAATGACGACGACATCGGATCACCTGCAGGGGCTCACCGCAAGCTATTCAATGCTATATTCTTCTCTTTCTTACCTTAGGTATTCTCTGTCTGCCCATGCGCTCAAGTGCTAGGTATTATGTAAGGGGTATATTGCCGTACAGAGGTCTCGAGTGTAGGGGTAGGTAATTCGAGTCGGTACGAATTGACTGATCCTTGGCGTCGATCATACAGCCTACCTAATCTGGCCCGAATTCATAGATAACGGTATTATTCAGTCATCATCAACGTATTCCTCTCGTCATAACTAACTAGCTAGATAACAAAGTTCACTTGGTCTAGAGCTTTCTGAATCCCTTCTGCCGGGTAATGACCAAGCACCAAGCAAAATTCACGTGACAAAAATCATCATCTCTCCATATCTCTCATGCATATAACCACCTAGATAGGTTGAATATCATATACAATCTCCATCCCAATAGCATCGTAACATCTGAACCCTTGCTTGCTTCCCCGTCCTCGTCTCCCATTGACCACCGGCTCAAATCAAGCCATTTTGACAGGTCCCTTTGCCCAGAGCTTACTAGTAGGTACTGTTGCCGCTACCCGAGCCCATCCCCGAGGCTTGGCGTAATCCCAGTGGAGAGTTCATGTACTCATGTGCCGCTGTCATCTCTCATCGCTTGCTCAACGCCGCCGCAGGGCCTGGAGCCCAGACTCGCCGTACTCCCGAGTCGATATGACCCGTGACGACAAAGCAAATACAGCCCGTTCGGCGCCGTGGTTCAGCGTCAGCTTATGAATACTTGCGGGTCATCTCACCAAACCACACGGATGAGCAGTGCAGATTTTGCAGCATAGATGCTCATTTCTGGCGTCCGGTAGTAGGAACTGAGACGGTGACATAGTCCATTCCATCGAGATACAGAGCTATTGACAATATTGCTCTTTTACCCGAATTGGATATTACACCCCTCTTAAACCCGAATCAAAACAATACAGCATATATACAAGCTCGGATTCCTCGTCTAGTCATGCGTGCGCAAGATATCCGAGTTTGGGAGTTCATGGCCTTATTGTTTTTATAGCGCCCGTATCTGTGGGGTTGGCCTGTCTCACGGGACCCACGGTCCAGCATTATGAGGATGGATCAACAGCGCTGAACTTGGACGTTGTGAGCAACAAACACCGAAAGTTACCTAACCAGACAAAGTACCCCGGTTGAATACGACATAACAGCCCGTGATATCAACATTATCATGTCCTCGTCTCGTCGTTGCGAACTATTCATACATCAAGAAACTCATAATCCAAGTTCCAATCATCTGCCCTCGAGAGCGATGGCGGCGCGCTCAAGAAACATATTGAAGTCTTTGATCTGTCTCAGGGTCCCGGCTCCGTCGCCTACGGCGCTTACTTGGTTCGTAATCTGAGAAATTAAGATGTCCAGATTTGCCAATTCCGCCATTTTCTGTTCTTTGGGGTTCAATTCAGGTGCCAATTTACCGTTTTCGATAGCCAATTCAATGTCATCCATGGCAGAGGATAGTCCCAGTTGATGCTGACTACATTAGTATATCATTTTATTCATGGAAGGAGACGAGAACCCACCAGCGACTCTTTATTTGCGGTCTCGTGTCGCACTCTGACAGCATCCATCTTGAGAGCCACTTGCTCTCTTTCGGCACGAATCCTCAGTATTTCATTACGGAGTGAAACCTTCTCCTTCTGTGCAGCACGTACTCGCTTCTTAAGCGTACGTAGGTTATCGAGGGCAATGGTCTAGGCCTGTTAGTTCATGAATGATAGGGCGAAACCGAGGAGTACTCACTTGTGCCTGTAGTCGTGTCCGTAATTCCTCTTGAAATGCTTCTACAACTCGTAGCTTGGTTCTATATACCCTCCTGCTCGCTGACCCATCTGCTTGGCTCGCTTCTTCGTGCAATGCGGAAAGATACTTGTCTAATGACTCCTCACACATCTGCAACACTACATCAACGACGTTTGGAGACTTATGGTCAGTAAAAGGTATGTCGGCATTGAGAATGTCCTCATCTGTATCACTATCGTTGCGCCGTAGTGGCTTTGTGTATCTCTGGACTGTGACGGGAATGGAATCTCCATCACTTTTCCGTCTCCTAGGGGTTTTTTTCTTCTGCTTGCCGGCTTTCGGTTGTGCTTGCTTCGCTGGACTGATTTTCTTTTGCCTTGATTGACTCTTCTTGGCAGGTCGTTCCACCTCGGCCGTTGGCGAGTCTGCATTATCCGCATTGTTGGGTAGCTGCTTCTGGCGAGGGCTGACCCGAGGGCGTTTGCGACCAATTCGACGGGCGGCTTCATGGTCGTCAACTTCCTCGGCTTCTTCATTATCGGCCTCGGCGTCGACCTCAGCCTCAACCTCTATCTCGATCTGCTGAGTCTCTTCCCCACTCTCGCCAATCTCGTACGGAGATTCAGGTATAGTGTCTGGAATCTTCGGCTGAGGCTTCCTAGCACTACTAGAACCTGCAGCATCCGGAGGTGAAGAAAGTTCGCCGAAGCCGACGGCACCAGGAGTACTTCGACGATGTTGACTCCGCGTAGACCGGGCGGAACCCGTCGCTGCTGTGCTATTACTTTGGCGAGAATGGCGCGCGAGTGGTGACGATTCGTCAAGTACCTCAGTCGGAGATGATGGTGTTTTCCTTGCGCTTGCTCTTGCTCTTGTGGTCCTTGTAGATAAAGTGCCCATCGTTAGCACACTCTGCCTGGTTTTCCGCGCCAAGGGAGATGACGGTGCGGTTTCGCCAGTGGCCCCTGCTTCCTCTTCTTGCATGACCACCCTTTGCAGTTTTGCGCTCTGGGTTATGGCATCTGTCTGTTCGATACGACGGCGACGGCCGCTCCCAGGAGCCGCAGCTGGGCTTTCTGTAACTTCTTCCACAAAATCTATCATAGACTCATCAGAACGTTTCGACGCTGCAGATTCCCATGATCCTCCAGAAGGCCGTTGCGGGATGGGTTCTGGCAAGGCTTCGAAGCCTCCTTGGTCCTGCGACTCTCCCATGGTTGCTTCAGCAGCTGGCAAACTGCGACGAGTATCACCACTGGCATCATCTTTGGGCGTACCGCCATGGCTTAGATCAAGCGTGCTCAAGCGGGCCGCAATTCTCCTTGTTGTTGTGGGCGGAGAATTCACCTGCGGCGAACCAGTTCGTCGCAATACGTCTGGCTGTGTTGCATTGATCTGGGCGGGTCTCTGTCCGCTGCTCAGCCGTGCTGAAGACCTCGTGGCAATTGAAGCGCTCGGTGGCTGTGAATCTGCAGACCCAGGCTCGTTATTCAGTCGCCGCCGCTTCGCAGATGTATTAGGCTCCGATCGTGTCTGGGGCAGGGGGGGAGACGGATCGGGAGAAGCCTCGGCAACGGGCAGAACGAAGCCGAAGGAGTCGTCGGCGACTTCATGACGTCTGTTGCAAACGCATTAGAATAGACAAAACGGCAGAGAGTATAAGCGAAGGACGGAGAATCGCACCCGGCCCCTCGCATGCGCTGTTGCATGCGCTCCTCTCGGCCTAATGATGCTGGGTTAGTGGGAAGTTCAATGCGGCGGAGATTCTGGACTTACTGGTGGCCATGACGGTCACGAAGCTAGTCTGTTGTTATTTCTGGACGATGAGACCATTGCTAGACATTGAACAAAACAATATCTTTGCAATTGCCAACTATCGGCGAATTGACGTATGGAATGTTCGCATATCGAGGAGGGATGAAGAGAGACGTGTTGGGGAGACGCGCCAAGCCTCATCCCACGCCAACTGTGGCTTGTGCCTTCGATATCGCCCCAGCCACACCACTGTCGCAACCAAGTGTGGCCCAGGACATACGTAATCGCGACACGGAGCTTCCCTTGCGAGCTGAAAGCTGAGGCCTGCACTAGAAGTCTAGAACCACGCAGAACAGGTCGCCAACATCCTTCTCGCGTTGTATTGTGCCGCGCACTTTCCTGCTATGTGAGCTCGGCATTCTTGACACGCCATTATTCATAATCGGCCGCCTCGCACAGCATCGAAGCCGAGTTGCACCAGGCTGTACCATTGCGCATCTCGACAGGATGGGCTGGAACGTGCGTGCACTCCAGAGCGCAACCCCCCCCCCCCCCCCCCCCCCGACATCTCTCTTGCGCTGACCCTGTGGTAGATCTTTCGCATCTTGGGAGACGTCTCCCACCTCCTCTCCAAGGTCATCATCATCTATGCCATCCACCGCAACCGGAGTGCTGAAGGTACCTATGCCCCGAGAAGGAGAACCACGGGCAAGCGTTGCATCGGCTAAACACTGCAATAGGCGTCTCGTGGATCACGCAGGTCCTCTACGCAGTCGTGTTCTGCTCCCGATACACCGATATCTTCAGCGAAACGTCAACATGGAATTACTTCTTTAAGCTGTTCTACATACTCTCCTCCATCTACATCATCGCTATCATGCGCTGGCTCTATCCGCGAACGAGGGAGCGAGAGATCGCTTGGAAGCTCGGCGCTGCCATCCTCGCCGGCTCGCTACTGTTGGCGCCCTTCGTGATGCTCATCTTCGAGGGCAAAGAGCAATGGTCCTTCTTCACGGTTCGCCCTTGTCCCTCCCTACGCTCGGTGCTCGGACCCGCGACTAATCAGCATCTCATAGTGGGTTTGGGATTTCTCGCAAATTCTCGAATCGATATGCGTCTTGCCCCAGCTCCTTCTCCTCCGACAAACGAACGTCCCGACTGTCATCGATTCATTCTACCTCATCTCCCTAGGTTCCTATCGCGCCCTGTACTGCCTGAACTGGATCTGGAGAGAGTTGGACCCGAACGACCGGAAGCCGAACGCCGTGTCCGTCATTTTCGGCATCATTCAGACGGCCCTCTATTTCGATTTCTTCTGGGTGTATTACACGCGACAACGGGTTAAGCTCCGATATGGCGGCATCGTCGATGCGGATGATATCAGGCGAGGCTGGCTTCTCAACCGTATTTTCGGCAACAAGCATTTTGAGAACGACCAAGAAGACGAGGAGAGCGCCCCAGTTCTAAGCGGCGGCGACGAAAACGGCAATGCCTCATCTCAGCGGAGATCGAAGTGGGGTGCCCGGGGTATCTCGATTAGTGCCGACGACACGACACTCGAACACGAGCAACAACACGACCCAAATGATGAGATTTCGGGAGTTATCGATCCGGATGCTAAAATGCAGGATCCTGATGAGCTTGCACGAGCTCTTGATGACGACGATGACGACGACGACGGGGCGGCGCCATCAGGGTCACGCACCAACTCGAACAAGGATATACCCCCTGGCGTGAACAATGAGAATGAGTGGCGGAATGATTAAAGTTCCTATGCGCTCTGATGTAAGGAGATACGATGTAAATTGATTTTGGGCTTGTGGCAACCAACCTCTCACAGGCTACTACGAAATCCGGCTACCAACAATATCTGTTAAATCCATCTGTAACGTGGGTGATTGTTTAGTTTTCAATTAACTAGGTAGGAAAGGGTGCAATGGGGGTCAAGAGTCAAATCGGAAACATACGGGAAGAACAGGACACAATACTGTATTATAGTTGGCAGTGTCACGTAGGCCACAAGTGTATTACATATAATTGATTATATACGCCGCACAAGTTTACGCATGGAAAAGATGTGTTTGCCGTGGTATGGGGATGTTAACGCCTGAATCTAGATATGCAGGGAAATTTTTTTCTTTTCTCTATGTAAAAGGGGGAAGTTAGCTCCGGATTGGAGTAGGCCTTAACTACGAAGTCTCTCCCGTGTGGAATAACCCGTTCTCTAATATAGGTATCCAGACTTCTATATTTTCTAACGTTCTACTTGCACGGAGGACCATCAAGAGTCTAGCGAAGTGTGGGCGGGCGGTTGGGAGAAGGTGTTGAATCGTGGATTCGATGCTTCTTGTCATGAGAAGAAATCAACGTAGAAGGGTAGGTACGGGGCTGGCAGAGTGCAAGACAAAGAACGAGCAGCGAGAAAGTGGTATTGGACATCCAGGAACACATTCCACGGAATAATCTATAAAATGAACTATGAAGTAGTCGCTAGTATTTAAGCTACTCTTTATTTATTTATGTATATTTCGCCGTGGAGGATGATGCTTGTGCAATGGCGTTGTGTTGGCGATGGTCTGCTATCTGTCAATCTAGGTAGGTAGTCTGCGCTGGCCCAAGACCACCACAACCCAGATAATGTCAGATGTCATTATCCCTGATCTAATCGAGCTTGGGGAACGAGACTGGGACCTGTCGGCTTCGTACATGGGAGGTTTGCCTTCACGCGGTAGAAAGCCAGATCAAGATTTCCGTGGCCTAGGGTAGTGCGCGAGTGTAGGTGTATTAGTGTACTCTCCCCTAGCAAACCCCATCTTACTCCTAAAGCTAGTGTAACGGCCGCGTGCATGGTTCGCCGGGAATATTGAATTCATCGTGGACCAGAAGCTTAACCTTGGAGAAATATGGGACTGTTACGAGTGTTCTACCTACTTGGTATGTAGGGTAAGTAAGGTAGGTAGGCTGCATGTGATTTCTACAGCCATTTATGGATATCATATGCAAATTGCGAGCGAGTATTGCATGTCGTCTTAGGTATCGCTATTAATCGCGCAAGGTATTAGATGTTACTCGCGTACGGTGGCTAGTTTCAGTTATGGTTATGAGGGTCCAACTTTGGTATCATGTTAGACCTAAAGGTAAAGTCAGTACATATATGTATCGTGCGATGGTCGAGGAGAAGCCCGGGGAGTTATTCAATAAGAGAAAAAAGGTTGAGTTCCGCCAACGTTCGACATAATTAAATCCCTTCGAGTGGCCCCTATTACTTTCTTGTCAGCATTATGACTCTACGGTCCAGATAGGTGTCTCCGATGGATGTTGGTCTATATGGAGAGTAGATCCTCTGCTTGTCCTTATAACCTCACTAGAGCCCGAGTGTTAGATCACCCCAACTGGCAATGAAGAAGGAAGTATGTGATACGGCCATCCAGGGTGAGCACCCCCTGTGTAAGTGAAGTCATACATGGTTATGTATCCTAAAGTAACCTGGATGCGAATCTGTGGTACGGTAGATGAGCGACTTTGTCAGACTCCCACGGTCATGATAATCGCCAACAAGTTACAGTTACACCTGGATACTTTCAATGCCATTGCGAACTCCTATTCGGATGCCCAGTACCAACCCAAGATTTGACGCAAGAATAAAATTACTCTCCAACCTAATACATGACACTAGCCTCCCAGACGTAAATCCCCGAACACCGCCCTACGGTATCCGGGCGATTTTCCAGTACGCTCGAAGAAGGCCCAGCCCTCCACTTTGCGTCTCGACCGTTCGTCCACGCCCACGGTCGTTCGGGTCTTTCGCTTGACGCTGCCGTTTCATGTTCCCCAGCGGGATTTGTTTTCTGTCTCTGCCATAGGGCAATTGGTCATGCTTCGAGTGATATGTGTGTGGTGCTTGAGTAGGTTCATGGGGGGACGCGCTGCGCCATGTCGTGTCCGTGGGCACCCCATAATTGCGGTAATCAGTCACATTTGGCTTGTCATGGATGCCGTCATTCGCCAGCGTCGGCCATGGGCCTACCCAAGTACCCGACAGTAAACCCGCAGTCCACCATTGTCCAAAGCGCCCTGAAGCATCCTGCGTCCCTACGGCGGCGTGCACATTGTGCCGGAGCCAACCACTGTAAGATTTGCAGGCTTCGGCGTGAGACTTTTTTATGTTTGTAAAGGCACGCCTGTTGACTTGTAGTTTGAGGTCTAGTGGTGGCGTCTCCAGAGGGGCGCAAAAAGCCGTGAGATGGTGATAGAAGATTCCCTTGAAAGTCTGGCCATCTTGGCTACACGTTCCGCTCGCATCACAAGAATCCTCCATAATGCCCAAGCGTCCGAGCCCGTGCCAACGAGGAAGAACGCCAGCTCTGATCTCTAAGAGGTCATCTAGTGGGCTATCTAACCTGAGGTTATAACCAGTAGCTTTGATCACGTTTTGAATCAAATGGTGTCCATCCGTGAGAAACGACGGTGCACCGGTAGCATCCCACAACCCGCGTTGGCCAGTCAGAATGACGCCTTGGTTGTATGTAAATACCATCTCATCACGGGCATCGCATCTAGTGTTGTTATTGTCTTCGTCGAGATATCCGCTAATGTGAAAGCCGTCTACTATCAACCCCTGGTCATTCGTCATGTTGGAGCTCCGAAGCCATCGGTAGCCTTCAACGGCAGCTTTCAAATACCTAGGGTCTCGTGGTCCACTAGATACCGGTGAATCCGGGTCCTTGGGATTGAATTTGTCGGTGTGGTTATAAAATGGAGATTCGTTATCATCGCCAGGGAAATAGAAGTACATTGAAATGGACGCGGCGATGAAGAGTTCGTTGGTGATAGCATTCTTATATGGTAGTAGGCGGGGATTCCAGATCATTCCTCCATTACACAACTCAGTATCCCAGCCGTGCGAGGCAAGGTCCCAGAATACACGCGCCCGATGTGAAAACGCCGGAAGCCATGCATACCCGTGATATGGCTCATTAGATATTTTTGTGTAGGTATCAAATATCCCATCAGCGACGCCACGCGTTGCTTCGGACAGATGCGGACGAGCGAGGACGTAATGCAGGTCATTATGGGTGTTGACGAATTTGATCGCCTCAAGCCAGCCTAGAACGACCCAGAGAATATCGTCATAAGCTTCGGTTCTTATGACCAGGGCGTCCTGTCCGAAGTAGAAGGCAATAAGCTGGGTGAAGTATTTGTCGATTAGGTTGGAGGTCCGCCGCCAATCGACGACGTTGTATTCCTTTGAATTTAGGAAGATCAGGTCTTCGGAAACGCTGCGGGTTACCCCTGAGATATGTGTGCCTACCACGGCCGCTGTCCAATCGATGGCATCGGGCCAGGTGCCCAGCCAGGGAGCGAAGAACTCGGATTGTGTGACATTCAGCGCGTCCAGAAGACCGGCGAACACACTATCCTTGGCGACATGGGTTGATCTAGTCTTGGATTTAGAGGCAATATTTACGGAAGCAGGTAGGAAGCTTGCTGGCGCAAGTGGATCGCATTGCCTCTGTGACTTGGAGAAAACAGTGCATCTATCAGGCAGGCTGAATCCAATGGCTATCCATGCGAGAAAGATGCAGCTGAGCAAAATCCGGGGCATCGTAGTGACACGCCTCAAAGTTCCGGCTGCCAAGGCTTGAGCGAAGGGAGAAGAAGGGTCCGGACTGTGATGTATCTCGGCAACGATTGACTTGTTCAGACACAGGGTATTTCAGGAGACTCTCGGAAGAGCAGGCCGACATGTCCAAATGCGACCTCGAAGCATCAGGACAATAGAGCGTCGAAGTCGCGCAAATCCAGCGAGGATGGAGTAACAGGAAGAATGCGAAGGAAGGGCTGAAAGATATACGAATCTGAGTTGAGTGCCAGCTGGATAAATACGGGAAAGCCAGTTTCAAGAGACTACTACGACTGGGCACACGACACCAAACTAAAGCCAAGACAGAAAATATAATGTTGAGATCGCCGCTATCGAGAAACTTGTTGAGCCACCTTGCGTACATGAATGGCTCTGGACAACTCTATAGTGTAGCCATTCGAAGTTAAAAGGCATCCCGGAGGAGAGGTAGCCAGGCAGATCTCGAAGGAGTGACGATGCGATACTTTGGTAGCTCCCCCATTTGCCTCTTTGCTCAGCTGAGGTATGTCTCGGATCAGCTTCTACCGGTAGACTACATAGTGGGGTAATACGCACTAATCTTAAGCAGGTTAGACAGGTACACACACATGAAGCCAGAAGCTACCAATTAGACCAGTATCGGATAGAGCTATGTTCGAACACGTGGGGTAGCGATTGAAACGAGATGAGCATTGATTCACTACTGCTTTAAGACGAAGCAGAGAAAGTCGCAATATGTTGAATACAATAATTATTCCAAGTTGTCGATAAACTCCAGCGTTTCCGAAACGTTGAACCATCCACCAAGTGATCATCTTCCATCCTATTTGTACACCAACGACAAGATCGTCTAACTATATATATAATATATATATAATGCCACAATACGCGTTCCTTCATATTCCGGATGTGTGTTGGGTTTCAAGCCGCTCGTTGATATTCCCTAAAACTCTACGTCCTCGGCCGCAATGTACGTAACTCCTCCTGCTAGACATGTGTGTCTAACTTGATAATTCACACTAATCGAGGAGACGACCTGTGGCAGGCAGCAGACTGGCTTCATCATAGGAACCGTCTCTCGAACTCGTGAACCAGCTTGGGGGTAATCTCATCACTACTGAGGCCGTGAACCTCCCACAAAACGCCTTTCTTGGCATAATGCTCTAATAAAGGTTCACTAGTCTCCTGGAACTTCTGGAAACGCGCCCGGTAGACCTCCTCGCTATCATCGGCGCGCTGTACAAGTGGCTCGCCCGTGATATCGTCACGTCCTGGTACTTTTGGGGTGTTGAATGTGGTATTGTATATACGACCTGATGGCTCGTGCACCCACCGCGACGATATGCGCTCCATGATCACCTCGAAGGGTGTCTGGAGGGATACCACCCAGTTGATAGGCACAACGTCGTCCAGTCGCTCGGCCTGGACTGCGGTGCGTGGGAACCCGTCAAGCAGGAACGAGGCCGATGGATCCTCGGATGCTTGGCGTGACAGACTTGCGCCTGCATTTGGGTTTGTATCTATACCGGGAATGGCTTGATCTGTAGCGGCGTCGATTGCAGACGCGGCATCACCCGAGGCAGCGGGTGCAAAGGCCATGAAACTAGGCTGACCACCCGCGATCCACCCGCGCCGGGAAAGCTCGTTGGCAATCAAGCGAAGAATCATTTCATCGGGAACTAAGCCACCCGTCTTCATGGTCTGCTCGACCTTGATGCCAAGAGGTGTGCGGTTCTTGACATTGTGGCGGAGGAGGTCGCCGGACGAGATGGCTGACAGTTGGGGGAAGCGTGAGAGCAGGCGTTCGGATTGGGTCCCCTTGCCAACTCCCGGCGCGCCGACGAGGATCACACGGGCCGCTCGGCGAAGGCGCATAGTATGCAGAACAAGGCAGATGGGGATTTCGGTGCGTGCGGCGGACAGACAGCGTGGAAGTCTCGGAGAGCGGCCGGACTTGTGGGAGGTCGGTTGAACCCGAAATCGAAGGAAGCAGGGTCAACGCTTTCGTGTCCGCCACCACTGCGGGGTGGTTCAAGGAAGCAATGCGCGATGCCGCCGAGTCGGATGGGTTGCCTAACTCGGCGAATGCCTCGGAGGGTCGACGTGACGATGACGGACGGGGCGGACCCAGGCGGATCTCAAGCAAAATATCAAACGAAGTCCATTGTGTCGCAAGCTCTTCGATGTCCGAGTAATAAACTGATGGATGGGGCTTGACCGAGTGGCGTGTTGAAGTGAAGCGAGGGTAAAAGTGGTACGACAACAACGGTGGTGGGGATTAAGGCGACTGCGTCTCCCAAATCCGAACCCAACTCCTCCGTCTTGCTGAGGAAGTGTCAAGGGGTCCGGTATCTATAATCTGCTTAGTGTAGGTAGGTAGGAACTTGACGCTCCCTAACTGGACACACCGAACTCCGAAGCCAATGGCGGAAGTGCTCTAGGCCTGATAGGGGAATGCCCCACAGGTTATGCACCCCACTTCCGCTAAAGTCGCTAAGTGAGTTTAGTGTACTCGCTCCTTGTCCTTGGGTCTAACGAACGGCAGAACGGACGAAACACAGCACTAGGTACCTGGAAGAAACCATGATATAATAATCCATTCGTGTTACTAATTTGCGCGTCTTTAAGTCGATGCGCGTTATAAACATGAGCAAGATTCCATGCAAAAATCGAGTCTTCCCGGGTGCTTTGTAAAATATCGATGGATAGCGGTTCTTCACCAATCCCCTTGCAATGAGCTTGACGCATGTGCGATCAACAACAAACCCCGAACAGTTCCAGGCAAGCCTCCATACCCGTTGGTCCGGCAGGTCGTCCAACATGTGGCTGCAGGCTTATCACGGGACAGATATCGTAGCCGATTCTCGCCGGTCATAGGCTGTCCATACAGATATCTGCACCTGTCGATGTTGTGTGCAACGACCTCCTGAACCGAGGCTCGCATCCAAACAACCCAACACGATTGCAGGACCCGCAGCCTATTGGCAATTCCGCTTCTGATTGGGAGAGTACCCCGATTTCGTTACATAAACCATCATCAAGGCACCCCGGCCAACTCAGAGCAGAGATGTGTATGCCTTACTTGGGAATTGCAGGCGCCTCTTGGTTTATTCAGTCTATCGCTGCAGCCTCGGACGGGATCTTCAGAGCATTCCCACCAAGTTGGACACGAATGTTTCGTGAGAGGAATTATTCCATTATCAAGCCTTACTTCGGTTGGCCCAAGTCCATGCATAAATACAGAATGCTCCAGGACCTTACAAAACCCGCTCTCCCTGAATCCCACAAAGCTCACCGGGTATAATATATGCAAAGTCGTCATCGCATGCCCTGGTGTCACTTGTAATCGTACAGTTCTAGCAGTATGAGAGACCGTGCCAAAAAGGCCCAGTTCTATGTGTGCGCCATGTCGGCGTCGCATGAGTCCATCTCATGATTGTTTTTTCACGGACTTAAGCGCCGAAGCCGAAACCACCACCGCCACCACTTCGTTGTGACTCTTGTTGAAGCAGCTCGGACACTTTCAGGTGGACATCGAAGAATTTGGCAGCGCACCGGTCGAGGCAGACGCTCTCGCCCTTATTGAGTTCGGCCTCGCGGTAGTCGTGGGGAACGCACTTCTGTTGGCATGCTTTGGTGAGGCTAATAAACGACAATTGTGAGCACATCATACCCCCCGAGCTAAACGATGCTTTTTCGAGCAATAGGAAAGCCGGCACACGACCAGGTTTATTGTTGACTTCGCAACGGTCAAACATACCGGTTGGCCATCTCGCCGAGGAGCTTCATTTCAGTCTCGACGGCAGCTATCTTCTCTTCCGACGAAGGCTGTGGTCTCCCAAATCCAAGGAACGACATATTGGCGGTAGTTGTTGGTGGACTAGATTGGATTCACCGGGTTTTATGTTGACGGTGGATTTGTTGTAAAATGCAATGAATGAATAAGCAGTCTTTTGCAAGATGCACGGCTCCGGCTTTCAGGCCAAAATAGACCCCCGTTGCTATAATAGGAAGGCGGTGTGCCGGATAATCGTTATGCCATTGGCAGCTGCGCTGGCAGAAAAAAAGCCCTGTGGACGGGAGGTCCCGTAGCGCGGAAGGACATCGGTCTCTGCGGACACGTGCATTTCTTTTATTTCTCGACTTATATTTCCCTCTCGTGATAATCGGCGAACTGTTTTCGCTGAAGAGGATCTGGCTTGCGTTATTATGCCGCCACTTCTAAACATTCCCCTCGCTGGTCATAATCGCACCTTTCCTACAGCACTCCAAGTATTTTACCGCCGGTGTGAAAGGGCAGCGAGCACATTGGGACACTTGGGTTTGGATCCAGAGGCGCTGTAGAGACTTTCCCGTCTCCTCGAGAGAGTAAGTCGGAATCTGCCATGAATACCTCGGCCTACAAAAATGATGATATTGCTTTTAAGAACCGTTGCGACTGACACCGCATTTGTGGTGCTTGATCTCACTGTGCCAGCCTATCTGACCACCCCAATTGTCGTCGATTGTGCATGCTGAAGCTCCAATCCGACCGATGTACAAGCTGACTTGCTCAAAGGCCATCGAAATGGATAGCCCTCAATGTCTGCGCTTTTTGCGCCCGTATCTATTGGGGCTGCCACCGGCTAACAGGGCTGTGTATTCTCGGCTCTTTGCCTCTTGCACCAACGCACGTAGCAAGTCCTTCTCGTGTATCGCGCAACAACAGAGAGCATTTCATATTGCCGGAATGAGGCGATCTGCGAGCAGCGAATCTGCCATTCCAGCGAATGAACTGGCGACCGCAGCTGACCGTGCGGCCACGGTCGAACGCCGTGTTCAGAAGCTCCAAGAGTATGATGTGCTCCAATTTCCCAGGCTAGACTACAAGACCGACCGCGTCACAATACCTGCTTTTCGTCGGAAGTTCGAAGATGAAGCGTCAACACCAGCCTCGGAGAATGTCACTCTCGAAGGCAGGATCATGTCCATAAGACGGGCAGGATCCAAGCTCGTTTTCATCCATATTCTAGGTGGGTATCAACAAGTTCAGGTCATGGTACACCTGGGCAGCCTCGCCTCGCCCCCGTTAGACCCTGGGGATTTCAAAAAGGCTCTTCATCCATTGCGCCGTGGAGATATTATATCAGTCACAGGCAGAGCTATTCGAACAAAATCGGGTGAACTGACATTGGGGGCACTCAAGCTCCCTGCTATCTTAAGCCCCGCCCTTGCACCGCTCCCAGAAAAGTTAACCAACGAGGAGACCAAGATATTGAATAGACATGTCGACTTGCTTGTGAATCAACGAACTTCTGACATCATTCGGCTTCGCTCTCATATTATCAAGTCCATGCGAGATTTCTTACACGAACAAGACTTTCTCGAAGTCCAGACTCCCATTCTAGCTGACTCCGCTGGTGGCGCTATTGCACGGCCATTTCTGACCGCTGCAACGGCATTTTCCGACAAGCGACTGTCAATGCGAATTGCTCCTGAGCTTTGGCTCAAACGATTGGTCATTGGCGGTAATGATAAGGTTTTTGAGATTGGTCCATCCTTCCGAAATGAGGGCCTCGACACAACACACAACCCAGAATTCACCGCTTGTGAATTTTACTCGGCGTACTTCAATCTGACAGAGTTGATTCAAATAACCGAAAGTCTCATCACTCGTCTCCATCATGACGTTGATCAGGTCATAGCAACCCGCTTTACATCTCTTCAGAAACCACAATTCCCGATAGCAAAGGGCCAGTGGAAGCAAGTCGAGTTCATCCCTGCACTTGAAGATATCCTCGGCTTCCGTTTCCCGGACTTATCAAAACCCGATGCTCTAGAGAAGCTTACCGGTTTGCTTGCCCAGCATCATGCATCGTTATCAATTTCAGGGATGGTGCTCAACAAGCTGTTGGATCATTTAGCTACAACCTACCTCGAGGATGTGTCCTTGAGCCAGCCATTGTTTATTGTACACCATCCCGCCTGTATGTCTCCTCTGTCGAAATCTTTTGTTTGCCCCAAGACCGGTCAACTCGTGTCTGCGCGCGCCGAGTTGTTCATCCAAGGTCACGAGATAGCCAATATGTACGAAGAAGAGAATGATCCTTTCGAACAGCGCCGGAAATTCGAACTCCAGGTAGAATCTAAAGTAGTTGGCGAGGAAGGGTCGGCCGAAATCGACGAGAGCTATGTTCAAGCCCTACAACATGGGCTTCCTCCCACTGGTGGATGGGGCTGCGGTGTTGACCGGCTCGTCATGTTGTTTTCTGGCGCATCGAGGATCGGCGATACTCTTTCGTTTGGCAGTCTGAAGAATGTTGTCTCCCTTTCTCAAGCTGCTAAGAGCTCGTAATTTGTGCTACGCATTGTATACTACCTTATATGTACATTAGAGATGATACCCTCAGCAGATATAGAATAGCTGTATAGGTCTCTACACCTTTACTCATGGTTCCCAACTATACCCTTTTTTTTTCTTTTTCTTTTTTTGGTCCCCTTGCATTCTAGATCTTTCTTCCTTCTCCATTTCTCATTACATGCCCACTGATTTTTATTACATTATCGGTAAAGTTTTTACGTCTTGGATACCAATATCTCCATCGTTCTTATTTGCAAAAGCAGTTGATGTCACCTAACCCACCTACCTATAAATACCTATTTGTACTGCACACGGTAGCCACAGTACTGGCCTCCACCCCATCCACAACTCATAATACAATGGAATGCCTATACAATGCCCAATCAGTCTACAGTCGAGCTAGTCGAACTCTGAATGAGTACCACGCTGGCATGAAATTTCGTTAGCAGAAGTATTATAAAGTTAGTATCGTTCGTCGTGGGCATAGTTATATCACATCACGTCAGGCGGCGAAACCACGACATTTTTATTGGGGGAGGGATTTTTGTTTTGTTTTTGTTTTCCTTCCTTTTCTGCCTAACACAACATCCCGATTCGCCTTGCGGTGCGCGAGATCCGTTGCGTAACGTCCTGCGCTGCTGATAGAAGGGGAAACCGGGGGGGAAATTCTCAGTGACTTGAATAAAAACCATCGCGTGAAAAACAACGCTGACCCTAATAGTGCGCCGTGATCAATGCACCATGTCGTCTCATGCCGTGCCGCGCCATGCTATGCCGTGTCCATCACCATCGTCGTAACCCTTGCCATCACCAACCAGGTAGCTGTTATGCCGTATGCCGGAATGACAGCGAAATAGAAAAACCTGACGGTAGATAGCTTTCCCATAAACCCCCCCCCACCCCCCCTTGCCCCCTCTCTCTCCCGCAAAAGCTCCGCTGTTGAAAACCGGTGATCCGTATCGATTGTATGCCTTTTATATCGTCCGTTGATGTCCATAGGTAGATGGCCATCGAAATATGATCATTGAGATGGAACCGTTTAGATCCGATGTTTAACCCCCCCTTCGTTAAACGGATCGATTTGTATGATATATGAAGGCGAACCAGCGACGAGAGGAAACCGGCCGGCAGAGCTGGAAAGAGATGATGCGAAGAATATATCGCTTCGTAATCGCGTGTATGTCGTAAATGAAATGCAGTGGTAATATCTTAGATCGGATGTATATGTCTTTGGTATTGCAGCGCGCCTTGATGGTAGTCGAAATATTTGATATGGATAGAGAGCACATTGGGTGTATGTGTCGTTGGTCGCCGCCCCCGAATGCAATAGTGTTTAGACCGTGTTGTGTTAGCTCCCTCGCTGTGCTTGGGAAGACCGGGCTTAGTTCCCCTGGCTACGTCGCTGAGGCGCAGTAGTGTTCTGAGATTGCGATGCGGCGGTACTTGGTGTCGTCCGTGTTATGCGCAGGATTCTGTTTCTGATCGGCTGAGGAGTGCCGGAGGCGGAAACCTGTCGCGTTGGTCTCTGCTGGTGGGAAGGGACGGATTGGGATGTCGGAGTAATAATCGCCTTTTTTGTGGGTTGGGTTGCCTGTGGTTCCCGTCTCTGATGAGGTAGAAGGCGTTGAGATGCCGGAGCAGTAACTGTTTTCTTTGTTGATTGAGCCGCTTGAGGTCCTCGCCCCTGATGAGGTAGAAGGCGTTGTGGCGGCTGTGCAACTGTTTGAGCTGGCCGATCATGGGGAAATACAATTGGTACTAGTCGCGGAGTCTCTGAACCTGTCTCTTGATGAGAAGGGGTGTCCAAAGACGACGCCACACGCGCATAAGTTAATGGCTTCTCTTGAGGTGTACTCTGCGTCGGTTGAGAGACCTGGAGCCCTCGCCGCTGGTGTGGGAGAAGGTGTCGAGGCGATGGTGTGACTGTCTGCGCTGTATTTCCAGGAAAGGGAATAATCTGTGCCGGCTGGACAGGTGGGCGTTGACCTGGGAGAGTACTCTCAGTTGGTGCCACATATACAGGACTTGACGGCGATTGTTGAGGCGTCTTCTGATCGTATATATCTCGCCCTGGTGGGATTGGTCTTTTAGGAGTAACTGGCGACGATGAGGTCTGCAAAATCGCATCTTCTTGGCTGCTCGGAGCACTCCAATGGCCGTTATTGATCGATAAAGTTGTCGCAGAGCTATTATGACTAGCCGGCTTAACGGGGCTGTCCTCGTCCCAATCGTTGCTTTTCGGACTTGAAAAGCCGGGTTCCTTATTCTGTGTTTTGTCTGTAGTGCTGGCTGGAGACGAAATGGTAGTATTGGGACAGTCGTGTGAGTTCTTAGCCACGATGTTCTTGTCATCGGGTTCTTCCAGGTTATCTTTCCAGTACTCGGGCATCCCACCCGAGCGACCCAGCATCGAGGCAATATTGCTCTCAAAGTTAAATATTGGTATGGGTGCAGTGTTGACGAACTGACCATTCTCGAGGGCTAATTCAGCCCGGTAATCCCGCATATTCAGTTCCCAGCTGCGGCAAGGACGCTCCAACGATCCGTTGTCTCGGTCCCGCTGGTTGGTGCCCAACACATATTCCAACCGCAGCTCTTCGCGCTGGAGCTCTTCCCTCTTTGCCGATTTTATGACGCGATCATTGTAGGAGAGATGATCATACATCTCATCTATAATCTCGATGGCGGCACGGGTCGTTCTAAGCTGAGATGGAATCTGAATGGTGAGCTCTTCCCACAATTTTTCTGCCTCCTCGTGGAAGTCTGTGTCAACCATGCCAGGTCTAGAGAGAATAGCGTCTCGCGGGGGGGTAGCCTCTTTTCCAGATCTGGCTCTGGCCCCTGCTCTCGCAGGCTTAGAGATATTTCGTAGTACCTTCCTCACAGACAGCTCCTTGGAGTGCTTGCCTCTGAATACACGCTCGGCTAGATCGCGTCTCAGCTTGTACAGATGCCAATTGTGCTTAGAAAGATAAATTGCCAATTGGCAACCATGGCAGAGGACACATTCTGCCCGGCGCGCCAGGACATTGGCCATAAAGAAGCACGCAGGCAGATCTGTTTTGCATTCGACGCAATGTGTGAGCTTGAATTCGCCACGAAGGACAATCAAGTCACTTAGTCTTTTCTGAAGCATTGGCCGGCCGTTGCAGGAGACAATAAGGTCTTGCCATAATGTGACGTCCATAGCATACTTCATCTCCTCGGATATCAGGGGAAGCTTATTGTGGCCATGAGGGTAGTACGTGCCAGTTCTGCACCCGTGAGGAACACCAACGCCCGAGTGATGCTTGTTTGTTTTGTAGTCATGGATAGCCTCAATGCATTCCAGAATGCTTGCCATAGTGCGAACTGGGAGCCGGTCAAGGAATGACCGGAATCCTGTGCCGGGAGTGAAAAAGTCCTGGCTTCCCTTGTGACATAGATCCCGAATGCTCAATAGCAGGGCTGTAACGGCCTTGTTGGAGTCGAGCCAATCCTTTTCTTCGGGGACAATGCCGTATTCGCCGACATGCCCAGTACCATCCGGCTTGTAAGGGGGGCCCTTGTAATAAAAGGGGGTGAAGTCAGCGGCAATATGTGGCTGATTAAGCTTTGCACGCTCCTCGTTGATAGCATTTATGGCATGCAGGAATGGTTGGGTGTCGCCTAGGGTGAGTAAGAAGCATTGGTGAACCCCGAGAGCTTCCAGTACAGCCATCTCCGGAATGATGCGCTGTAATGCTTCGACGTTCACCCACGGCAGGCTATGGAGAATCAAGTGCTTAATTGCATGCCCGTTCAGATAAACAAGGTGCACTAACAAGAGAGATGTTAGAAATAACGTCGTCAGAATCTATTACCAGAGGAACCAGGACTCACATAGCTTATAATGAGCCGTCATGCTGCTCGCAAAATCCGTTTCCTCGTACTCCTTAACACTGGAAGTCACGGGGTATCCAGCCTTGTTGACGACCACCTCCCGTGAGGGGCCTTGATCTTGCGGGCGAACTGGGGAGATGATGACACTTGGGGAGAAAAATCGTTTCTGGACCCCTTTAACTGTTTGGGAGCCATTCGCTCTATTTTTCGCTCGCTCTCTGCGCTCCTCTTCTTCCTGGGCTTCTTTCCTACGCACATCTACTAGGGAGTCCATATCCCACCCCAAAAAGTCATTCTTAGTAGCGTCGAGGTGCATCTAGATAATTATTAGTGCTCAGGCGAGAATAACCAAAATCTTAATTCCTTACCCAGAAAGACTGTACCATGCCCGCAAAGAACTGGGATGTTGCGCATAAATTCGTGAGGTCCTTAGACCGAGGAATAATGTGGCCGACAATTTTGTTAAATAACTCAGGTGTACCGAAAACCTGACGGACTAGGTCGGGCTGGTTTGCCTGTGGTCGAGTGAAGGATCTCGTACGGAAATATAGGGGGGCCTAGTAAGAAGGGTTAGAGGACATACGCAACAGATTTGATGATGTCAGTAGCTGTCTTACCTTCATAGTTCCGTTTTGGATGTTAGGATAGTGAACGGCCATCTCAAGAGTTTTTTTTTCAAGAGGCGTAAGCTCGTCGATCTTACGTCCTTCGAAATTATAGTACGCGTTGAACTCGGGGTGATTGATCGCATCGTTTGTGTTGAGCTTAGTCGTCGCCTTCTCAGCCTTCGCCCGAGCGGAGACGAAGGTATGGACGCCATCACGGGGAGTTCTCCCGCGAGGCTTGTCGCGAACCGTCGACAAAGCTCCAAATCCATGAGGTGGTTGCAGATCCTTGGAGAACAAGGAGCGCTCGGTTTTCAAGTCAGGTGAAGCCTCTAGGGGAGCCGTTGCATGGGAAGGGCTCGCTAAGCGATATGGGATAGCCGTGTCATTAACCCGGTCTCTGTACCTGTGAGGCAAAGGAGCCATTTTTGTGACCTTGGTTAAATGGCTCATATGCAATGCTCTAGTAATTCGGGACTTGCCAATCTGTATAGGTCTTGGTTAGTAGTTGCCTGCAAAGCTTCGAAGGTTGAGCAGTAGATAATCAGCACCGAAAGCAGAGCTATGACAACACAAAATTAAAGATCGGTATGGCGAGTTAAGAGTGCCAACAAGGTAAGTCAATGTATTCAGCAGATAGTCAGATAGTACTGAGGCGCAATCAGGAAAGGAAGGAAATCACAGATAGAAGAGGAACCGCGCAAGGGCCACTAGACCCACGCATCAATGCAGCCTCCTAGCAACGGGCAAGAGTTATTAAGAACCTACCTGGTAAAACTGATCAAGGAAATCCCTTTCGGATGCAGTAATTGTGAGGTTGCGAAGGGGTGGTGCAGGTTGGGGATATCAGTATATGGGAGCCGCGAAGTTGTTCGAGATTGGATGATGAAGGAGAGATGCAGAAGTAAAAAATAAACAAAAACAAAAACAACATGTAATGGGCTGCCGTGGTGTAGTAACCAGGAAACAAGTAACGGAGTGCCGCTTCAAGGTTATCGAAAGAATATGATTTTACATTATAGTTTAACCGGTACTTACTCTTAAGGCTCGGTTCGAAGGTGATAGAAATGCAAGGTGGAGCTAGTGAAAATAATAGCAAAGCTAGAGGTACCTCTTCATAGAAACTTTATTGTTGGTTGTTGACACACTGGTATGTGGGTTGACAGCGGAAGGAAGGATTATATGTGCCGAATCGGATGAGGACGATGGTTTGACGTGTGAAATGGTCTCGGTGGTGGGTTATGAAGGGTTTCAAGTGAGGAATCAAGTAGGCTTACCAAGGGATCTCGACAGCAGGAATGGTTCCGAGCTAGAAATTTTGGCGACTTCTAGCGCATACAATAAGCTGAGAGTATCCGATTTTGTAGTCCCGAAAACAATTGTGAGACGAAACTTGTTGTTGAAGGTACAAGCGTGGCGATGAGATAATATAATGATATGAAGAAGGCGGCGGTTGCAGAAGAGAAGAAGTGAAGGCCAGAGACTGCCAAGCGTCCTGAAGACAAATCGCGAAAGAGAGAGGGAGGGGGGGAGAGCGAAAGTCGAGTGCCACTGATCTGGATTTGCTCTATTCCCGTGATCGTCGTGTAGAACAAAGAATAGCAATGTGAATAATACCGGTGGCCTTGAGTGAATAGGGGAAGGGTTGAGTGAATGGCCTGTAGGTTACATGCTTTATATCCACTAAGAGTGTGGATTGGATTTGTTGAATTGTGATTCCCATTTCTACCTGTGATGTGGTCACTATGACGTGGGGAGCCTTCAGAAATACAGATGGGATGGCCTACTAAGTCGCTATCTCATAAAATGCCATCAAAGTGGAACTCAGAATGCGGCTCAGGGGATAACTGTGGAATCATAGGCTGGGGATATAGTGGTGAAGATGCTTTTGTGTATATCAAACATAGAATGTTTGCTCCTTGATATGATCGTAAACCATGACTGCAACAGCATTTGATGAATCGCAAGTCGCGTAAATTTGACTTCAAGAGAGAGGATGAAAAGGTGCTCCGAATAATACAACTATCTGTCATTATTTGTGTTCGTATTTGACTTACCTCAACTACATATAACAATTTAGCCATAGATCATATTATCGTCTAGGGGCCACCTCATCACAAGTTGTCGCGGTTGTAAGCTCCTTTTCGAATAGAGAAGGGACGGATAATTATAGAATGTAAAAGCGACATGCTAGACTTCCCTTAGATCTTACCTGACGAGGTGATGATGGTATGGAGACTAGGTTAAGTAGCATATTGACCCATCTGCCAACCCACTGTCATAAGAATGCCATAGATGGGGTTGCCTTTTGGTTGTACGTCCCAAGAGTGTACTCATTTTTAGTGGATGGCTTGTAAAAGGCAAAAAACACCCAAGTAGAGCTGGTCAAGAAGGCAGTAAGGTAAGTAATGTCATATAGAAATAATTGCCTTGCTGTGTACGCTCTTGATCTAGTCGCTTTGGGTAGATGCCGGGATGAATTGCCATCATGGGGAGTGTCGGGAAAGCACGGAGGCTCTTGAGAATTCGCATGAAGGTAGCTCTCGAGATTGTGCCAGCGTACCACGGCTTTCAGGGCATTGCAACTGGAGGGAACGTTTCCTTAAAAGAGGCTGGGAAAAGGGAAACCAGATTGGGTAGAAGGAAGCAAAAGATATATAAACATGAAGCGATGTGGCTTTCAATGTCATGAAATATATATATGTGCGTTGGGAGGTGCTACGAGGCTCTGCGGAGTGCGTTGCGAGAATAGTACTAATCTTGATCGCACTGTACTTGGGCGATTCTAATTTCGAGCACGATGCTAAAGAAGACGATGGAGATGCTGCTAGATATGGGCCACGACAGAGTTTTCGACTTCCCACTATGTTGCAGCAAGAGAGACAATTCGGAGGCTTTGATCGTTACTTGCAAGTTTGGCGAACGCGGTGATACATAGAGTAGACTAAAGCATGGTTAGAAACGGCCAAGACGCGACGAAGTATTCTATTAGGAGAGATTATCTCAGCCACGAAGATGTGCCAGTGGATCCCATTACTGTGATCACTGCACAGCTCCTAGGCGAGACGAAAACAATGTCATGAAATGTACCTAGCCGAATGAGTATCACGTCAGAGGGGCCAGGTATCTCGACTACGGCTTCGATTACAACTCGGACCACAATCTCGCAGGTGCGATAAGGGTGATGGGTGTGGGTAGGATATATCTGTCATTTCTTCACAATGTTGCGAGATCGCGACAGATGGCGTCAAGATCCAGGCATCCGTACACCGAGATTCGACTCCTCCTCTGCTGATACATTCAAGACAATCCAAGAGCTGAGAAAGATGTGTTGCCGGTCTTGGCCAGAGCTCTACCGGTAGGAAGAGGTCAAAACTGGAGCTGTTGATTACATAACCCAGCTCACTTGGCTTGTACCCGTCCAAGGATGGAAGGTCCCTGCTGGAGCGCATGCGAACCTCCGTTTCATGCATCATTTTAGTATAGGTCTTTGTGAGTAGCCGATTAGCGCTCGAAGGAAAATCGTCCGAGTCCGGCTAGTCTTGGGGGACAATTCTGTCGTGCACTGTAGCGTAACGATGTTGGTGGGTAATCGACATAGTACAGTATTATAGGCAGTACCTACTTACAGTACGGGTAGACGGCTTTTGCCAAACTCGTCGAACGGTTTCGCGTGGAACCGCGGAGCCGTCCGATCCAACTGAAGAGTGGTGAAGCGGTATGTGTGTATCGGGACCAACGTAACCACGCAAACCCCAGCCAATAGTCACGATGATATGCAGCTCTGTCCTTAGATGCGACTTACCGCCTTTTGCGTTGATGGTGTCTATCTCATGATACCATTACATACGTACTGTAGGAATTCATCACAGCGATGGGGCGCGGTGGTGATGGTGCCTTTCCCTCCGCTGCTTCTGGACCCTCGAGGAATAATTACTGCACCGCATGACCTATGACGCCACCCTGGGGATCGATTTATCTACTTCTAGATAGGCAGAAATGGGACAGGTTTCGGTACCACAGCGTCGCAAGTGCCTATCTGCGGTAATCTTGGATGTACTGTTGGGTGCTCTGTCCATCTTGACCCGCTCATGTGTCAGTCCTATTATGCGAGAGCACCCCTTTGAAACCGTTGCTGTAGATAGAGGGCCTTGAGGGTAGGTACTAGAGTGGACAGAGAGGGGTAGCGAGTGGCAGGACTCCTACTCCCTATGTACTCGCGTACAAGTCAAGACAATGATCTGCAGGGCGCGGGCTGCGCGGGGCTTCGGTTTTTCGGCTGTCCACCTGCAAAGGGATCATGTTGCGTTGCAGAAGCCGCGTTCTGACCACACTACGCTATGAAGCCCGACATGGAGATTGGTTGGGCGAGAATAGTGGCGTTCTGGTGTGGGATGCAAGAATAGTGGGATGCGGTCGCGTGCTCGCGCTGCACACTATCATTCTCAAGTCATGTTAGGTGCCCATTATCTACCTACTAGTAGTGTGGATGGCCAACCACTCATCAGCCGGGCTGCTAGGACTGCATTGCAGACTGGAGACTGAGGGGGAGTTGACGCCCTTTGATGGGCATTCCCCTGCAGCTGTCGATAGGCATACGCATAGGCGCCAAACCTTTGAGCTGCAAACAGCCCGCAACCTCTGGTGCAGTACTATGTGGAGAATGATATCGGGAAGTGGTGCATGGACGATTTTTTGCAGGATGGGTAGTCGGAATGCCGGAGATGGACCAGCGACGGAGGGCATTTGGCATCTCGAAGTTTCTTGGCGCCGACAACACTCGAGGGCTCGGCATCAGATGGAAGGGATTTGTGATGATTGATGATCTCGAGGTGCAGCATCGTAGGCTAGGTGCGTGCGCCCCCGGGAGGTCATTTTGATCAGTCGAGTTGGAGAAGAGGGCAAGACAGGTAAGTGTATGCAGCTCCCCCATGTACTCTCTACACTGGCTTGCGGTACTGATAACGGTTTTGATGCACGTGAAATGCCAAAAGACATGCCGCAGAGATCTTGTGAGACATGCTGGGGAGGTATCGCCCAACGGCCCCTCTTGGCTCATGGTCTGGAAGCTAGCCTAGCTCCCTCTCGGCGAGCAGGTTGTAGCATCCTTCGTGCCGACTGAATGGTGTGTGCATCGAGAAAATGCCGTGTGACCATATTTATCTTCTCTAATCTGAGTGTGCAGAGGGAATGGGATGAGGGGTACTTTTCTGCGCACTCTTGTGATACCTACGATGTAGGTAAAGAAACGTGGCGAACGACCCCGCTGCATGTCTTTAGCGCATGTAGTAGATGGCTGCTTAGCTATACCTTGGTGGAGTATAGGTGGCAACGAATTACAATTAATTGTCATTTAAACTCTGCGCGAACTCGATCTTTTGTACGGCAGAATTCGGCGCCAGAAGAGGGTAGGTATGTGCACTCTAAGTAATTACATATGTAGTAGGTAATACGGTGCTGGTTTCTATCCAGCCTTGAGACATGCAGCAAGTACTACCGTGTACTACAAGTATACTACTGTCGGTACCTAGTGTTCTCCGCCAGCTTCCCCAGCTTTACCGGTGTCGGGGAAAATATTAAATGAAACAAACACACCGTACACTAGGTACCGATTCTTACAGCTGTATGTACCTAGGTAGGTCACGTTTACCTGTACTTCTAGCGCAGTGTTCCTCTGCCACTGAGAATAACTATAACAATTTTGACTCGGTACTAATGGTCCTGGTGTGGATGCCAGCGCCTAATAGGATCTGGGATAAGGCTGGGTGCAAGGCACAATAGGAGTGTGCATCTATCTGTCTAATGTCCACGGGTACAGGGCATCAAAATACCTACCTAACACGAGACAGTCTTAAATGTTCTCTTCTTAAACGAGGATCTTTTCTATAGGGCTAGCTAGGTATTTAAACGACACTTCTCAAGATGGTAAATATACGTAGTAGGCATTATGCATTACATATTGTCGTCTAGTATCTGTGGTGTCTAAGTAGGCTAGTATACACTAGGTAGACAGGCAAGAAGCCAGACTTATTCAATGGCTGTGAGAGAGTACATCAAGGTTACGAGCGCATCTAGGTTTAGGTAGCCATGATGCTTGACATGGTGCTTGACATGGCGCGTACTGGCGCTGTCCCACCACCATAACGGCAGCAAGTAGGCGTAGACTAGGTACATACTACACTAGGTAAATTTACCGATGAAGGCATACCGGTACTTTGTGGCGAAAAAGGGCCGCAGGGATATTGCTCGTAACGGTCTAGTGCCTGTTTGCATTATACGATCATTGGACGACCCGTCTAGTGTAAACGTAGCATTTTCGACAGCATCTTGGTCATGCGTTTGCGTAGTCGCTGAAACACGAATCGAACGATAGGGACGACAAATTCTTGGCCTTGGAAGCGCTGGTGTTCGTTCGTATCGGCTTGAGACTAAAGACAGATCCCCCAAGTTCTGCACTGGGCATTAAGGGCTCTGTACACTATATCACCGCTTCCAGAAGGGTACCTACCTGGAGAGTCTGCTAATTAGTGCATGTACACGCGTGCTTCAGTCACAATTTACCCGTGTGGCAATAAAACTGATGGAATCTGTGAAAATAGCAGACACCGCATCACTTACGTACTGCTCTGCTTTAGGTTTGCTGTGCCTAGTTACCTAGACCATGGATAGCCCTGTTCAACGGTGTAAGCTTCCTACCGCACACAATGCGAGTTGGACATGCAAGTTGAAGATGGCCTTATGTTGGGTCGGTGCAGTCGATGAAGCTTCGTCAGCTGCCTCTCGGGTAAACAGCATAAACCCGGCGACAGGAAAGGTTTTTGATATTGGGCAAATCGAAAGCCTCCACCGCCGCTAACATCACCACCCTCCTCCGCTACTACATAGTAGGTGGGCTTTCAGGGCTGAAGTAGTGCCCAGCCGCCAACATTCACCAAAAAAAAAGACTACGCAAGCAAGCTTGATAACAGCAGGTCCACTTGCACTACTGCAGATGGTGTTGAGTCTGTGTCACTTGATTCCAGTCAGTGACCGACTTACTGGAGGGAGGGACAGAGAGACAGCGGTGAGAGGCGAATGTGCAATACAGTACCTACTTATGGAGGAAGATCTGTAGCGTAGCGGACTGGTGTGTGTAGTGTAGTAGTAGGTAGGTGTACTATGATCGCACGACTACTGCACCCTCATCACACTCGTGATTTCGAAAAATTTGATGCCGTCCAGTGGTGTAGCAACCTGGCCATCATCCACATCCACTCACATTGTGGTAGGCAATTTCGAGGGTCCTCCTCTAATTTCACTGGCGATCGACGGTTGAGCAGCCGGGTGGATGTGGAGTGGGGATAAGGGTCCACCTTGCATGCAACCTTCATTTTATTTCTTAGACAGATCCGGCTAGATAGACTGAGTACCTTAAGCACATGCGTGTCAAGAATGCTTTCTCCAGAGTGCGCTTACATACAGTAGGTAGGTAGTATATATACTACATATGAGGTTTGGTGGGTCGAGGAGTAACGGCGATTCAGACTTAATTTACATCTTAACAACCAATACGAAGGACAACAGTCTTATTATCTTTTCTTATCTTTCTTCCCTACGCGCTCTCCTCCCCTTCTTTGGTAAGTGAGTAGGCATCCAGCACACGCTGTCCTTATACATATAAACATTTAGTGTAGATGCCGGTATACTGTGGAGCGACCAGAATCCCCCAAACTTGTTCACAATTCGCCCGATATCAGAGGCACCCAATGATACCAACCGGCCGACCTGGGTACAGGTAGGCATGTATTGTTTGGCTCGTTCATGCCAATGCTGATGCAAGCTGATGTACCTACTGGACACTAGATGTTGACCCTGGCCATGTATTACCCCTCGCAAGCATATATGTATAATGTATGCATAGGTTTCACACCTGCATTGCGTCGGTCGTGTATAATTGAGACGAGGACACAACTAACTACATAGGTAGTAGTAGTGCCCAGCAACAGTAGTATCGCTTGCTGCTGTGCACCTGGTAGGTACTTCATCGAGCAATGTTTACACTACCTATCGTTGTGAAGACCATGATGCCCCCCCTCCGAAACTCCAGATAATATAGCTGCTTACACTACCGGTATGTGACTCAGTGTTCCCAGCCGCTGTCCGTCGGCTCTAGCGCAGGCTACAATACCTACATGTACTTGAGTGTGAATATGTAGGCCCTACTTTTGGGGCTGGAGCTCACCATAGGATGACAAGGAGGCGAAACATTTGATATGAACCAGTGATCGTCACTTGGTATTTATTAGTATTTTACTTTACCCCTCGTTGGAGGCCATCGTTTTTAAAAGAAGCTAGGCATATACAGTATAGTTCATATCCCATGACTGGGGGAGGTTCTAAGGAGAAGACTGCAGGTATTACGGGGGTTAGCGAGGGCGTTAGTGTAAGGGAAAACTGGTATGAAAACAGAAAACGAGGCCCTCCAATGTCATGGCGACGGAGCAATGACTCGCTTCTTGGCACGGAAAATTCTGAAGAGCTGAGGGTTCTCTATCACCGTTGTGCGGTAAACCGTGCCGCAATTTCCTTGTGAGGGGCAAGCGCTCTACCTAGCTTCTATGAGACGACTCAGACACAACACATCAACAAAGAGTATGGCATACTGTGTATTCTATTTACTTGCAAAAGGAAACACTATGTAGTGTACACTAGAATAATGGATTACTTTGCACCAGGGACAACATCATTGCCTACAGCAGGGTGCTACCTATTTACGAAGAAGAATAATATGTGTAAAGATATTAAGGTGTCTGGACCGAGTGTCGGGGTTGAAGAAATAATATTTATTAGTTGGTAATTGTAACCCTGGAAGTTATTAGGACTATGGCCGCTTGAGGCTAGCGGCATAGACCATGAAACTAGTCATGAATTCCACCACATAGGTATAGTGTAGTCCTTATAACTTACAAGGCACAATCACCACCATCATCTGCTGTTGCCACTTACATAACCTAAAATGACCAATTCCCGGTTGTGTGTGAGCTGACCGAGATTCTTTCAGGGGAGACTTAGGTAGAATAGGTATTCCTTTCATGATGATCAGTATCCCTTATGATAGCAATTTACAAATGACTGAGGCAGGGCCCGAGTGGACAGCAAAGGGGCAATACTGTGGCCGTAATCAACCTACCAAAGAGCAAACAAAGATGCATAGAAGGAAAGGAGAGGGAGGTCTTTCAAAAGCTGGTTTGGTATGGAGCGTAGTGTGGTGTAGTGGAGGTACTTAGTGTGCAGTAGCGAGATACTTTGAGCAATGGACTTGGAAGAAATGTGGGTATTTCGGTAGTCGAGTTTTAAGGACAGGGCTAGACTGCATGGACCTCCTGACTTTGAACTAACGGTAATAGGACAAAGGCGGAAAAGGGGAAAGGCGGAGGAGAACAATTATGCACAAAATGAAGTTTGATGTCCTGCTTCTGCCCCTTCCTCTCCTTTCTCTTGTGGCTTAAGCGAAATTCCATATGGGGAAGTGGACTTAGGGTGCGATAGGCGATAGTCAGGTATTGCCCATGTGGGGTTAGGCTTGCTTGAATTCTTGATAGTAGGGATCAAGGCGTTTGGAGACCCGCCAATGCTCCATACACTGGCGCAGATTGCTGCTCTGATCCTTGTAGCACTAAGCTTCCCGGCGCGCTCTCGTATGAGCTACCTTGTACATTGTGCTACTGTGGCATCCCATGTACCTAAAACCCTTATTTGCGAAGTGCTTGGCGCGCTTTCATGGCAACCGGCTGGGGCAACTGGTTTGGACACCTCGATTAGGTATTGCCTGAAGCTCGGGGCTCTGTGTGAGTGCACTGCTGTGACCTACCTAGCACCTCGTGTACATTTGTACTGTAGTGTACTGTGGTGGTCTTTACGGGGGTCGGCCTCCCTTGTCCTCCCTGCCTGGTTTTAATCACAAGACAAATAATAAATACGACCCGGGAGAAGCTGCCACCCTCTTTTCCCTCTTCCTTCTTTTTCCACTTCCGTCCACACAGACACAGCGAGTCATCACCATCGTCTTGTCACGACGCCAGAGCAAGCTTAATTAATCACAGCCAGCTGCTAAACGACGCTAGAGCCGGCAGACAGTCATACTTTGAGCTTTGGTAGTGTACTGCTCATTGCTTTTATTTTTCCTCTTTTTTTGAGATACCCAATTGTGATACCCAAATTCTTTTCTCTTTTCGATACCCCAGTACACCAAAATGGCCGAGGAACAGAAGCCCGTTGCCGTCCCTGAGACAACACCTGCCGTCGCAGAACCCGTCGCAGAGCCTGTCGTCGAGACGAAGCCCGCCGAAGACAAGCCCGCCGAAGAGGCCCCCGTCACTGAGGCAGCCGCTGAGACTACTGCCGAAGAGACACCTGCTGCTGAGGAGGCGAAAGAAGTCAAGCCAATTGAGGCTGGCACTCTCGAGCACAAGGGCGCACCAGCTAACTTCCCCAAGTATGTCAGGTGGACCGGTTGGGTCTTTTTTCTTTTCCTCATTCATGCCCCTGCCCTTTCATTCTCGCCCAGCTCACTGACTTGCCAACTACAGGAACTTGCTATATGCCAAGAACCATTTCTGGTTTGGAGCCGATGCGCTGGAGAAGGAGAAGCTGTCGACTTACTTGAAGAATGAGAAGGCTAGCGACATTGGACATCACGTAGTTGCCTGGGCCACCGAGACTGGCAAGGGCCTACTGTTCTACGGCAAGGAATCTGACAAGAGTACGCCTACTGGCGTAATCCAGCTGGTACGTTAAGTTGACGCATTTTGAGCAAGGACGAGAAACTAATAGGCGGAGTAGTCTGAAGCGTCTGAGCCTGCTGTCGAAGGCTCAAACAAGTTCTACTTCACGGCCAAGGGCCACAAACACACATTCAAGGCCCCTTCCTCTGCTGAGCGTGACAACTGGGTCGAGCAGATTAAGGTGAAGATCGCAGAGGCTAAGGAGTTGGCTACCGTTGTGACGGAATCTGAAGCCTATAAGCAGACTCTTGAGGCTCTGAAACCAGCCCCAGCCGCTAAGAAGGAGGAAAAGCCAACCGCGGCGGCCGCTGAGGTCCCCAAAGAGGAGACACCAGTGGAGGCCGCTGATGAGACCAAGGAAGAAGACAAGGAGGAGCCTAAGGAGGAGAAAAAGGAGGAGCCCAAGCGTCGCTCCGCCAGTCGTAAGCGAGCATCCATCTTCGGTAACCTTCTAGGTAAGAAGGATGAGGCGAAGAAGGAGACCCCAGCTGAGGACAAGCCTGCCGAGACTGAGGCCGCCGCCACGACTGAGGCTACCCCCATTGAGCAAATCATCGAGGCTACTGAGGCGGAGGCTGCTCCTACAGAGGGAACAACTGAGACCGCCCCTGCGGAAGAGACCAAGGAAGTCGCTAAGCCTGCCCCTTCGAAGCGTGCCAGTCTGTTCGCCGGCCTCTCATTCGGTAAGAAGAAGGCTGAGCCTGAGTCGGCGCCTGCTACTCCCGCTAAGGAGGAGGCACCTGTTGCCGCCGAGGCCCCAGTCGCCGAGACTGCCCCCGTTATTCCCGCTGTTGAGACCACCGAACCTCTCACTGCTGAAGTAGCTTCTCCTACTTCTGCTGAGTCTGAGGGTGCTGAGGCTGCACCCGCAACCAACGGTGAGACGAAGAAAGAGGTGAAGAGCGACAAGCGGAAATCTTCGTTGCCCTTTGCCTTCGGCAAGAAGGAGAAAGCTACTTCGGACGAAGAAGGCGAGAAGAAGTCTACACCTTTCTTCTCCAAGTTACGCCAGACGGTGAAGAAGACCAAGCCCACCGAGAAGGCCGCTGAGAAGGCTGCTGAGGAGACTCTTGTCGAGGAACAACCCGCGGAGAGTTCGGAGGCTGCTGCTGAGCCCGTCGCAGAGGTTGCGGCCGATGCGAAGACTGAGGAGACCAAGGTCGAGGAGCCTGCCGCTGTTCCGGCTGTTGAGGAGGCTCCTATTGAGAAGCCGGCTGCAGCTGCCCCTGCTCCTGTCACCGCTGCCGCATAGATTGCGAACCGTGTAGGGCGCATGCGCAATATGTGACCATGGACCTTGTCGTCGTGGCACCTAATGATTTTCATTACAGAGATACACCATCTTGTCGGGTTGGTCGGGAACGGAATCTGCATTTCAAGATACCCTACCAAGATTAGTTCTGAGCTGATACCCTCATCTTCTTACAATGGTTCGACAATCCATCTTTCAAGCGAATACCACTGGCAAAGCATGGACTGGGAGCTACGATGTTAAGGAGGTGGATTATGATTTGTTTTTTACTTGCTTTGATTTTGCATGCTTCGCCTGACGGAGTACTGAGATACGTCTTCTTTCTCGACAGAACATTTCCTACCTCTGCTGATACCCAGTATACCCTGCAAGTAACCCGTCCTTTGTTGAGGATCGGCTCCTGATCTGTCGAGTAAGAAAACCTTCAAAAACTGCAAAGCTGACCCATATCGGGGAAGTTGTCCGGACTGGGGTGTGTGCCTCGACGTCGGAAAAGTCTCAATCCGCTGTCTGTCCTGCTCTGTGTCATGCCACCTAGGGTGTACACAGATCGGCTTCAGCCATCTATAATAGCTAATAGATACATGTTCGCCACCTTCGGCTTGTCTCTTCTCATTGTATCCTTGCCGATCCTGCTCCTGTGACCTCACTCGTCAATGTGCGTGCACTATGCTATGTATTGGTTGTTGACCTTGAACAGCAACTACCACCGTTCCTTGCGTACATATTTGTCTCCATGTGACTTGACTAGGTACGTAGTGTAAGCATGCTAGTTGATCTGCATGGTTCTTTCTGTTCCTGCTCTATGTGCACCGTGTGGGCCATTAAAAGCTTTTTAGCTCGGTTTCCTCGAAAGTCGAAGGTGCGACCTACGTTCCTAACTTACACGTGTAGGCGTAGTGGGGTTAGGCACTGGCAGGTAGCTACCTCTTGTTGAGGCGCCTAACCAATCAACCCCGCCAACAACAGCCCTCTCCCTCCCAAAGCATCGCAGAAGACAAACGCGGCCATGCACCACGACGGCGACCACGACTGCGACCACGACTACCTCGACCCTCTCATATCGTCACCAATATAGCCTTCGCCGCACCACAGCATGAATTTCGCTATAGAGGTCCCTGGGGCGGCGAGTCCGCTCAGCCGTGCCGAGCTCTGTCGTACCCTCCAGTCAGCCAGTTCCTCGCAGCATCACCACCAGCGACAGGCGGCCGACCAACAGTTGGCCTCCTGGCAGGGCCATGCAGAGTACTATCCTACCTTACAGGTGCGATGCCTATGATCCTGCCGAAGGCGTGCAACGCTTGACATGTCCCGGCCCAGAGAACTCGACGCCTGCCCCGCAACCAGACTGTGGTTTTGAACCCGACTGACCCGCTCGTTCTTGATACAGACAGTCTTCCTCGACAGCAGCCTGCCTCGAGAGATTCGCTTCCTTGCCATCATCCAGCTGAAGAACGGCATCGACAACTGCTGGCGTGCCCACACCGTCAAGAATGCCATCCAACCCGCCGAAAAACACCTGATCCGCTCCAATCTGTTCCGCGGCTCCATCGAAGAGCCCGATCCACAGCTCGCCTTGCACAACGCCTTGGTCGTCGCCAAGATTGCACGCATCGACTTCCCCGGAGAGTGGCCTGACGCTCTAGATAGCCTCATCGCTCAGCTGAAGGCATCACGGGATGGTGAACAGTCTCTTGCTGGTGGTCTTCTGATCCTGCTACGCATTGTGAAGGAATTAGGTACTGCACGCTTGTTGAAATCCCAGAGGGCCTTGCAGGCTGTCACCCCAGAGCTCGTGCAGGTGCTAGCAGAGATCTACGATGTCAAGACAAGGCTATGGTTGGCTTTCGCGACTAGTGGCCAAGGTGACGAGAGAAATGCCGTGGCCGCCATGGGAAATAGCTTGACGGCGTTCAAGACCCTTCGCCGCCTCCTGACCGCGGGATATGAATCCCCCCACAAAGACGAGGTTGTTCGGCAAATTTGGGCCTTTTCCCAGTCCCAGTTTGGACAGCTGCTCCACCTGACGAATGAAAAGTACCCGGCTATTGGGAAGCACCTCCTCCAGTTCACAAAGCTACACATCGATATGGCATCTTCCCGTCCAGCCAGTTTTGCCGCTCTGCCTGGCTCTTCTGAGCTTGCTCGTGCGTATTGGAACCTTGTTGCCGAGTTTTCGCTGGTTTTCGGCCAATCAGAGGGAATTCACCAAGGCAGCTCCTCGAGTGAGACACTGTCGACGGCTGCGGGTCCTCTTATGGAGGAACTTGCTTTGAAAGGTCTGCTTCTCATGAGAAGTTGTGTTAAAATGACGCACCGCCCAGTTCAATCGATCAAGTACCGCTCAAAAGAAGACGCCCAGGAGCAACAGGAAGCTATCAGAACTATCAAATCGCAGCTCTTCTCAGACGAGTTTGTTAATCAGATGGCACACACCATAATCACTCACCTTTTGGTGTTTAGAAAGGCAGACATGGAAGCTTGGGAAGATGATCCACAGGAATGGGAGCGACGAGAGGAGAATCAAGGCAACGCCTACGAGTGGGAAGTACGGCCATGTGCTGAGAAGCTCTTCTTGGACCTTCTCATGCACTATAAAAATCTCTTACTCGAACCCTTACTGGCCTACTTCACGACGGTTCGAGATCCACAAGCCAGCATTACCACTAAAGAGGCTGTTTATACGGTCATGGGCCTGGCAGCCGCTTTGGTAGAGAACAATTTTGATTTCGACACTTTACTGAGATCAGTAATTGCGGCTGATGCAGTGCAGACGACTCACATGTGTCAGATTCTCCGGCGGCGTATTGCCATTCTCTTGAGCCAATGGGTGCCGGTAAAGATAGCAAATGAGACGCGCCCGTTGGTGTACGAGATATTCAAGCATTTCCTCAACTCCAACGATCCTTATAATGATATTGTTGTTCGGATTACAGCTGCAAGGCAGTTTAAACACGTTGTAAATGAATTTGGGTTCGACCAAGGTAGCTTCGTCATCCAGGCGCCGCGTATACTAGAAGAACTCACCAACTTGGTGCAGACCGTCGAGGCCGAAGAGACGAAACTAGCTATGGTTGACACTCTGCGAAGTCTTATTTCGCGGATGGACACGAGTATCACTCCATTCAGCGACCGAATAATGGATGTGCTACCAGACGTCTGGAGCTCGGCAGACAAGCTCGGGTTCATGATGAAGCAAGCGGTTTTGGAGATCTTGCTTAGTCTCGTCGTCGCTATGAGAACTGACTTTCAACGGTATCAGCATCTAGTGCTGCCATTGGTCACCGAATCTACACAAGAGGGAAGTGACATCTCTTTCCACCTTCTTGACGAAGCGTTGAATTTATGGCTTCATCTTTTACAATATAGCCAGCCTCCCTTGTCTTCCAGCCTCCTTAGTCTCGCCAGTGTGGGGATCGAACAGCTTGCGAGTCAAAATGATCATGCTGAAGTATGCGTCAATATCGTCGGTTGTTATATTGCTTTGGCTCCCCAGTCCCTTCTTGAGGACCACTATCGTCAACCACTTCTGAAGTCACTTTTAGCATCCCTGGAAATGAAGCCTCACAACCAGGTGAACCTGACCACGAATTATATTGAAATGACCTTGCGCCTTTCTCATCAGCTTGGCGGCGACCAAGGCTTCCAATTGTTGATTCGGGACATGGTGGAAATAGGATTTTTAAAACATCTGCTTGATGGAATTCGCGATGCTTATGAGGCTCACCAAACATCCGGACCTAAGAGAAAACAGAGCCGCCTTGACCCTTTGAACCTGGCAAGTTACTTGACCATACTCTCACGCATCGCGGTTATACATCCTTCTACGTTCGTTGCGATGCTTGGCGCATTGGAACCTATTGAGAATGTCTGGGGATGGCTCAGCACTGAGTGGTTTTCATGTTTCGACACTATGGCGGAACCTGATCGGCTCAAGCTAAATCTCCTCGGCATCACGCGTCTGCTTGAGCTTCCTCAACCCATGGCTGGTCTCGTTCTAGGGAAGCTACAAGACTACCTCTCCATGTGGACTAGTGTTATCTGCCAGATTTGGGATGACGATACACCCGGCCACGACGGGCTATATAGCACCGAGACACCACCTCCTACCGAGAAGGACATCGCGGAGCGCGAACTATATATTACAGATCCCATTCGGACTGTCATCTCTTATACGTTTGTCAAGGAGAGATTGCAAGGTCTTGCGCAGGTTGTCGGTGAGCAGACGTTCCAAGAGTGGTTGGCTAATGTTGATAAGGACGTTCTTGCTGGCTTTCAGGATCTGGAAAACAGGTTGTCTGGCCCGCGTAGTACGTAAAGCATGGTAAATAGTAGATGGCGAAGATCAAGGAGCGAGAAACGAAAGCAAAGATGATGCCACCTCTTGGAGGCTCTTGATCTAGAGGTTATTCGGACAAGACATTATGCCCGGCGACAGAAACCACATAGTCCTGGTATCCCTTGATTTGGGCGCAAAACAAGAATGTGTGCTGTGGATTGTGCATTATACAGGCCTATGGAAACGAACGTAATTGCGGCGCATTAGTGACGGACATAGCATGTATAGGCGATGCTTCTTGTGTAGTCCTATGTTTGCGTATGCGGAGTTGGGTGTTTGTGAACTAGAGGACATACGTAATCACACCGTTGAAAGTACAGAGATTATAGTCTAGAGTTCTTCAAGGTAAGACTCCGAATGAAATACATATCTTTCCGGCTCGAACTGCTTGCCCACCGTCTGTCTGCTTGCCTACTTCAAGGCTAAGGATCTGCTCAGCATCTTGGCTGGGCGTGGGGTTAGTTATATAAACACCATTATTCACAGCTATTTCTTTCTCTCCCCCTTTCGTCCGAGATTTACCTAACTAGATTGATTCAGTTACTTGATATATACCAGTTAGGAATTCGATTGTTAATGCGACCGATTGCAGTTGGGCATGTACATGTCTACCTACCTACCTACCTACCCATCTAGGAGATAGAGCTCCCAGGATCTCCCATTGGCGCTGAAATGAGGCAAAATCTGATGTCAACGCTGACGTCTAGAGCTTGCGCGACGCGCTTGGAGATACTGGATAGGAAGATAACTAGTTGGTGCTGCAATCTATCTGCCCCGGGATAGTTTGCGTCTGAACTGATTCCGCCACTGGAGCGCTGGTGGTGTGAAGTGCCTCTAGCTAGCTCGCTTTGGAATATGTCCTCGCGAGGACGAGCTATGAACGAACGTCTTCCATGTTGGTGAAAAGGGGGTGGCTGGGTTACCCTGCCCTATCCTGGGTATTGTTGTCGTCTATTTAGCACTATGGCTTGCCAACATGGCATGAACTCAGCAGGTCTTAAGAGCAACTGATGAAATAAACGACACAATATGGGTATGCTTGATGATTACTCCTCGGTGGGCGAAGCGATGTAGGCTTCGATCTGAGTGAGGTATGGATGTTTGTCTATCTATATGGCTATTGGAGGTCTGGTAACTCTTGCCGGATGGATACTGCTGGAATTAAACATTAATGAACAGCATTCCCTCGACCTGTCCATGCCATCGGTTTGATAGCCCACCGGAGTTCGAGTTTATTCGGGATTTAGTAACAATTAATAGGAGCACTTGGTACAAGTAGGGGTGACACAAGTCAGGGGATATACACCGTATTCTAGCTAAGCCCTTTTGGATAATGTACAGCTAGGTAAAAACAAGGGTAGGCTAGTGAAGAGCAAATACCAATCATCCTGGAGAATGTTATATTCGTGTTTTCGCGGACAGCACCTCTCGCTGCAAAGTGCAATGCAGTGCTATGCATGTGACTGACTCTGCTTTTCTCTTGTAAAGTTCTGGGCCGCTACCACCGTTTGGGTTAAGGATGCTAGGCCCAGGCACTGAGGCATTCCTAACCCGCATGAATTCTGCGCTGCGTCCTTTGTTCAACAGTGATCTTGTCTGGCTTTCTTGGATAGGACTTCCAAGTGGCTTGACAACTCTCGAGGGAGTTGGAATTTTCGCCTCGGATTACATGGGGGAATTTCGACTCAGTTCGTCTCTATGCGCCTAGCGATGTAGATGGATAGAGGAATTTAGAGTATGATAATTATCATCTTATGAGCGCAGACGCCCACATTTTCTCGTAAATATGGAAATGTGGTAAGCCCAAATAATCGGCCGTGTGTTGCCTCGATCCTCGCCACGCGTGTGTTGATCTCTCGAGAAATTGCGTATCCTAGGGTTCGTTAAGACAGAAATAATTCCAAGGACAGCCACTCTTTTAGCATTGACTTATTCAACCTTAAATATGCTTGTCTCGGCGAGACCATAAACCTACTTGATCCATTTGTAGGAACACCAGGATGGGCTTGACAGATGATAGGCCAGTGGTTAATCTTCAAAATCATCACCTACTCCAGCTTCTTCCTCTTCATAAATTTCAGAGTCCGTATCTTCAGTGCTGTCGTGTGCATTGGTGTCGGGTTCTGCATTCTGGGCTTCCACTTCGCTCTCTTTGGCCGAATGCGTGCTAACATTCTCGTCATCGACAAACCCAACGTGCTTGGCATTGGGAAATGGCGTTTTAGGCTGTTCTTCCAGAACATCACCGCTCCAAGGCTTACATTCCTTCACCAATTCGCCACAGCGGAGGCAAGTCCAGCCCTCGCCCTCCTCGCGTTCCAAACGTGTCGCTATGCAGACAAAGCAGTAGATACATCCACAAGGGATCGTCTCGTACGGATTTGTGATATCGGTCTGTGCCGATCCTACCACGCCACTCGATGCAGCCGCTGCTAGGACTTCCGTCTCCGAAACTGCGCTGTTTTGGTCCTGGTAGCATATGGCACAAGTGCGTTCGGGCAAGAAGGCAAACTCGCCCTTCTTCTCCCCCGCGTCTTCCTCCGGCCCGACGTGGATGAGTTCCTTTGTTTTCCTCCACGTACGGCTCAGCCATCGCCGCCATCGATTAATGCCCACCAAAGGCAAAACAAACAGAAGGAACTCAGTGAATGCATGCCAGACTAGTTGCCGATTCAAGTACTCGAAAGAGACTTCACGGCTGACTTGGCTGGTCGGGGGCGCCAAGCGCATCCTTAATGCTCTGTCGAGGATCGTGCGGTATCTCCCATGGAGTAGAAACACTAAGAAGGAGACGAAGGCGGCCATCGAATGCACAGTCGTGATACGTGTCGTAAGACCAGATAATCGTTTCACCCAAGGCGAGGGCTCGTCATAACCATTGTCTTGATCCAAGAGCCAATTCTCCCATTTTGTCCACCCATATTTCCCCGCCACCGTGACCAAGCCGTACAAACTCTTTTGCCATTTACTCGGGGGCACCAAAACAGGGCCTTCGCGGCGAGCGTCGGTGTATTTCAGGTTCTGCAAGGCAGCACCATAGGTAGCATCATGATCCCAGACAGTGAGCTTGAATAGTATAGCGCGGAGAGCTAGGAGGATTTCGGCGGCCCAGTCGTCGCGGAGGTTCGTTCCCAAGTATTTGAGGGCATCGCCAACCTGATCGCGTAGTTGCTGAACCAAGTCTTCATCAAGCAGCTCGGCGTCCACCTGGCCGACGCGAAAGGCGGGTTTGGTACCTTCGCGCGACGAGACTAGTTCCCATGCAGACAGCGACGTAGACCCCAGGCGGTCCAGGGGGAAGGGCAGGCGAGTAACCTGCGACCAAGCGCGCGAGGCCTCGCGACGGGCAGCGAGCTGGGCTTGGGCTTCTCGTTCACGGGTCTGTCGCCGCACAGCTAGGCGCTGCTGGGCCTGGGCAAAGCTGGTGGCGCTCATGCGGGTCGATGGGCGCAATGGATGGGATGGGATGGGATGGGATGGACGGTCGTGTGATGTTCTCGAAGGCGACGCGCTACGTTGCCATTGTCGGATTGGCAGCTATCGGACGAGCACGCGCGGGCGCCGACGGTCGGCCGGGATGGGATGGCTGCTCGAAGGACGCCTCATGCAAAGAGGACTCTCACGACGAGCCACATATAACAGAAGCGGTGAGATAGGCCAGGAAGGGAACCGGTTCGCTACCAACGTATGTAGAGCAGAAGGGTGGTCGTAACGTTGTATGAAATGCATATACACTTGATTGAGCAGGAGAGAGGTAGGTAGGTCATTGATTTCCCGCGCCGACGCTGTTTTCGCGTACGTATGACCATGTTAAAGGGCAGGGCATGGCATGGCATGACAGGGGCGGCAATGCCGACTGGACTAAATCACCGAGGTATAAATTAGCGCCATTGCCGGACCGTCTCGGTCGGGACCCTTTATCGATTACCCAATAAGTCCCTAGTGCTCACCCGCTATCGAATCTCGGTACTATGCCAAGGCCTGCAGCGTGTCTTCCCACATCAGCCACAATCAAAGCCACACGTCAGACAGACCCAAGATAGAAATTGCCGAGAGCCTAGGCGGTACACTGGTCTAGCTAAAGACAGCGATTTATGTGCACTAAATAAGTAGCGCTATGCATCACTATGTATGTCATCTCTTGCGGCGAACACGCCAACCGCGGGTCCAATGTGTAATTAATTAATTACGCGTGCCACGATGATTTTTTTCTCCCGTCGTTTTTCACCGACAGATGGACAAATGGGGCGGCGCTACTTCTATCCCCGCATGAGAGCTGGGCCGCCAAAAGATAGGTACACTGATTCGCCGGGATCCGTTCAAACAGGTACTGGCGCGCCGCATCGTGGCCAATCGCAGCGAGCTGACCTAATCCCCCCAACCAATCCTCACAACTGTTATGATGCAACAGGGCGGAGGTATCTGGATGGCCCTGGGCAACCAGATGGTGAAAGGCAAACCCCCTGATTCTTGCCAGGCAGAGGCGAATCTGTTCCAGCGGTCTCCACAAGTCACCAATCATTTCAACGTACAGATAACAAGGCCCAGCGTGCATCGGCAGCGCGGGGATCAACTCTTGGCATAGTAGACATCGTGGTATACGATACTGAATGCCCGTTCTCAGCAACTCAAATTTGTTGCTGATATTTGTCCAGGTAAGTCGGGAGGGCTAAGCACCAGATCAGTTTTAGTCAGCCGCCGCTGGCTCTTGGCTCGAGGACCCAACCCGCCGTTCTGCCGTCAGATTGATGGAGGGCATATAAGATGTCAGCAACCTCAACACCATGGGCTTAGGTCGGCCATCCTTGCCTGCAACGAGCCAGAACCCTGGTCTCCCCTTCGCAGCCTCTTCCCATAGAAAACCCGCTCTTTGTCTGTGCCCCCCCCCTCGGCGCCCCTCGGATCCCCGTCGCCTGATCCGTCTTCTGACCCATCTTCTCTCAATTGCAACAGCATCATTTACCATGAACAATTTCTTTGCATAACATTCTGGCATTCTTGGCACCGTCCTTGGCAGCGCGGGTCCCTGCAGGCTTGATGGCCGTCGAAAGCTTCTAAGTGCTGCATGTACAGTACAGGGGACGAGGGTGACGGGACCCTCCGCTCATATATCATCGCTTCAGCCCTATGATGGATACCTTCTATCATCTACCACACCACAATACCAAGCGGAATGTCACCTGATCCCTTATGGAACCTAAACATCATACGCCTAATCTACATTAGGATTGCTGTACCATATCATCGCTCCACCCTCCAAGGTTGGATCGGACTTTGAGTTGTCACAATGGCTCCCGACAGTAGGAAGGATGCAGACGAGGCTGGCTGTCCGAGCCCAGCTGAGTTTTCGCCCGACGCCTCCGGTTCAAAGCCGGCGGGCAACCGGTCGAAGGCAAGCATCCGTGCCTCATTGGCATGTGTTCAGTGCCGTAGCAAACAGTACGTTTAATTCACCTTGAATTCCAGAGCCTTTGCTATCAATACTATTCTTTGGACTACTTTGGTCGCGAAGCAATTGCCCCACTGCGTCGCTCGATTCTGCTGCTTCGCGACAGTTACTGAATGATTATTCATCACAGCGTAAAATGTGATGCAAAGCAACCGGCCTGCGGTCGATGCCTTGTAGAAGAAAAGCCATGCTATTATGCGAAATCGAGACGAGGCATACGGGACCCCAAAAAGCGGAATTTGATATCGGACAAGCCACCGATATCCTCATCACAGCATGTCAATGCCGCAACGAAGTGTGCGTCGAAGATCTTGCCCTTCGACGTTTCAAATGCCTTGCCAAATGGTTGGACGGCGCCAAGGTCAACGGATACGAACGGACATGAATCGCTAGCCTGCGCCTTCTTCGACCATTTCTACCTTGGCCACCCGATTCTCCCACCAAAGAAGTACTTTTTCAAGTATGTCGAGTCGGATCCCAACACCTATCACTTCTTACTTTCTGTTATCGACTTTTGTGGCGCGCTGTACACTCGAGATCCCCGGTTAAATGACCTTCGAGGGGCAACTTATTCCGCAGCTTGTGGCCTCTTGCCCATCACAGTCCAGTCTGTACAAGGTCTGCATCTTTTAGCCATCATTGCTTTTGGCGAGAACAAATTCACACACCATATTAATTTCGGAAACCGGAGTTGGAAAATGGCGATAGATCTTGGTATGCACCGCAAAGCCTTCGCAGATCGCGCTTCAGACCCGGTATGGGCAGAGAGCTATCGACGGACTTGGTGGTATATAAAGTTTCAAGGGATGATAAGGCGTGTCAACGAGACTGAGCCGGTAGTCGAAACTTATGACGTCGAATCAGACGTGGACATACCCTACTCGGAAGAATGGGAGTATCAATCAGGGGTAGGTGTGCAGTTTTTTACTGTCTCTCGACTAGGGAGATTATTCTTAATTCGAGGCTGCTTTACCGTCTGAAGGACTTGGTAACTGACGAGTTTGGTAATATTCTAGGACATTCCATCGCCTGTCTCTCTTCTACAGTACGAAAGAGAAATTGATCTTGGGCGTTCGGAATTCCCTTCTTTAGCATTCCAAATCGAGATATGCCGCATACAAGCTGATATATCATTTTTATGTAATGACGTCAGTGATGAAGACGAGGAGAATATAGAAAGGATCAATGAGGCAGACTCGAAAATCTGTGACTTTCTGCGCCGTGTTCCACGATGGAAAATGGGTGTCAGTGAGTTGTTCGCCTATTCATACTATCTATCACAGTATTGTGAAGTCTCGAGGCAGATGATTCCGAAGTAATTGTCACTAACTGGACGCTCGTTCTCCGAAGTCGACCCAGATGGAAGGCCTGATCAAGTGCTTTTTGGTGCTGTGGCGTGGGCACATATGTAAGACTACGGCAATAGAACGACAAGGATTAAGTTTCAGCCACTAACTTTCTCCAACAGAAGTCGAATTCGACTTAGACAGTCTGCATTGAGAAAAGGCCTCAATATACGCGAATACTTTCCCATAGGTCCTGGTCGTGGACCTGATCGCAAGGGACAGGCTGTAAAACAATTCGGCTGGAATCCGCATCCTGTCGATATCCAAGCAGCCAATAGCGTCTGCGATCTGTTTCGGTATACTTTTCCCGTCAAGAGTCTCCGGCCCTTGGTAAGCCAGCAGCTATTAGAGTCGTTCTTTTCCTCTATTGCAAGGTTTCAAGAAATCGTAGTCGTTCATCGGGTCTAATACTTCCTGTTCTCTTCTACATTCTTCGTAGTGCTGTCGAGCCCCTTGCTATTGAGGTAAATTACTGACAAATAGTTTCTCTAGATGGTTCCAGGCCTGTTAAGGGTCGCTATCGTATACTTGGACGCATGCGTATTTCTAGGACTGGACTCGCCAATCTTTCGCGAGAGGATCAATGCTCTTATACGAATCCTTATGATACATGGGGAAATATGGCCTCTATCCAGGAAGATAGCCGAGGACATTCAAGCCGTCGCAGACGAGTACTTGCCTCCAGTAGACCAGTCGAAAGCACACTCCAGCAGTTCAGACTCGGATGAGTGGAACGCCTTGGTTGCTGATACCATGAGCATTAGCCCTTTTTTCGGATCCGCCGCTTTGGGATTTGATCCCTATTCTTTTCTCAATCCGCAGTTAGAATGTGTATTGCTGAATAATCGCGAGTCCGAGCAAACCATGTCTCCTATTGTACCTACTTTCTCGGCTGCGGCGTTAGCGCCGGCTACTTCGGGTTCGTGAGAATAGACCAGATACCTTGACGGCCGTAGTGGCCGAGCACCGTCGCTGTCGAAACTTCATCCATGTCGCGGTAAATACCGGAAGTTGCCACGATCATGAACATAGATCCCAGTCACCTATTGAACCATGGATCTCAGTTATCCAAATATGCGGTCGGCAGAATCATTAGAGAGATACCATTACAAACAAACACTCTAGTTGCCGCGTCATGTTCCATATCCCAACACACGACTTCATTCATCAAATGAAAAGGGGCTCCTATTTGTAGCATTCTCGAAATAATGTTGGACTTGACACGAACAGCCACTGCAAGCAACTTGTCTCGTAGCATGCTTCCGCTATCCAGTGCGGGCAAAGTCGTAGCTGCATCGTGGGTGGGTTGCCCAGGTATGTTGATCCTTATCGTCTCTACGTTAATAATCACAAGAAAATCGGAACATTGTTCCTTATCATGCTGCCCGTTTTATAGGTAGCTACCCTTTTGCTGGGCCCCTCTCTCCGCCCTGAAAGTGGACCCACTCAGAATGGGAATGCCTTGACTGCTTCTGTTCGGAGATGGATAGTTGGGCTACGATTATGGGTTATAATTTCAATGTTTTTCTGACTCAATAGCACTTCCAGGAGAATCATCACCTCACATCTGACGTGGTAACTCTGATATCGATCTCGATAGGTAGAAATAAGTGGTGCCTACTACCTTAGGTACCTAGTAGGAGGTAACCGCCGTGGACGTTACACCCCGCACGGTGCCGCATAAATGCATATCTGATAGTGTTACGGTTCCTGAACCTCAACCTTGAATCCCTGCAACCCATCTCCAGCCGCCATCCGTTCCCTGAAGTACAGGAATCTACAGGGGTGCCTCTATAAGATATGAAACATTACCTACCTAATCTAGAGCTCTCCATCTATCATGAGCTTCGATTAAGCTTCACAATGTACAACACTCCCTCTCTTTGCACCAAACTGCCACCATAGTCCTCTTTTCCACGTCAATCTGTTCTCTTGACGAGACAGGCCGGCAAGGAGTCTCGTCCATGTTTTCTCCTCCCTCTAGCGCTTCTGATTAGGTGGCATTCTGCATGCATATCATGGTGGGCTCACGCTGGTACCGAGATAACGATAGCAATAGATAATGATCACTTTCCATTCCTGGCTTGCACGATCGCCTGACAGACCCTCGCGCTCGAACCTCTCTCTACTTTCCCACGACAAGTGTTTTGCGCTCTGTGCTCTGAGATTCGTGTTCTCTGGTTCTCGTATGCGGCACTAGTTGGGCTCATTCATTCCTTCATTCATTGCATTGAAAAGACGTGGCCGTCAAAAACAAATCAAACCAAAACAAAAAAGAAAATAAGCATTACGACATGTAGTCGCTCTGCAGAACCACACAGACGAGCTCCCTACACCGCATCCCGCCTTCTCCACCCCACGAACAAACGGACTCGTCGGCGACAGAACCTTCCGCCTTTCTTTTCGTCCTTTTCTTGTCTCGCGGCGTTCGAACCACGACGTCACTGCGCTCCCGCAGCCGCCACAGCGAACAAAGGAAGCGAGGGGTCCAGGCCTGCATCTGGACCGGCACGGCCGGGGCACCAACCCCACCAGACCACCTCACGCGACAAGAGGAGAGAGGAGCCACAGCCAGCCAGACAAGAGACAGCCCGACCGACCATGCCCGACTTCTTCCCCTTCATCCCAGGGACGGAGACAGGGCCAGCCGCATCGCGGCTCCACGGCGCCGACAGCACGTCGCCGCTGCTCGGCCGTTTCCGCGCCGTCCCCCCACGCACGACGAACCCCTCCTCGTCCAGCATATTCTCCTCGCGGTGGCAGTCTTCCAACTCGCGGTCCGGCTCCGCGTCCGCCGGACGTCTAGATCTGCTCTCGACCTCCGGCCGCGGCAGCGTACATGTCGGATACGGCGCCCTGATCGCTGCCGGGCTCGAGGACGAGGACGAGGGCGACAGCGACGACGACGACGACGACGACGACTGGAGCTCTGACGAGGATGGCGATATCGACGGGCGTGGCGCACACAACAAGGCCCACCGGGTGGGGAGGATATGGCGCAGGGCCGTCAGGAAGACGAAGCGCAATGTCGAAGACCTTTGGGTTGCGCCGAGGCACGGCGCCGTTCGCCGCGTGGTTGAGACTTGGTGGAGTCGCTGGGGACTCTTGGTTTTCTTGCCTGCTATTTTGGTGAGTGCTTTCGTTTCGTTTTGCGCGGGAATGAAGAAGAGGAGATGGTATCATTGCAGGATACGCAGCTAGGGCTATGATTCCAAAGACGGGAGACAAAATTGAAGCCGAGGAGTCAATCTAGGTTTTATGACTGTGTCCTGGTAGCTAACAATGTGGGCCTCGAATAGGCAGTGGCATGGTGTGCGATTCCATTCCCACAATATCCGCTCGATGCTTCACATTCCAAGCCGCACACCTTCATTGATACCTTCTTTGCCGCCAGTCCTGAGGACTCGAACCGTCCTCCGCCATCGCCCAGCCATCGGACCCCTGGCCACGGTGAAGCGCGTGTGCAGGTGAACTTTTGGTTCTTCCTCTTCGTCTACTACGGTTTCTACAACCTTACGGCTCTCATATGGATTACCAAAGTTTTTAACCTCTACTCGCTAAATTGGTGGCCTTCGGCGTTGGGCTTTCCGCTCACCATCTCCCTTATCGCGATCCTCTCGCTCGCAGGGCCTATCCCCATCTACCTTATCCCGGAGGCCCGGTTCCTGACGGTCCACAACACGGCGTGGATCAGTTGGACGTTCATTATCATGGCGTTGCCCGTCGCTATTGCCTTCTGCATCCTGATGACGCATGAGCGGCACCTAGGGCTTCGGCACTCGCTCTCCGAGACCCAACGGATATTCACGAGCTCTTGGTGGACCGGCGAGACCGGGGGTTCGATGCGGGACCACACCCGCAACCGCCGAGGCCAACGGTGGGGGCTTGGTCCGGGGGCCTTTGATCCTGACACCGCGGTCTTGCAGATCGCCGCAGAGCATTCACCACCGCAGACCAGCAGGTTTATGCAGCGGCGTCGGTGGCTACCCGCGAGCTTTGTGCGTTTTATATGGTTTTGCCTCGCGCTAGCCATAAGCTTGCTCGCATACCTTATAGGAGAGGCATATGCCGAGATCTACTTACGTACCCTCCCACACAACAGTTGGGAGACCATCGTATACGTCTACAGCTGGGTTATCACCGTTCATCTGTTAGATCTACTTACCGGCTGGATCCTTGGTGGTAACGAAGGGGAGCGAGTAGGCAGTTATCCCTTGAGCTGGATATTCAAGTTGTAAGAACCATCTCTGTTTCGATCTCGATGGCCTGCCTGGTATGAGCATATAGAGGCGAGAACTTTACTGACATAACTCTCGACAGATATTTCATGCTGACCTACCAAACTTATGTACGAGCGCTGTACGCCCGTCTGCGCTCGCCACAGCAATTCATTTGGCTGCAGGCTCTTTCCTCGAGCTTTCTCATCATCCTCACGCCATTGACCATGACAGAAACGTATCACCGAGCACTCACGATGCTAGGGTTAACAACCCAGTCTTACGGCTCGTATCAGAAGATTTGCACACGCAACGTCTTCATTCGGTTCATCGCCGAGAACGTAAGTATGCTGACCTTTTTGGGAAGTATTCTGGTCTTGCATTTCGGACCCAATACGGACGTGTACCCGTATTTTGCGTTTGATGACCCCGACGAGCCCTACAACTTCAATTTCACGCTGGTCGCATCCGCCATCACCTGGGCTTGCGAACTAGTTGCGGGCATCGTGCTGAGAGGCATTATTCGCTGGATCTTTGGTGTCAACGCCAACATCGAGGGCCGGATGGATTTAGCGGTTTGGCCCGAGCTACTCCCCACGAGCGTCGCTGTTATGCTCCATGTGTTGCAGAACATGCTGTTCTCAATCATCCGATTACATTTCCAGTGAACGGTATAGGTGCCGGCGGAGCAATGTAGATGGCGGTTGATGATCATACGATCTCGTTTACCGAATGTGAGCAGATTAGCCTATCGCAGTTGGACGATCTTCTCATTTCGTTCGATTCGCGGCAGCCAATCAGATTGGTGATCCCTCGTCACAATGGCCCCCGGAATACTCTCGGTTTATCTGGTGTTCGTATAGTCCTCAGCTTGTCTTGCCTACAGCCCCCAACGCGATGGAGGAGATGCTGCGACGATATCCAAGTTTTTAGATTTTGTCTTGTCTTTTCTTTTTTCTTTTTTTGGTGGCATTGTTGCTTTGGTTTGGTGACGTGCTGCAGAGATGCCCAATCCACAGCCGATGATACCCCTTTTAGAATCGCCTAGTTAGACATGGTATCCCTAATCGTAATGGAATTCTTTCGGGAACACCCGACTGCAGGTTACAAATTTGGGGGCGGGAACCTTCGTTTGTGGTGCAGCCGGCAAACTGACATCTGCATCCCGGATGCAGAAGTGAAGTGAACAAGGAGAATTAGTGTGCGTAGTCTCAGATTGTGGCCCAACGGGGGCAACGATGGGGCGGCCGAGACAACACGGTGGAGGCTGAATGAGATATCGAATAAAAGCCTCGAAGCAGATTTGAGGTGGTTTGTAAAACCTGTTATAGTCCGCATTGAGGTGGGGTGCTTGTGGAGGTTTCGACGCAACATGCATAAAATACTGCATACCTACCTAGCCAAAGTTCGCCATGAGGAAGAACGGAGGAAGGGAGAGGCTTGGTAAAATGGAATCCTATAGCCATCTCAACTCGTAGAGTTGGTTTGTGTCGTCGCTGTAGTATCATCACACCCACTTGTTGGCAACATGAAAACGCGTTAGTTTCTGCAATGAACCAGATTCGGCTGCAGGATTGCAATGCCTTGCCCCGGCGTATCCAAAGCGGCCAATTGGTATGCGTTCAAGTTCACATTGTACACTAGGCTAGGTCTATAACTTGCGAAACTATTCTTTGTGAATCATAACCTTGATCTAGAAACTTGGAGGCATATTGCCGGCAACACCTAGATCATCTCCAATGGTCACCGGTCATGAGCCATTAGGGTTTTAAGGTCGAAGAGGTGATTAGATTTGTGTTAGGAAGATTGATACGTTGTATATGCCATCCATTGTCATCTTGTAACAAGGCTGGCTTCAGGGAACCTCTCTTCATTAGCTTCAAGACACGTCAACTCTGGTGAAGGCGATGTCCCTACTGGTCCTATAATAAGAACAGAGCGGGTAAAGACGGCTTTGCCTAGACTTATTTAGCAATGAGACAATATCAAGTATTCTGGGCGAGTGGTTGCCCCCACAAAGTGACATCACAGGAAGCAGCTGCTCCGCAAGATAAACTACGCTCTGAAACGCCTTCAGCAAGATAGCGAAGCCGCTAATCGAGTGCAATATTTCGGTGAATGTCACGGAATATGCAGGGGTCTGAATTGAGAAGACACGGCCCACAAAAGTGTGAAAGTTTCGATGAGTCTTCTCGGTGGATTAAGTTAGGCATTGTTGAGTTGATATTGCAGATGAGTGATTCGGACTTTGGTTGACAATCTGAGGGTCCATACGCCGATGTCGGCCGAGATCAAATACTCCTTTTGACACTAGTTGCTATTGTGTGTTCATGCTCCTAACATGAACAAGCAGTCTAGGTAATATGAGGCGTGGCAGTTCTTAGAGAGACAGTGCCCTTGATGCGAAAGATGGTGAAGGGGCGGCATACACACTGGTGCTAGTATTCTTCAACTTTCGTGGAACTGCCAAGACTAGTAGTAGTCGAACTATATCCATTGGTTCGATAATGTGTGCCGCATAATCGGTTACAGCCGAATTAGATGGCCGAGCAATCTGAGCCTTGACACAACGCCTGTTGAACTTCAAGCTCCCGGTAGTTCATCTCGTTGGCGGCAGCCATACCCAGCGAGACTAAGCGGGTCGATGAGAACACACGTCTATGACAACGGTGAACGACATGTCCTATTGAGATGGCCTAGGGCGTACCCTCAGCAGCCACCACGCCAGTCCAAGTAACTAATCTTGACGGAGTCCACTTCATGCCAACATAGCTTATGAATGAGGAACTTATCAAGAACAAGCGCCTACTGTACATCGGTGTAGAAAGACACGACCGATTCGAAACGAATTGGAGCCGGGAACAGGCCATGATATGAGTAATAACAGCGGCATGGTGTGGTTGCAATGCGTAGGGAGACGAGACGGCCGCCTGGATTACATTGGCTGATCGGTGATGCAGCAGGACGGAAGAACGATCGCAGGCTGTGAGTCAAGAGCACCTGGAAGAGGAGGGAAAATGGGACTGGGGTGTTGTTCCCAGATAGCTGGCCGGCGTTAGAGCCCCTGCCCTGCCCCTCAGCTACTCTGCCTAAAAAGCTGCGTCTCGTTTGGCTGTGGAGCACTTGGACGTGCGTAGTGTAGTGTAGGGACGCCTGGGCCGAGAGAGCACTGCTACTGGTCCCCAGAAGCTTAACAGTCACCAATCCGCCATGGAAGCAGGGACATGTCTTCGAGCAGCTCAGCTGTTGGTCAATATCTACCCCGATCCGGCTTCGGGTGGTGGTGGATCGAGGCGCCGTCGGAACCAGGTCGAGAGGAGCATGCCTAGCCCGTAGAGGGAATCTCTGCGCGGCGATTACAAGACGTATGGAGATCCAGAACCTGGGTTTGTAAACGTGCCCCGTTGGGACTGTGTGTGTAAGCTACGTACCCAGAAGAAACAAGAATTGGTTAATATCATACCGCATGGTAGATAGAGTGCGGTAGGAGGTAGCAGGTATGGTACCTACAGGTACAGGTAGGATGTGGGGTGAGGGGCGAACAAAGATGGAGGAAGAGCAACAAGCCAAGAGCTACATATATGTACCCCATTGGTATGACCTCAACCACCCGTACTTTTGTACGTACCTAGGTATCTACAGGTAGGTATGTAATTTATTACTACCTACGACCTACATGTACCTACTTCCGATACAAGTGGTAGGTGTCAGGGACCTCAATAGGACACAATTGTAACTTTTAACTATTCCGTTTACCTACTTAACTACGTAGATATGCTACATTCTTTTACCGAGGACCCTCACTACCGACGGGAGCTACCTAGTAAGTATATGATATCTCACAAAATCTACCATAACAAATACACCTTCCTACGTATTTGTATTCAAATTCTCCATTGATCGGAGCCTTTAGGAATTCATCGGCGCACTCCTCGAATTTGGGCTTGACAACGCTAGAGCCGATAAGTACCTGCTCCCATTCGCTAGTTAGTTCCATTTTTAACCCTCCGATCTATAAAAAGGTGATGGATCATCTAGACTACAGACTAACCTCCTCAGATATCAAATGTCGGTCACAGACTGATAGATAGGTACTGAGGGTTCGCCTACCATGCTACTTATTCGGCTTTGGGTGTCGATAATAGGTAATCCGGAGTACATAATGTAGTCTTTTCACTACCTTCGACGTAGTATCTACATATATTTGTAACCTACCCACTTCACAGGTTGGGTTAAACCCTTGAAGTTCTAGTCACTCATGAGCTAATCCCCATTGCGTTTTTATTGTACAATGTCTTATGTAACCTAAATGGGGTTCGTGGGCATTTAACATCAGACAGCCTAACAGCCGGCTCCCAGTATGATACCTACCGGACCAGACATGGCCGGACCTGGTCGAGTTCCAAACATCCCATCTGCATAGCAACCTACAGGCATCCAGTTAAACTACAATGCCTTGCACTGCATTGGCCCGCATGCATCCCCCATTCTCGGTTTTTTTGCAGCCACATCTGGGGAGTACGTGACGAAACAATATAAGACGCTGACGACTTCTCTTACCGCCTTTCCGGACCATCTCGAACAAAGAGACCCTGGCGGCGGAAAGTCCTGCTATGGGCCAGTGGGACGACATACGAACAGCGCGGCCCATGCGGCCGAGCACAACAGCGTGGCGGCTTGCATGGCTCCTAAGTCTCCTTAGGTATGGTGGCATCGCGACATGGTGGGGTTGAGGCCCTTGATGAGACGGTGCTAGAGGCATCACCTCGCAACATCCACCAATTGCACCCACGAGGAGTCACCGTCTGTCCTGATTGTAGCCATACACTAGACATAGGCATGCCGACGACCGACACACACCCCGAAGGTCTTATGAGGCGATGTTAATAGGTGTAGGTGTGAGTGGTCGTGCGGTTTTTTGTAAAAGGAGGGACGGAGTGGAGTGGGAGCAATAAGTCTTATATTGCGCTTCGTATCCCACGGAATCACGCCGAGCTATTCAGTATGTCCGTTCGTGGTGGTGTAAGTTGCTGCTACTCTTGCTCATTTATATGGCCCAGTAACAGAGATTGTGAAAATCCCCCGTCCATACACACCTTCGCAGCGTACACACACAGTTTACATCATGCCTGCCTACGTAGTGGGTGTCAGGTAGATTCTTGATTCATGGTGCATAAAAGCTTTGTGAGCCAATATCACAACTAGTATACATCCAGTACCTGACGTCGATGGACCCGGCTTGGCTTTATGACTAAATCCCTGGTTTCACTGCCTACTAAGTAGGTAGGTTATTAGATCGTTTACTAGGCCGTTGGGTCGTATACTACCGAGGTACTATACATACTACTATGCCTGGAGGTCCTGTACGAAATGCTAATAGGAATTAGATCTTTATAGAGCCGTGGGCATAGACAAGGATGTTAACTTCCTGATTCGGTATGTGGTGCTGAAGGAGCTAGTTACTCGATCGGGTTAGCGGCACAGGTCGTCAGCCGTACGGAGACGCGTGAAAAATCCGAGGTAAGTAGGTGCACTATCTGCACTGCCTACCCGGGTAGGTATCATAGAGGCAAGCATTAAAGGGCAAAGCAAAGAAAAAAAAAAAAAGCCCCGCCAAAACGAGAGACGATAGGAAGAGGGGAAGAAAATTCGACACCTTCTGCCATCGACTCATCCATCCCACTTCGACATGTCGCCCGCGCACTCCTGCCCCACCTAGGAGACTTTCTCTTGTACCTCGCCAACATCGACACCCACTTCTCGTCTCACTCTCACTCGCTCGCTCTGGCCTTCGTTCGTTTGCTTATCGACCGTGAAGAGTCGGGTGCTCTCAATTGGCCCTCCTCTCGTTTCCAGCTGTCATTAGCCCGTGCTAGACACTCGAATCTTCCCGTTTCTTTTCCGCTTCTGTCCTGTCCCGTCCTGTCCCGGCCTGTCTCTATCGCCGTCGCGCCTGGTCTCTGCCCCCAAGGCTCAACTACTGAGCGACTACTGTAAGCAAGCAGGCAAGCTGAAGCTGCATTCTTTGGTTCCAAACAAACCCTTGCCCGTTTCAACAGTCAGACAAGGCCATCCCATACGAAACATCCCCAAACGGCCAGGCGGACAGACCGATCGCTCTTCCTCCCCAGCCGCCTCTCACCGTCTCTCTGTCTCTCTGACTGTCTGTCTGTCTGTCTGTCTCTCTGTCTGCCTTCCCGAAACCACCGCTGCCACTGCCGCTGTCCCTCCTGGCCACCAACCACTCCTCCCGCTCCTCCCACTAACCTAGGCACTCCCTCCACGCCCTCCACGCCCTCCCGCTACCTGCCTCCCTACCCTGTGCTTGTGCGTGCGTGCGTTCGCTCGACTGTGGTCGCCCTAGACGCGACCTGGTCGACATACCCAAATCTGCCTGCCTAGCTAGGCTGTCTTACTTGACTTGGCTTGTCTCGTTTCTCTTTGCACTCCTCCCCCTGGCGCATCTGCTTGTGCCACACCCCCCGAAAATTTTCTCTGCCATCCGCCGTGCGGCACTGATATTGCCCGCGCCGTCCCTCACTTCCGCGCGAAGCCCCTCCTCCTCTTTCCTCCTCAGCATGAGCGCTCCAGTTCCCTCAGACGGCAACCAAGTTGAGACTTCGGCCACCAACCCGCACCAGCCAGGACTCTCCTCCTCCACCGTTCTCGATGCCTCGCGAAGACAGCCCGCCTCCTCCGCCCCCGGTGCCGCCGAACTCGCCAGTGAACCGATAAGCACCCTCTCTCCTGAAGACCAAAAGAATCTCGCTGTGGCCAAGAAGCTTGTCATTGATAACCTACGATACGAACCCGACTTCCCGATCCCCGGTATCAAGTTCATCGATATACTCCCTATATTCCAGAACCCCGTCGCCTTCAGCTCTCTGCTCGATGTTCTCGTTCTCCTGATCCGAGAACGGTTCGGCAGCCAGATACCAGATATCATCGTGGGTCTGGAAGCCCGCGGTTTTCTCTTTGGACCGCCACTCGCCTTGCGTCTCAACCGTCCCTTTGTGCCGGTCCGAAAGAAGGGCAAGATGCCCGGTGCCTGCAGGACTGTTGAATACACGAAAGAATACGGCAAGGACGAGTTCCAGGTCCAGACAAGTGCTATTAAGCCTGGACAGCAATGCTTGATTGTGGACGACATCATTGCTACCGGTAAGCCGACACATCATCTCATCTTGAAAAAAGCTGTCTTTTATTTGCTTGTTTTCTGTTGTTTTCGCGCGTCATCGTATCACATTGCCAATTTCGTATGTTTTATGTCTTTGCCAGCACACGTGTCCCGTAATTTGGCGACCTTGATCATTCCGCCACGTGCGTTGCGTGCTTTTACCCGCCGTTGCCTTTGGCAGCATCGTTATATCTTGGCCCCAAAAGCATGGTGCCAGCTCGCTAAGCACCAGCCAATATTTATCTCCTATACTTGAACTTTTCAGGGCAGTCCCTCAATTGAAGAAAAAGGATGGTGACTAGACTGCTCGTGATGAGATTTCTGGCAAGTTGTCTATGTCGAGTGAAACTAATACGCCCATATCATTTATGTCGCAAGAGCTGTTGTGAAATCCCGACTTGAGGCAAACTGTTTGATCGAGTTGTGTTTATGGCTTTTATTTTAAGGGCCATGTACTAATTCCAGTCGCAGGAGGCACTGCCGCAGCTGCGGGGAAACTTGTTGAGCTTTCTGAGGCACATATTATGGGTTATCTCTTCATGATTGACATCATCAACCTTAAAGGTACATCACAACTCGGCGACAAACCGATCATAACCCTCATCGAGCATAATGAAGAGGAATAAGCGACTCACGGGCTTCTCTTGTTTGTTGGATCATTCTACAACCACTCAAAAGGAAAAAGGAAAAAAAAGAATTCTATCTACCACCAGGGGAATGGATACCCCTACGAGGCAGCAGTACTTCGTTTCTTAATAGAAAGCACCGGTCCTATGTAACGTCCAGACTCAGGCCTAACATTCCACTGCACTGAGATTCATCTGGGCCGAAGCATCTTATAATTCCTTAGAGCCGGACCCGGGTTGCATGGTTGGGCGTTGGGGGACATTTTACCACTGCAGTAGGTTATGTGGTCGTTGAATTTGTCATGTGCGCTACCTAGAGGGAATACAGAATCCCACCTAATTAAAAAATCTGCAAATAATTCATGATTGTAGTCCAGAGATTTTCAACAGTGGTACTTCTTTTTCCCAGTCACATAATAAAATTAGTTCATCCCTCCCACCAAAATCCGATGACAGAAGTTTCAATGTATCATGATATCGTTCCCAGACCTCACCCCAACATTTGCATTGGTATTGATACTACATCCGCAAAGGAGACGATTCGTGTCGTGCTGCCAGTTGAGGATTAGTCGGCGACCGATATACAATGGAGGAGTCTGGGTATATATGAGATAATGTATCACTTTGCTGTATATCAGACGAATGTGCTGGTATGCTTGGCTAGCCGACTTAACGAGAAACCATATCGCTGCATTTTCCAACTCTGTCTCTGCGTCTCTCCCTCTCTCTCTTCCTTTGTGGAGAAGGGGGGGGTGGCCTGGAAGTATAATCGTCTATGAAGCCACCTCGGTCATTTTCACTTCACTGCGACAAGTCTAGTGAATATTAAATTAAATTAGTATATGGTGTGACATCGCGTGCCTCATTCCGGTGCTCTTGAGCGCCAAATGGATTTGGGTGAATGGATTTCAGCGGAATGTAAAGTGATTGAAGAGCAGACCGTGGTCAGCCCTAATGAAGCCAGTCATAGAGCAACATGCCCCCAAGGAAACCTATCCAGGGACCTGTTACAACCCTAGACTTAATTTAGTTCCTAGATAGATGAAGTTTTCGAGGATAACCTGAATGGGGAAAAGCCGCCTGCCAGATCAAATCAGAGATGGTGACCGTAACGACCTACCTAGTATTTGAGTGGTAAGGAGCATTCTTCAAGGATAATTATTTATTTCTCACCCACGATTTGCTCCTTTTATAGCTAACTCGCCAGAGTCACCTCATTAACAACGAGGTTTCCAACGCTCTCTATTCTTACGACTGTGCTGGTTAATTATAAGTGGGATTGATTGTTCGACGACGATACGGCAGAGTTGATGCAATGAGTGCGACGACTTCCATCATGAATATCGAGCTGAAGCCCTGTGGTGATGATATGATTATACTGGATGATATCAAGAGCTTCGAGGCCCAGGGAATATGGATGAAAGCCTACGTAGTATCGAATAACACATGCAGACTACCCAACATGCCTTGTCCAATTGTGCGGGCTGAAGTGGTCTGATCTCAGCCTGCTCTGCCATCACACCCCCCAACAACTCCAGTAACAGGCCTCTTGTCAGATGACGTTGGGGGCACCTGAGAATCAACAAGACATATCGGGAGGAATACGCCACGATATAGTTTTGCGTCAAGATGAAATAGATGATCGATCGTGTACCCTATGTGTCTACATCTCCACCTAGGAGATTTCATCACCGTACTTGATGTACTGACACAATATTGATCCCCATTATGAGCGGTGGAGGGAATTTCAGGTTATTTGTTCTCACGATATGTTATGGCTGTATGTTGAATGAAATCGGATCTATCATGTCCTTGGAAATACCGTCGTAGCAAACTGGCTCGATATCACGTTCCATTCGCCATTTCTACACTCATATCATACGATACCTAGCCATGCAACGGATAGCGGCCTCATATGCTCTGTCATTAAACTTGCACTATGTGTTACGAACTTACTAAGATATAGGTAATCACCAAATAGTGCCGTCTTGGTTTTGTTGTTTGGTGAATACGACGTGATACAGGTGGAGTAGGCAAGCCGAGCACCGCCACAGCAGCGGCTTAATAGTGGAAGTCAGCGGCGCCTCACTCTCCTCATCCCGTCTCACTCTCACCAACGGCAGTTTCCATTCATCCTATCTCATTTCACACCTCCAGATAGATAACACTTCCATCTTCCCTATTGCCCCCTCACGATCCAGAGAATGTCCGATGAATCTGCCCCACTCCTCCCCACGTCAGCATCCACCTCGGTAGCATCGGCCAAGAAGAACATGTACTGGACCCTAGGCTGCATCTATGGCGCTACAGCCGTCGGCCTCGGCGCTTTCGGCGCTCACGGGCTGAAGAAGGTCGTCACGGATCCCGCGAAGATTGCCAGCTTCACTACAGCCGCACATTATCAAGTAAGTACCGCTGGATCGTTGCCTATCCTTATACACCCTCTCTAGACATTTATCTGCTACATATCTTGGCTCATCATTCCTCTCGCATCACTCCTCACACTCCTCTTCGACAATCTCAAGGTCAATACTATTTATCACGGGGGTCAACAGAGGGGGGGGGGGTCATCCGGAGGCATCGTTCCAGGGTCAAGGGTCGTTCCCTCAGGAGGAATAGGCAGGGGGAATAGGAAGAGAGAATAGAGCAATGCATTCGCTCCAAGAGCCAAATATCAGCATTCATACCGGGTTCAAGCTCTGCTAACACGTCGATTCATAGATGATCCACTCCGTCGCCCTCCTCGTAGCGGCACGCGCCGTACCAGAGAACAAGCTTGCGGCTGGCTTGCTTACCGCGGGCATGACTAGTACGTCGTCCTTCCCTGTGGTGTATTTGCTGATCACATGATATGAATAACAAGTCTAATGCGAGCCTTCCTCCAGTGTTCAGCGGCAGTATATATGCGCTGGTGCTCGATCCCGCACGATTCCGATTCATGGGTCCGATCACACCTCTCGGTGGACTTTGTCTCATTGGTGGGTGGGCTGCTCTCGCCTTTTAATGCGGATGCGGGTAGAGGCACGAGCTGAATGAGGGGCGGTTGGGATGAGGAAGTCCTACGACTGCGTAATTCCCGAGCGAGCGGCAGTCTGCTGGTAGGGGAGCGAGATGACTTCTAATTGGAGGCTGGAGTGTATTGGCTATGGTCAGCCTAGAGATGAAGCGGGTACGTGTGCATATCACCACTCATTTGTACTTACTATCGGTATAGCACGTTCGTTTGATTATGATCGTTACCCTGTACATCAATATATTGCGCTACAACAGATAGCGATCTGCAGCAGGGGTTAGGAACTAGTTACCAGGGGAGTTGTCCACTGGCCAAAACGTTCTGGCCAAACTTCATCGTCAAATAATGCTGACGTACATGAAATGGACATACTTCGCGAGATCAGGTAATCCCTACCACGCGGCAGGATGCTGGGGGAATGGATTAATCTTTGCGAATCACCTTGCGGATGATTCTGACCAACCAAGACCGTCGTCTCTTCCCTCTGACGTGTCCTATTTTAGTGATCTTACGTGATACTACTATTCTCGAGCGCAGAGATGTCCTCTCCCCACGCCCTTCCTCGATCGAGAAGACATGGCGAAAAATACCCGCACAATCAATGTCTGGGGCTGTCTGGGGCTCGCGCCCGCTTCCTGCAGCCATACCCTCGCTTTTTGTTTCCGAATTCTTCCTTCTTCTTGATCTGCGTCTGAATGCGCTCGTGGAGCGGTGCCCTGGCAACTGTCAGGACCATTTTGCCGTGCGGTTGGCCATTTGTCGTATTGATGAAGTGCCCGATCGCTCCTCTCGGCAAACCCCCCCCCCCCCCCCCCCCAAAATCCCTCGCAACTCCAAACACAAGCTCTTAAAACCGGTTCGTAGAGGGCTCAATCAATACAAGTTGCTGATCAAGGCACCTCTTGACAGAGCTGTTCGATCAGGTTCGTATTGCTGCGTCGAGCGTCGTAATGTGCACAAATGAACTCCCTCGCTCGTGCATGCACATGGCCCCGTAACTGTGGATTTAGATTTAAAGGAGCGATTACCGACCCATGATTGCGTCTAGACCCGTAGCCACGCTGTACCAAGGCAAACTATTTTTGGGGCTCGTCGTTCCACCAGAAATCGACGCACATGTTCAAGTGACCCCAAGGGAATTTGATAAGGACCGGCCGAGTCGTGGCCGCCTCTCTCAAGATCAGCGCCAGGTTGGTTACAGTGAATGTCACCTCCTATGCCAGGCCGCACCCATCGTCCGATGGGACCTTTCCGCTTTGGAAAGGGAAACCTCGTCGACTGTTCATTGGGAAGATAAATGATTTTGGATGTCGGTGACTCATCGAGAGGGCGTACATGAACAGTAGAGAATTCTAGGTGCCTGGAAGACAAGCACCAACTCAATAGTGAGGCGCGGGCAGAGTGTGGGGGAGGAGGGCGGAACAGGAGGTAATCTCTCGGGGGGTCAACCATTATATACTAGGTAGGTATCTAGATCGACTTATATACACTTGAAGTTTTACAACTTGAATGATTCCGACAGCGGACTATGTCGTGCCACGCTACCTGGATCACTTTTGTGCTTCAAGTCTCGTGTTGCCCAAAAGTTATCTTAGGTACTATGTTGTCAGTTTAGTAGTGCAAAGTCAATTAGTGTACACTCCATGACCTCCACAATGTCAATAGTATCCCACTCACTACCTGGATCCAACAACCTCGCCGAACCAAAGTTACGAAATTTGATGTCACCCACCAATGTTACCAAATCAGATGCCCGACCTCGAACCTGGATCATTACACCCAATGGATTTCACACTTATAGTACCCGGGAGATGCTTACTAGTTGAGTTTGTATCGATAACAATAAAAAACAGACCACCTTGGGCTGGATTCGTTTTCGCTAGTGACGGTGATTTCAAATCTGAACGATTAGCGACCTCATCAACTTCGGCGTCCTCTTGTCTTTAATCTTGCACTCGTTGGACTTATGCAGTCGACAATAGATGCGGGGAATGGTTTCTCAAGTGACCGAGCATTGTGAATATATATTCCTCGATGCTATCTGACTGCTGCTGTCGTGTTTACTGTATGATATGCTCATTCCCTATTTCAAAGCCTTCCATATGCATTTCCTAGACCAGATCTTCAGCGTCACATTAGTCGATGCAGCGAAACCTTGACTGGCACTCCCAATAGGAAATAGATAACAGCATTCAGCAGTATTTCCACAAAATGTCGATATAATACCTGTCTGCTACTTCCGTCCGTCACTTAAGCCTATCTACGCACGCAGCTTCCTGAATCTTTGATTCAGAGATGAATTCCTCAACCACAAGAATAGCACTCCCTTCCTATTTCGTCATACTCTATCAGCGCAATATCAACTACGTACCTTAGGCCTGCTTCCCGAACTTCCTTGATACCTCGAGAGACAGACCCCAGGTTTTTATCCCAGAAAAGTCATCAACAGTATTGCGTATCGCGAACGACGATGTGTGAACAACGGGCTTCTTTATCATCAAGACCCGCGCATGAAGGGGATCACCGATCTGTCAATACCGGCGATCTTATAATCGACACACCCAACTTCTACAAGGTCCTCGAACACTTCGACGACAATGGAAACCTCATAGATGGAAATTCACGTATCTCCATCGCGTGCTCGATCTGCCTGGTGAAGAACTTAGGCCTTTTCGGCCGTCAATTTGACGAGTCGCCACATGCTGCATATGAGCATTATGCTGTCTTGGTACGCTGCGGTCATGCCTTCGGCTATAGATGTCTAGTTCACGTAAGTCACTCTCCTTTTTACGCTTTCTCTGCGGAGCGTGACGGGGAGAAATACCGGGTCTAGTTTCTAACGCGCAGCTGCCGAAACAATAGTGGTTCCTCATCGTCTGCAAATGCAATGAACTCAAGTGTCCGATCTGCCGGGCGCCGGTGCTGTGCGAGCGAAAGCATTGGGAGCCGCTTGAGATCTTAGGGGGGAGTACTGCGGACCGCAAGATACAGTGCGATAACATCAAGAGAATACGCGAGGTTCTGAAAACCCCGATATGCAAAGGATGCATGCATCCATTGCTCGGTACTCGGTACGCAGGCCGCTACGAGCCTGTTCATCCCCCCCAACACGGCTGGGCCGTGCAACCATTCATTCCGCCGAGATCCTCCAGTCTGCGACGGACCCGGCACCGAGGCAACGTCCCGCGCGCGAACGGCCTACCTGACCCGCGGGTTGGTCCCCGGTATCCGTCGACGGCTGGCGCACGGCTTCCTGCCAACTTCAGCAACATCCGGACTTCGCGGGAAAGGAGGGATGCCCCGAGGTCCCTGTCTCCTTCAATGGCGCCAAACCGGCTCCAATCCGATCACTCCTCCGCTTTGCCTGGGGATAATATCTTAGAGGACAGCGAGGCCGAGCTGGACTGGTTGAACTAAGCTGGCGATCTTGATTGAGCCGAGAGAAGAGACAGGCTCTGGCAGACTGTACTACGCCGCTAGCACTGCGAACTCTCCGTGTATTTGAACCCTTACTGTGTACTGGCCAGACATCGTGAATATCTGATATTGGCATCGTTGAAACTTGCCTCTGTTCGACATAACGAGGCGGCGAAAAAGGGAGGGAAAAAGAGGGCAAGAAAAACAAAAGGAAAGAAGGATGCATACCCTTTCTCATTTGTCGTATGTTGTACTCCCCCCTTCCTCCCCAATCACACATTGTACACATGTATAGTGCGGAATAGCCATAACCATCTAATGTATTGTTTTTGAGGTGCTAGTTGTCCTGCACACATGAACGATGCCATGGAAACACTGATCCTCACTGAAATTAATCATCTAGAAGCATGGGTTGTTTCACCACCAACAGACTTACACTGTGATAACGAGTACATGCATACTTATCTATGTGTGGCTTACCTGCAATCGATTCAATTGCCGGACGGCAACCAAAATAAATGACCCCAACACGTCGTTCAAGATAATACCTACGGCGTGTGGCCCGACTTTCCGTGCAGATAATAATCGAGTCAACGACTCGGCCTTAATTTCGGCCAGCATAGCGTAGAGGACCGACGGCTTCAATATATGTAGATAGTGTAGGTAGTCAATTCCCAATCGTTCGACTCGAGATCGTTGGCCGACGCGTCACAAGCTTGCGTAGGTACTGCAGCTGAGCGCTAACAAGCGATTGGATTACGTTTTATACACGCCAGTTGCGGGTAATGAATGAGATCGAGACCTCAGCTCACTGCTGGGATAAGGCTGTAACAGTGCCAAGACTGGGGTTCGACTGTCCTCCCTACACTAGCGTTGACGAACCTAGTCTAGTTCTGGACCGATTTGGGACAAGGGATACACAAGGAGCAGGGGACCTGGTGGAGCTCTTCAATGGGGTGGCAGGAAGTTAGTATGTAGTAGTATATCGATACTGCTTTTGGGCCTCGTATTCTTGAAACGTGGCTGTGTGGTGTTGGTCGTTGGGCGGGTATAGAAATAGCAATCTGCTGATACGACTGGTGGCCCTTTGACAGAGGTACATGATGCGCAGTGTATGTATGTCTTAAGTCCCTACCAGGGTTTAGCCATGACGAGCTCACCACGTGGCTGCGATATGGGAACCAGTCTCGCCATACACATACGATTCTGCTGCATCGCTGTCGGGGAAATGGTAATAGGATGCGTACTGCAGATTGCAAATGAGCCAATAGAAAGATTTTGTAGCGAGAGCGGAGGGAAAACGCGCGGATATTAGACTCGGCGAAAAAAGATGCAGATTATCCTTACTGGAACATGGCATTGTTGACGACGACTTCTGCATTCTCGCCGACTTGCGGTCCCCCATCCGACCCTTCGGATGGCTTAATCTGGGCGGAAAGAACCGCTGGTCTGTGCATTTGGTAGTGGGCTATTCATTGAATCTGTTCTGACAAGAGAAGTAAAAACGTCCCAGGTACATGGGTGAAGAAGGAGACAGACGTGGAGTTTGAGCTTACTGTATGTTAAGAGAAAATTTTAAGAATAAGCTAACGACTTTAGTGTCCTTACTTGCACACGTAAAGTTGTCATGTAAACGGACATTACCTCCTGCACTACGAAGCACGGTTTCTTGTACCAGGTAGGTAACACGGGGAATAGGGACTTGACGCACCACTTTGAGCAAACTGGGTGAGGGTTTCATGTCTCCTGTAGTAGAAGCTAACGTTTTATTCCGGGCGATACAGCTGGTTAAGTGCTAAGTGAAGTACCTAAGGGAAATATGTAAGGGAGTGATGCCATTTGTGACTAGTACCTACCTAGTAGGCAGGAGATAGTACTGCCAACACAGCTTTCTGGCGATCACAGTTTTAGCGGGCGCTATAGTGGATGACAGCGGTGAGTTTTAGTGTACACTAGAATGCTAGTGGATTGGACAGACAAATCAGCCCTCAAAGGTTCATCACGCACCTACACTACCCGTCTCCTAGTGTAGTCCTCGAATTGCAAATCGACACTGAACCCAGACTTCAGAAGAGGGCGATGCTGCGCAGCTAAGTAAGTACCGGATCTGGAATATGCAGCTTCCTGTCCCTGAATAACTGGATAGTCGAGGTAGTGTGGTGCATTGACCTCGCTGATCCGCTGCCGATCGAAACACTTCCATGCCCATGATATCAGAGAAATCTTGGTCATGGCCCGAATCCTGATTTCTCCTCGAGATGCACAATGCCCGAGGCGTCCAACCAGAAGGAGAGAATCCTCGCACACTACTGTAGTGTACACGACAGTATGTACGCTGCAGGTGTGAAACCATCCAAACTTGGCTCACGAGGTGGGGGGTGAACGTACAAAAGAGGCCAAATTCAACCTCGTCGTCGTTGTTGCGTCTATCGCCGCTACACCGCACTACACAAGCATTGCAGGTAGTGTACACTCATCACTGACTAGGTTCCCTAGCTGGCCTCTTGCTACTACCTACTGTAGTGTCGAGATGATAGACATTTTCCTAATGCTGTCGAGTGAGTCCTCCCTGGGCTCTGCAAACCGCTCACGTCTTATTTTTTTTTTCTACACCGCGCTATACTACGTATAGTGTAGTACGTGTAGTGGAGGGCGGGTAAAAGCTGTCTGCCCCTGGATATCCTAGCGCATCCTCAATGTAACCTGGTGTAGGGTTTTGATCCTGCAAATCACTGCCGATGCCCTTCATTGGTCTTGTTCCTCGCTGGCCGATGCAGGTACACGATGCTCATCTGGCTTGTATTGTGGCCTGAACAATGAACATCAGAATCTTGGCGTCCCGCGTGGTGTGGCTCATCTGATGCCCATCCCTGCCTACTGGACCAACAGAATGACGAGCTTCGACTGAGGATGGGGGCGTACATCTTCAACCGCCCCCTTTCCCACTCCCTCCCTGTCACTCGCTTATGAGAAGCTGTTCTTTAATTTTATCTTAGTGTAGGGTTCTTTTCCCCTTTCCTCTAGGCAATCTAGCTCCTCCCCCTCTAGCTTCATTAACCCTGACCCGGCGCCTCGAGACGCTTTGTCGACTTCTTCCTTACCGGAAGCAATTCGCAATTCTCTCATTGTTCTGGTGAATTGTCACCACGCCGCTCATTAAAGTTGGTTGAGATTCGGTCATTCTTATTGTCAGGATTGTCAACTGTATTGCCACATTCATTTTATTGCTTGCTTTGCATTTGTCTCGCCACGGGTTTTCAAATACAAGTACATTCCAGCCGTCACCCTTCCCTCGCGGCCTCAACGCCTTCGTACGACACCGAAGAGTGTAATACCCTGCTTTAATTCTAGCCGTATACGACGACATTCAATCATTCAGGATGAGATACACCTCCGCCGTCCTCTTCGGCGGTGCCGCCTCAGTGGTATCCGGTAGCGCATTTTGCTCTGATGCTGTGCAAGATATCCTGGGTAACTACTTCTGCCCGGGTGCTGTGAAGCAGATCAAGTACGATGGATTGGACATTCCTGGCAAGTACCGCGCCGTCGCGAGTATGGATAATTCCGGAGCCTGTACATACGAAGACAAAGACTATTCGGGTCCCATCGCTCCCTACGACGAAGGTGTAAGTCTACTAGCCTTAGCTCCAGCCCTTGAGCCTTGCTAAATCTTCGTGTAGCTCTCGCTGCACTTCCGTGGACCTCTCCACTTGAACAACGTAGCTGTCTACACCCCTGGGAAGAGCAAGCGGGATGTGCCCCAGACCGCCGCCCATGCGAAACGCCACGGCCACCAACACTTGCACAAGAAGCACCACGAGGAGAAACAGGAGCGAGCCGTCGGTGATCTAGTTGTTGCTACAATCGATGGACAAGTCGTGTCATGGCTCAACACTTATGCCGGCCCAACTGCCGATGTTGCAGCTGATTCGGCCCCAGCCGTCACTACCTCAGCAGCTGACTCCGTAGCTACATCTGCCGAGTCCGCCAAAAAGGTTTCTAGCACTAAGAGCAGTAGCACTGATAGTAGCACTGGTAGTAGCACTGGTACCATTACCGGGGATTTTGTGCGAACCGCCTATTACAACGCTGCTGATGGCACAGCCGATGGCCTGGTCTTCTTGGCCAACGTCGGCAGCCCCGGTGTTTCTGGTACTTGGGATACGTGAGTTGATTGCCAAATAACACATCTTGGATAAGTTGGTGACTAATGCTATATATTACAGTGTCTGGGGCTCTAGCCTTGCATACGTGAATGAGGAAGGTTCTGCAGCCGCAGCCTCCCCCACTGTACTTAAGGACAAGCTGCTCGACGATACCGAGGAGATTGCGATTTTCTCTGATGCCTTATGTGATGATAGCTGCGGCGCCACTCGTCCTGACTCCGTTGCTTACAGTACGTTGAAGCCCTTTATGCTCGGGAATGCGCAATTAAATAGCTAACCAGAACACAGAGGGATTTGAGGGTGCTTCCAAGGTCTTTGTTGTCGAGTTTTCGATGCCTGACAGTGGCAAATCGGGCTCTGGTCTGAACATGCCTGCCTACTGGTTGCTCAATGCTGCCATTCCCCGAACCGCCCAATACGCCTCTTGCAGCTGCTGGAAGGGTGACAATGAAAGCCCTCTGCAAGGTGGGTGCGGTGAGCTGGACGTCGTCGAAATCCTCAGCTCCGGTGACACGCGTGCCAAGTCTACCTTCCACTTCGCCAATGGCGTTGGTGACTCTCACTACATTGACCGTCCCGTCGATAGCTCCATAAAGGTCGCCGTCGTCATGGATGCCGGTTCTGCCGCCGTCTCTATCAAGGTGCTAGACGATTTCGACTTCGGTACCAGCCTCACATCTGATCAGGTTCAGAACATGGTCAACGACGAGACGAATAGCAAACTTTTCAGCTTGCTATCCTTTTTTCAGTAATGGAAAGCGAAATAATGGAGACTAGGCGGAAGGGGAGGTCGAGCCGAGGATTATGCGTCTTTATTTTGCTGCACATACTAATTCATGCGGAATATTTATTCTGAAACCTAGGAACTTCGGTAGTTCTTGGATTGAAAATAGATCTAAATGATACGTGGTGGCTTTTTTTTTGGATTTTTTACGATTAGAGCAGGCGCTTAGGTGAATGAAACATGCAATTTGTTGGCTTCCGATCTATCCACGTTATGTTGGCTGGCATGAGCCTGGTGCATCTTGATCGCACCCTTCCCTTCTCGTTACTCACACTTTGTCAAATTGGGTATCCTTCCAAGGATGCTTATTTAATAATTTTGAAGGCTTGCATAATAATGCTGTGGTTGCGCACTCAACGCCAATATCGCTGTCCGTAAACCGGTAATTGGGCATAATACACCTTTCTCAGCCGTCTCGTCTGCAAGGTTTTCTTTTTTCCTCTAGTTGTTCAAAAATCAGCCCCATCTGCAGGTCTATGCCCGTGCTTACGGTTACTGTCTATTCCTAGGCAAGCAATCTCAAGACCTACAGTATTAGCAGCAGCCACTCAGAATTGCAAGCACAGGTAGGCGAAGGACCTGGGGCAGCAAATACAAGCTTACACGTATGTGGTGGTGTGCGAGTTCATGAGGGCGTAAAAATTTAATTATGCCGTGGCACAGGCTAGGCAGGGTAGATAACTACCCTAGATACAAATTGTACACTAGATGATGTTATTTTTAATCGCATGTGCGCTTCGGCTGTGATTTGATATTATCTGATCCTGTTGTAGCTCGAGATCAGTGTATTCGGCGTTGGCTCCTCTCGCGGTACCTCCGCGAGATTATGCAGAAGACAAATCTAACACAACTCGTCCTATGATGTTCCCCCGTCCCAGGTCCTCGAAAACGGACTGCAACTCGCCCATGCCGACGGTGCGCACCGGGAACTTGACGATGCCGCGCGCGGCCATCTCTAGAACTTCAATGGCCTCGCGGCGGTTCCCGACGGCCGAAGAGACGATCTTGTGTTGTTGTACGGTCATGGCCGTCGGGAACGCGTTGGCGATGGGTACTGGTTCGCCCTCTGGCATTCCCACGCAGACTAGGGAGCCGCCGAAGCGGAGCACTGTACGACCTCCCACGTTAGAAATTACCGCGCAGGGGAAAGACTTGGCTCGTTCGCGGATGGTTCGGAGCAAAACTTTGCTAAAGGGGGGACATGGAAAACTCGGGAATGCGTACTAGGAATGGCTTGCCCGTATGCCCTATTGCTGTTGTTGCACACGATCACAGCCGCGGCGCCGAGACCCGTCAGCCTCTTAACCTCCTTCCCAATGCTTGCATCATCGAACGCTGTCAAGTCGATGAAGTGCTCTGCGCCAGACTCCAAGACGCCTTCTTTCTTGCTTGGCATGTCGATGCCAATAACGCGAAACCCCATCCCCCGGGACGCGAGGGTCGTCGCTACGCTGCCGAGACCGCCGCCCGCGCCGGAGATCACGACCCACTGGCCAGGGTTCGCGCCGCATTTTCGCAGCGCCGAGTATGTTGTCAAGCCTGCGCAGAGCATGGGGGCGGCGACCTCTCCTGGGATGGACTCGGGGACGGGCGTCACGTAGCTGGGGGGGTTAGCTTCGATGCTGGCTGCTCACTTATCGTATAGATATGTATCCCCGAGGACATGGAGAGCGTTGAAGTGCACTATACAAACACTACTTACTTTGCCGGGCCGAGGACATATTCTTGAAACGTACCCGGGGTGTAGTACCCGCTAATCTTCTGGTTGAAGCATAGACCCTCGATACCTTCGGTGCACGGTGCTGGCAAGAGAGAAACACCAATTAGCTCAAGCATCCACCAATCTCTACCCGCGGCTTATAGGGTAAGTGAAGCGTGTGTATATGAGGTACGGACTGAACTAGAGGGCGTGAAAAATATGGAATACGTACGGCACGCTAAACACTATGACACTCAGAGTCAGTCTGTTATCCAAACACCGCCAAAACAAAGAAGAAGACTTTTCGAAAACCACTCACCGCAGACGAGACCCATTTGATGCCCACGCGATCGCCGATTTTCACGCCCGTCTTCTCGGCGCCTTCGCCGAGCTTCACTACGTGGCCTAGGCCTTCGTGTCCTCCGATCTGGCCTGGTTGCGTCGGGAAGGGGAGCGTTTTCCACTATAGCCCACGGTATCTCAATTAGCTAGCTGATGGGCGGGTCGCTCCATATATGCTGTATATATCGGTCTATAATGCATACAGTGCTCATCACTTTTTTTTTCACAGAGTAGATTAGCTTTAAGTTCGAGTGATAATGACTCAGTTGCCTACTTATTCCATAGTCAGAAGCGCAGATTCCCGAGTGTGTCAGTTTCACAAGCACTTCGTTTGGCCCCGGCTCGGGTGTAGGGACATCATGAATCGCGATGGAGCACGAGCCAGGCTTATCAAAAACACAGGCCTTGTGCGTCTTGGGCACGTTGGAGGCTGCTTCGGTGGTTGACATGGTGAGTGATAACGAATTAGATTACCGGGCTAGCTTTGGGAGAAGGCTGATATGATCGAACTGTAATGTTTGACATCCACGATGATTTCATCATTCAAGAAAACTTCAAGGTGTGAGGGTCGTAGCTAGATATCTACCTACTCCTGAGAGAATGAATGTCCTGTGAATCCATTGTATGCTAAGACTACGCACGGTCCTACCCCTCACCAGGGCTTTATCTCAACCAGGGCTCCGCGGAAAGCGGGAAAGTGTATCACCTGTTATCCTTTTCGGTCCCAAGAAATTCTTAACCCAGGGACTCCGCGTGAATTGGGACTGTAGGTGATGATGATGGCGTAGGATAATGTTAAATCTCCCGGCGAATCCGGGGTACCCCAAAAGCCTGTAGCCAATGATCGCCTTGCGTGTGAACGGATGACCTGTTTGAGAGGCGGGGGAAAGAAACGTAGGACATATGGGAGATATGATGGTGGAAATATAATATGGGTAGGGCACATCTGCATATCGAATCGGAGTTGAAACAAGCAACTGCACGGTCGGACTCGGGCTAGGCATCGGAACCTAAGAACCTCATAGATCGGCACCTGTCTGAGCCTCCCTGAACAGGACCCGCTGTTGCATAAGCTGGAACGAATAAATTTACATAACTTCCATATTATACTATGACCACCTGCACTACACCGTTTGTAGAGTACCTAGTAACCGTTTCCCGTACATCAATAGAACGGATTAAAGTATTAATCGCAAGGCCTTTATCCACAAAAGAGCAACTTCTAGGAAGTCGCCCGATTAGCTAAGGAGCCAAAGGCTTTAAGGGTTAAGACATTGATTCTCTACAAAGCTTGTTTAGTCTACTAGGCGGACATATATTATAGATTTAGCTTTACTATATAAGTGGAATCTGAACTTGTGCCTTTTGTGCTTTTGGAGGAAAATGTAAGCATGACAATGTGCTATATCAGTATTAAAAAGCAGATTGTTAGAGAAAGTCGAACTATGTATTGCAAGTTTTATATTAACGTAGGTGATGTGTTGCATTTACTAGAATATTCCAAGCCCTGTGGCCCCTTTACGGAACACCTCGTTACCTAACAAGCCGTCAATGTTACATAGCTCCCTTTTCCCCCTCTGTCTATATGTTACACTTATTATGTTCCGATTGATACTGCATTTCAGTGACAAGTGAAGCAGGAAGTCTTTGCAACGAGGTATATTAGGGATAATAAGACGACCGGCCTTGACAGAGTTGGCAGCGTGTGTGGTACTAGCCCGGGGTATAGAATCAATAACAACGTCAAGTGGCAAAAGAAGCCCGATGGATAGCGTCACATCCATTCTGGAACGGACATCTCATTAATTAAGCCATAATTCGTCGCCTCAGATGGGTACGGGATGGCAGAAGTGAATATCCATGTGTTTTACGTCCGCGTTGTCTTTCTTAGGCCCTCATGACAACTAGAGTTCTTCGTCTCTTGCATGTCATCCCTTCTGGTGGTCGCTGTTCTTGTTCTATAAGCCAACCTAACGAGCGCAGCTTCCCAGCTTTGCCTCCGACTTGTCGTGCTGCCGCTGGGTCCTATATGGACCTCTGTCATACTGCAAGGCTATGAATGCTAGGTTAAGCTAGGCCATGGTCCCCTGAATAAATCTTACACCACCGATCATGATCCTGCTTAGTCATTTAACCCGTCGATAAGCTGTTTAAAGGGCACCATAACAAAGAAGATGCTTAAGAATACCTGTATATTGCGTTACTCGGATAAAGCTTAAACGTTTCAAGGTACGTTTTCTATGCATAAAGTTCGCACAAATGCTGTTGCTCAGTCACCTGAGCAAAAGCGGTGACTAATTTGTTCATGGCACAGAAAATAGTAAAAATCTCGAATCGCATCTGCCGATACCTTCAAGTTCCACCCAATCCTCGGCGGCACAACTTATACACTCATTCATGCTAGATTTCGGGGAATGGTGGTACTACTAATGCAGATAGCTCAGGGGGGAAAGAGAGCCCCAGTTAGCTTGCCGCACGAGCGGAGGCAACTAGATTTGTAATGTTTCGAAAGTAGTCCTGTGCACGATTCCTCAACTTACTTGAGCATGCAATGTGGATAGCCCCGAGTATTATCGAACTAGGTTGGGGCGAGTCCTAACAAGGAGATAGGATGCTAAGAATAATAGACAATTGGCAAATGTTCCACCCGCCGTTCTTTGAACATATTGTCAAAATTAGGTCATGTAGGAAATTGAGTCGAGATAGGAAATTTGAATTCACGTGTCTAGGGAACTGTTGTTGCGGATATATTCAAGTCGTCCACACAGAATAATTGCGAGGTGCGGGCGCCATGCATATTTCGAGCTCTCACTACTGCAATAGTGAGGTTCACCGTCTGGCGGTAGTGCTATTTTGATGTAACTTAATGAGTCTATCACCGATTAACAAGCAGCTTCGGTCAAGAGATGGATGGGGTACTGTTGAGATTGACTATCGAATAAATACACCTAGGTCACGACGTTACTTCGCCTGAGGAACGTGCTGCAGGAAAGCATAAGTTAAAATTAGCCAAGTTACGCTCGGCCTATTATTGGATATAGAAAACGGGAGGAGCTTTTTTAGGGCGAAAAGACGTTCGAATACTTGCATATACTATCACCTTGGGGTGCATGATCGTTGGTATAGTAGTGTCAGTGCGGTTGTATAGGCGCGCCCTGGTACAGGAAGTCTACAATGTAATTTGGAGTAAAAACTTGGCATGTGGCGAGTAGTAACGATAAAGACTTTTAAACTGAGCGAGTACCACAACTTTACTAATGAATACAGAGGAGTCAAAAACGCAGCCAACCCAGTTAGGTAACTTAAATCGCGTATTCGTCTGTCGGGCATGATGATCCGAACATGTTCCTTAGGTATACCCTATGATATCTCGCCGCACCTATTATCTCAATGCGCAAAGTTGTCAACGCTCTTATCCTTCCGCTATCACACTACATATAGACAATATGCCAGCGGGCGACTTAAAAACTACACTGGATGGAACTGTGAACGTAGATAGTAGAAGCTCCGTGGACCCCGCACCCTCGCATGACGTGACGTGATCAGCAGTCCTAAGTGTCGCGTAAAAGTATCAACCTCTTCTAGCGACTTTAGGTAATTGCTTTTTCATATGCTTCATTATGTTGCTGTGTCTGCCATCATTTTGAGGCCTGGCGGCTCGAGGTTCCAAGCCGATGCCTAAGGTTAAAAGCTGAACTCGTCTGGCTCGATGAAACAGAGCAAAACAGTCGGGCCCGGCTCAAAAGACATGCATGCTTGTTATCTTAGGCCACATCATACTCTCGCAGGAGAATCGAGGGCAAGTGTTGTTTATGAGAAATTAGGTAAGAGCAATAGAAGGTACAAGTGATAACATAGGAGAGGACCGTCTTGGAGATGCACAGGTCGGGTGTTCGAGTCATTTCAGGAGAATTCTTGCTCTTTTGGCTCCTCGACCGATTTTCTTGGTGCCTCCATAATACGCTCCTAAGTGTCGCAAGAAAGCTAAAATCTGCAAGGTCAATTATAAAACTTCTAGCTTTTTGACTACTTGATTACTTCAAGACTCGACTCAGGAGTTGATTTGTTGCGTATCTGCCGCAAGACTGTCTGACTGTCTGTCCTGAGAGCCGGAATCCGCCTTCTACTTACTTACTTAGTACTTACTTACTAACTATGCATGAGGGCTCTCTCTATGTACTAGTATTCGTATTGTGGTTTTACTGGTCAGTCCTTCAGGTGGGGGGTTAATAGGAGAAATATCCGCTCCCTCACCCCGGCCCCGCGAGAGAATCTGTGGGTTGAATGTATCTTGAAGAATGCCAATCACGTTCTCATGCGAAGCTAAGTCTATTATGGATGAGAGCAATACAGGCAATTGATCCTTGGGCTAACTTTTTCCTTGTGCGCCGTATCCAGTTTCATGGTAACTCCCGGGAGAAGTTTTTTCTTTTGCTCTTCAAATACCACGTGTGCAAGTGGAAGATGTGATTCAAATGCAAGTCACAGGCGCTCTATGATATGCGCGCAACTCTACGGGCCGAAGCCGATAATGATGTGATCCAGTCAGTGTTACGCGCCTGTGGTAGCCTGTAGGAACTGTACCACAATCCCGACAGACCGGTTTTGGTTCTTCTAATTACGATGACTTCGGCGTCACGGCTTTTCCGGACTCCGAGGTGAATCAAGTGCTTACCGAGGATCCCCTGTTGTGGCGCAATTACAATATGAAGCCCTCTTTGTCTTGATCGCGAAATCCTGCGACGGAGGTGCCTGACCTGTCAAGGCCCCTCCGTGTTTGTTTGTCTTTTCGTCTCTACTCTTTGCGCTCCCGACGGGTCAGAGTGACAAACAGTCACCATCTTTCATCCTGAGAAGCTTCATTACACGGATGAGACTCTACAGCCGCCCACATAGGTAACTGCTCCATGCTCTTTTGACCACGCCTGAAGTGAAGAGTGCCATGTCCTGCGGGTTCCCGACGCAGAATCCCGCAACAGGGGCCTAAAGACTCCGACATTGTGTACACGTGGAGACTCCCAAGACACGAAAGCATGTTGGCATACGGCTGGCTACCGGTTTGGTTACTCTTCTAGTATGGGGACAGAATCTCGCGTTGTTGGCTATGTATGGCCTCGATTTCTGGATTGGAACAGTAGCAAGCATGTTCGGAATGATGGATCGCGAAGGAGTTGAGCCATTGATACTTGTCTCTAAACCTCACATAGCCCTTTTGAGTCCTAGTACTTAGCTAGGTACTTTGGACTCAAAATGGTCTGGAAAGGTTGGAGACCGGAGGCCAAGACGGCTCTTCAAGACAAGGCTTAGTCTGACTGGGGCGCCACCATCCTCTTCGAGGATAAGCTGCACCAGAAATGTAGCCACACTATTCTCTCGAGGTGAAGAACCGCAGGCGGGCGATTCCGAACCAGCTGTGCCTTTCCGGAGTCGAGCGAACTCGTCGCGGACATCTTCGTTATGGCTACAATGTACACATCGACCCCTTTTTCTTTTCCCTCAAGAATAATACTAATTTCTATTGTTAATCACCAAGATCCCGGTTGATCCTTATCATTCATCGTCACTTTTGAAAGTTAGTGTTATCGGTCCTAGACAGTGAATACCTGCTAGCTTAGCAAGTCAATAGCGTAGATTTACTTCTATTATTGTCGGCAAAGTCATCCTTGATAAGTTTTAAGCCAATCCTTGTGTGCGCTAGATGTCTTCTTATTTTTGAAGATGCATATGTACAGGCTAGACGAACCCTATCCCCGCCTTTCCATACTACCATCGAGGAAAGCTGCAATTTTCTCTCAAGCTTAGATCCATCTGGTGGGCTGTTGTTGTCTCATTGCGTATCGAATCCAGTAAAACACGACGATTCTAATCTGCCTGCACAGCTTATAGCAATGCGCAGTTTCAGTTTCCTAGACGATAGCATTCATTCATAGCCTAATTTCCAGCTACTAGTAGTAAAGTATTCCACCTGCAGTTTCCGGCGCGAAGATAACTTTTTGTGTTATCTACTTGGGTACACAAGAAACCGATCCTAGATAGCTGAGGGATGTTTCATGACGCACCATGCATCGAGGCAAGGGTCCCTATCGTCATCCCCGTCACTGTCCCTCGTTATCTAGGAGCCTGAGCCAATGGCTCCCACGCGCGTATCGTGAAGGCGGCAGATTGCCTGCATGTTCGTGCATGGACTTGTCCACTTCCACAAATACTTCAACCACATCGGTAACCATGGCTTCTGTCACCTATCTCATTATTTCTCTGCATTACCATTGCAGATCTTACCCGCGGCTTCCTCCCAGTCTCGTTATTTTAGGTAGGCGGCCTATTCCGCCTCTGCTGAACTCCAACTTCCGTCAGGAATGACTTCGGCGATATCCTAAGCCCTCAGGAGTTGGATTCTTGACCTGAGCTACTTAACAGATGACACTTTGCGTAAATCTTGCAGCGTGTGTCGCCACAATCGGATAACATTACCGACAGCTTTCATCTGCAAGACATCGCCCATTCGCCGCTTACTAGATTCTTTCCTCTCTACCAAATATCTTCGTTTGATACAAGACATGCCGCCCGCTGAAGAGAAGCACGGCGAGAACAACGCCAAACGACGGGATTCCGCTGGAACGGACGTTGAAGTCGGACAAGTCAGCGATATCGATGCGGTGCCCAGCTACATGCCCACTGAGGGCAACTCCCTATTTGGCAAGCTCCAAGCTTTTGCTGGCAAGTTCGGCGTTGAGCAACGAGGAATCGAGAGGGTCCCAAATGATGAGAGGACAGACTCCAGCCTGAGCCAAATTGGCACGTTGGTACGCCTTCTACAGAGCCCCTATCAATATGGTTCCCTCCTTATTCACCCGGAGTGTAGTGGCTTTCTGCCAATATGGTCGTCTCTTCTTTCGCCATAGGTGTTCTTGCCATCCCCGTGTTCAACCTCGGTTTTGTCGACAGCGCACTCACCATAATCTTCGTTAATATCCTCGGCGTCGTGCCAGTTTGCTTCTTTTCGACCTTTGGTGCCAAGTTTGGGTTGCGGCAAATGGTACTCTCGCGCTTCTACTTTGGCTATTATGGTGTTAAGCTCGGTGAGCCTTCCTATCCCAAGTACGTTGCATTAACAAACTCTTTGCTAATTGCATTATGCTCAGTGGCTTGTTTTAATATCCTGGCATGCGTAGGAGTGCGTAATTCTCGAACTCGTTTCCGTTTTGTTTTGGCAACTTTGAGAGTGTAAACATTCTCTTTGTGGGCCAAAGGCATGTGTTGGAAGCTTCTCACTGTTTTGACACACTCACATATCATACTCAAAGTAGCAATTACTGACCCCGAGTGCTGTAGTGGTCAGCCGTGAATGTCATTGTCGGCGCGCAATTGATTCACGCAATCAATCACGACGTGCCAGGCTATGCAGGGATTCTGGTCATCGCCTTCTCGACACTGTTCATCTGTGCTTTCGGCTATAAACTGGTTCATGTGTATGAACGGTGGTCATGGATCCCGAGTTTCATTATATTCCTTGTTGTTCTTGGAATATTCGCGCACTCGGGCAGTTTCAATGCCGGCCTTCCACTAGCTGCTGGTCCAGCCGAAGCTGGCGCTGTGTTATCATTTGCGGCGTCTGTCTTCGGCTTTGCGACCGGGTGGACAGCGTATGCGGCCGATTACACCGTGTACCAGCCCGTCGACAGGTCTCGTGCCTCAGTCTTTTTCTGGACATTTGGGGGGCTGCTGTTCCCCCTTATTTTCACCGAGCTCTTAGGAGCCGCAATCGCGACAGGAATAACCTCAGTTCCGGCCTATAGTCATGCCTACTCCGAATCTGGTGTTGGCGGATTGCTGGCACAGGTCCTCGTGCCGCCTCTTGGCCGTTTTGGAGAGTTCTGCGTTGTGGTGCTTGCGCTGTCTATCATCGCCAACAACTGCCCCAACATCTATTCTGTGTCATTGTCTCTCCAGGTCTTGACACACGCCACGGAGCGCGTTCCTCGCTTCGTCTGGACGGCTGTCGGAACAGCCGTTTACATTGCGATCGCAATACCAGGGTATGAGCACTTTGAGGCGGCGCTGGAGAATTTCCTCTTGCTCATCGGTTATTGGCTCGCTATATATGAAGGTGTCTCCCTGACTGAACACTTCGTATTCCGTCGCGGGTTTAAGGGTTACAGACCCGAGAACTATACAGTCCCGCAGCACCTACCACCTGGCTTTGCAGCCATATCAGCCTTTCTTGTTGGTGTAGTCGGTGCAGTCCTCGGCACGGCGCAGGTTTGGTATACGGGTCCCATTGGGAAGCTCTGTGGTGCTGATTTTGGTGGCGACGTAGGCTTTGAATTGGCATTTTCTTTTACGACCGTCACATATATATGCTTGAGAAGCTTAGAGACGTGGCACTTTGGCAGATAGACGAGATAAATGTGTGCATAGGAAGACAGCCGATTGGATTGTAAAGTATCGTCTGAACATTTCAAAAATTTCGGCCAGAACGTACAGTGGAATGGCAAGACAGGATTCAAAAACACTTTGCTGGCTATCGTGTAATTAAATAAAAGACCGTGTAGGACTAAGGATATCCCTAAAATGGAAAGCTTTGCCAGCGAAGCTTCATTCTTAGTATGCTGTAAATCGAAGTGCAAGGGCACTTCGATTTAAATTTTTCCTAGGCCCCCCTCTAACTACCAGCGCAAGACCCCCTGGGACCCCCCTTCAGGGCCTCGAACCGCTATTCAGGAGGATTCCAGGCGAAGACTGCGGAAGCCGCAAATGCGGATTTAGAGTTGTAGGTAAGTTGCTTGGCATGCATAAGCCAATCAGAGGACCAGGATTTGAGGCTTGACCAATCAGAGGCTTGCGGACAAATATAGAGATTCTGATCGATCTGATACATATTAGACATTAAGCTTTGCAAGTGCAACTGGAAGGTTGCAAAGCTTTCCAATGAGATCTATTCGCATATCTTCTCTAGGAAATCTTGAGGTATATAGCATATGTGGTTTACGTAAACATGTATGTCCCTAGCATGGAAATAGTACCTATAACACCTATTACAGCACCTCTACCTGTATCTATCTAGGCCCTTGTATCTAATATCCACGTGACTATATATCCGAACGCCTAACTCCAAGATCAGTCCCTTAAGGAAGCTTCACTAAAATTCCTCAATTATTGAATGGTCGCAACAAGCACCTTGCTTCGTTTCACAACACTCTTCGCCAACTCAACCAATGACGGGCTCCCTAGCAAGTCGAAGATGCTCATCTCAATGCGAGCATTCGGCACAAGCCAATTGCGCAACTCGACGGCAACCAGTGAGTCCACCCCATATTCGCTCAATGGAAGGCTCGGGTTGATCTCGCTCTCCTGAATTACGAACATGTCGGAAATTTTGGTGACGACAGCTTGCTGAACGGCTGCGGTGGCTTCGTCGGCCGTCTTGGCCCGTGCGATCTGTTCGCTCAGTCTGACCTCCTTGCCCTGCCCGGCGGCACGGCCACCGGCTCCTCCCGCGCTCGTTTGCCCTGCCGCGTTCTTAAGAAGGGCGAAACGAGGATCGGCGGTCATAGCTTTCACAAAACCTGAGGCTACATGAGACGTACGGATAGAGCGACGAGGCTTCCTGATGCCGTACTCAACTAGACCCATCACCTCGGCCTCGCTGAGGGATCGATGGCCAGCTTTTGATAGCCGTTCTTCCACACCGGCTGTTTCCGCCACGAATCCAACCGACTGGACAACGCCTAGGTCGATGGTAACAGCTGTCCAACCTTGGCTCGCACGACGACGAGCGACGGCATCCTGATACGAGCCACCAGCGCCGTAATTGGATTGCGAGGGATTACCCATCACACCGACACCCGACGACAACATGACGTAGAAGTCTAGCTGGTCGCCAAATAGTTCGTCGATGTTTCTCGTCCCGAGAAGCTTTGGATTCAAGGCGCTCTGCCATTGAGCCCATGTCATACGCTCTAGAATTGTGTCCTGTTCTCAAGATTAGTAAACCTGAGTGCGGATAGTACCAAGTTGGTGTCATACCTGGAGAACCATGCCACCGTGGATAATACCCTTGATAGCAGGTATGCCTGCCTTGTGGCATTCATCTACCAAGGCTTCCAGAGCAGCCATATTGCCGACATCACAGTCCTTGGCTATCGCATTGCAACCCATAGCTGCGAGCTCTTTCGTCATGGCAGCGGTTCCTGGTCGCGAGGTAGCGTTTCTCGAAACCAAAAGAAGGTTCTTCGCCTTCCGGTCTACCAACAGCCTTGCGACCGAGGCTCCAATACCGGTGAGACCACCAATAATCATATACGTAGCCTCGGGGTTCAGAATGGCCAGTTCACGAGGCCGACTCGCCTATAGACAGTACATTAGCATGTGGCCAACCATAATTCTCTTCTGAACACTCACCTTGACCATGTCAGTCGCGCTGGGCACCAAAACTAGTTTGCCGATATGGTCGCCGGCTTGCATCGTGCGAAATGCACGGCCGACTTCTGCCAACGGGAAGGCTCTGACAGGCGAGATATTCTGGATAATGTTTTGATCAAGCAACCTCACTATCTGCTGTAAAATTCTCTGAACAATGGCGGGCTTATGATCAGTAAGCTGCACTACGTCGACATGCATGAATGACAAGGCCTTTCGGAACGGTTCCATCTCTAGAGACTTATTCTCGTGGAGATCTCTCTTGCCAATCTCAATAAAACGTCCGTGGGGGGCTAGCAAGTTCCAGCTTGCGTCGAGTAACTTGCCAGCCAGCGAATTGACGATGATATCGACGCCCTTGTTATTTGTAGCCTTCAATACATCCTTAGCAAACGAGAGGTCACGACTTGAGAACATGCGTTCAGGGGGGATTCCGTATGTGTTGGTGAGAAAATCGCGCTTCTCTTGAGAGCCAACTGTTGCGTAGATCTCGAGGCCTCTCCATTGTGCTAGTATGATGCAGGCTTGTCCGACACCACCAGCAGCTGAGTGTATCAATACCGTGTCACCCTCTTCGCCGTGGCCAGCCCAGAAGAGTGAGTAATAGGCCGTGACGAAGACGATAACCATCGAAGCTGCTGTCTCAAAAGACATCGATTCGGGGATACGCGCCACAGAGGTCCACGGAACGCGGACACGGTTTGCAAAGTGGCCATGTACAGTCAGAGCGCAGACACGGTCGCCAGTTTGTAGTGAGGATACACCACCTCCAATACGTGTCACGATACCCGCACACTCGACGCCCATCTCCTGCTTTCGTTCCTTCAGCATACCCATAGCCGTCATGACATCGCGGAAGTTAAGACCAAATGCCATGGGCTCAATCTCAACCCATCCGTCGGCGAGAGGGAGCTGTGCTTCGCTGTCTTTGAAGACTATACTGTCAAGCAGTCCTGGTACGTCGACGTGCATACATAACTCGCGGCCTGGCTGAACAAAAGGTTGCATCTCCGGTTTCTTCTCCTCCAGACCATTGAACAAGTCTTCGTGTTCGGCTGAATCTGGGAGCAACCGTGGATTTAGGAGCACTGTTTCCCGCTCGGCATATTCCATGTCTATAGGGCCAACGTCATTATGCATTGTAGCGCGGAAAACACGCATGATGGCGTCGGTACTTTCAGGGCTCCATGAATCGCGGCCTGGGTCAAGATCGAGCGAGACGTATCTTTTGCTTTGATCTTCGAGCCGGGCGGTTCGTAATAAACCAAGATGCATCGCGTTTTCAGGCACTTCACAATCTATAGCCGACCCAGTCGAGACCCATAGGATACCTTTTGAGCCTGTTACAAGGCGCTTGATTGAAGCGAAGTTTCCCTCGTCATAACGTTGGATGGTACCTTGCAGCCCAGAAAGGAAGATGCAGATCTTCCCTACCCCATCATAGGTCGCAAGATCGGCAAGGACAGGTGTTGAACCAGTCTCGCGCACAATCTTTTCCATGAGTGATAAAGTCCAGTCGCTGGGAGGTGGATCGTCGGCGTAGACGATTGTAACACTCCTTTCGAATTCGGGCTTTTGATTTGACTTCGCTGTGGACACGATACAGCTCACAGCTTGATGTTCTTGGTCCTCACAGTCCCAGACATTGATATCTATCCCGGTGAATCCTGTTTGTCGCAAATGTCTGTCCCAAGTATCTAGAGACATGTTGGGACTTAACTTCCGCTCAGGCTCCTCGCTGAGCCACCAGCCGGGGACTGATCCGAAAACCAGTTGAACATCAGGAGTGTCCCGAGTTGTTTCGACCAATACCAACTTTCCGCCATCTTTCAGTAGCTTCCTAACGTTATTCATTGTGTCTGTCATGTTCTTAGTAGCATGTAGTACTTGCGCTGCAACAATAACGTCATACGATCCTAGCTTGAAACCCTGCTGTTCAAGGTCTTTTTCGACATCTAATGTAGAGAATGTTATCAGCTCGCCCCAGGACTCCAGACGCTCTCGGGCAGACTGGAAAAATCCCGCCGAAATGTCGGTAAAGTCATAATGTTCAAAGCGATGGCAATCACCGGCAGATAGGGCACCCAAGATGGGGAGCGTAGCGCCTCCGGTTCCCGCCCCGATCTCAAGAATCCGGATCTCTGGGTTTTCGTCCCCGATGGCGCGTACTACTTTGGCCGCCTGTGAGGCGCACCCGGTGAAATGCAATAACTCTTGATAATATCGATATAACAGCTGGCCTTCAAGCATCAATTCGAGTGGAGCAACTTCTTTGCGCAAAATAGGAAGCAGGTTCTTCCCAATTCGAATGGAAAGTTCTCCGTTAACACTGGCCTTCTCAACCTTATCCATGAGCATGTGTTTGACGCCCTCGGAAGTCTTGGACCATCGTTCACTCTTGGGGCCCAACTGGTTAGTTGCACCTTGCTGATCGAGCACGAGCATCCAGTCATAGAATCGCTTATGATGCCATTCGAGATTCTCAATGTCAGAAGCAGTGAGCTGAGCAAGTGCTTCGTGCACCAAGTTGTACGTTACTCGGACGAGATCTCTGCCTACTTCCACCTCATCGGCATCAACTTCCATCTTCAAAGAGTCTCTGAACGGTGTCAAATCATTCAACGAAAAACTCTTTATCCAGTCGTTAACGATACAGAGGTCCCCACGACGCGGTGTTGCCTCATCTGCTGTCCGGCCCAAGCTTTGAAAGTGCATATCTTCTATTTCGATTACGGGTGTCTTCGTGCTGCCGCCGATCGGGATGACTGCAGCAGTTGCGTTGAATCCCTGAAGATTGTGACGAAGAAGATGACTATATGCTTCCAAGACGCTCCCTGGTTCACTGTTGATTCGTGAAGACACGTGTAGGGATCGAATGGAGCGAGGAACCGAAGCCCCTACCGCTTTGCGAGACTCTGGAGACAGCACTGGATAGAATGCCTGGAAAATAGAGTCTAGCGTGATCGGATGAATCACATGGGATTGCTGGTATCCGTACGGCATCGACGGTGCCACATCTGACACTGTTATTTTAGTCGCGGACGTACCGTCGGCTACGCGAATATTATCTAGGTTCTGGAATAAAGGTCCATGTGCGACCCCGACCTTGTGAAGCGATTCGAAGAGTGTCTTGGGGTTCATTGTTCGGGTATAGTTGCCTTCGGAAATATTCAAGGCGGCCGTAGAGTTCAGGGCGAAGCCATCCACCTCAGAATTCTCGACTGCAATCAGACCCCGTGCGTTCTCGACCCAAGGTTCCTCGGAAGATGCGGCAGAGTAAATGTGGAACTGACGCCAATCCTGCACGAGGGAGTTTTCTTTCACAGGTTCGAGGAACAATTGGACATCAACGCCTTGGCTGGTCTCTGGAATAATCAACGCCTTCAGAATATCGATGTCTCGGAGCCTATATCCGCCTATAACTTTATTATCCGATTCATTGAGTTGGCGTACCGCTTCGATGGCCATACAAATATAGCCGGCTGCAGGGTAGACGACTTCCGATTGGACCATATGGTCGCGAACCCACGGCACGTTCTCGGCCTTCAAATTGAGTTTCCAGATAGGAGATAGGTCACTCGTGCCTGGTAATCGTACCCCAAGGAGATCATGAGATGGATGCTTGCGGAACCTATGATCTCGACTTGTCCTTGGCTCGTTCCAGTAACTTATGGAATGATTCCAAGGATATGACGGAAGGTCAAAGATAGTTCGACAGCTTGAGTCGCCTTCTGGAAAGTTAATATGGGCCATGTTGAGCACACAGCCCTTCTGAAGAAGCGTTGCGCCAAGGTACTGTGCTGTCTGCACGGCATCCTTTCCTCTCTCAAGACAGGACACATACGTGATACCGAGACTCTTTAGACTTGGTTCACTAAGACACTGTCTTATAGGACCAGCTAAAGCTGAATGTGGCCCGATCTCGACCACGATATCGATATCCTGACGCGGTGCATCATCGGTTTCTGTAATAACCATATTTCGGAATGATCCCGTAAACTGTACGGGCTGTATCATGTTGGTAATCCACTAGAATCCACAAGGTTAGTACTCAATAATCCACTCCAATTTTTTCCAAGGGAGTTTGGGTCAAACAGAGGCCCCCAGTAGAACACACAAGAGCAAGGTTAACCAGAAATTGAATATTGATATCACTCACATGCTCCGGACCCAACATATCAGCGTCGTAGAGTACATCACCACTGACGGGAGAGGAGAACTTAACACCTTGTGCAAAGGTCCTCACTCCCTTAGTCATGTACTTTGTTAATGCTGCGCGGTACTCCTTTTGAAGAGGGAACATATGGTGCGAATGGAATGCTGCTTGGACTTTGAGCTTCCTAGCGAAGATTCCCTCGGACTCGAACCTCTTCTCCAGCTCATTGATAGCATCTACGTCTCCCGATAGAGTGACGCTGCTAGGACTGTTGAAACATGCAATGTTGGCTCGGCCATTCTTCACTTCCTGGAGATATGAGTTAACTTCACTTGGGCCTAGGCCGACAGCCATCATAGCACCGCCCGAAGTTTTGCGTTCGACCGCTTCTGCATTGATTTTCCCTCGGAAGTAAGTAATAACAACAGCTTCCTCTAAGCTGATAGCTCCAGCGGCGAAAGCTGCTGCAACTTCTCCAGTCGAATGTCCCGTCACTGCTGCCGGTTTAATACCCCAGTGGCTGAGAAGCTTGACTGATGCTAGTTGGACTGCGCATGTGAGTGGCATGCTATATCGGACTTCGTTGACTTTGGAGCTTTTCTGGTCACGCCTGAGTTCCTCTATTTCAAGTCAGCCGTGCTCAAGTGCTTTGGTATTTAGTTAAGGGACTTACCAATTATGGACCATTTCGCTCCAAGCTCTGCAATAGTGGCGTCGCATGTCTCAAGTGTGCTGAGGAATACGGGGTATGCAGCCATAAGCTCCCGTCCCATAGCATGCCATTGAGCGCCCTGCCCGTTGAAAACGAAGCCCAGCCGGGGGGCGCGACCTTGTGTTTGAACCGGCTTCAAACTCTTGTCCGCGAGGGCGCTCGTTAGCTCTTCAGCCGACCCGGCTGAAATAGCTACTCTCCAGTTAAATTTTGACCGTCGCTGGCCAAGAGTAAATGCTAGATCATTCCAGCGAATATCCGTCGATCGCTGAAGAAACTCATTCATGTTGGCGGCCAACCTGGTGGTGGTGGCTTCGTCTCGTCCACTCAACACGAAGAGCTTTCGAGCAAGACCGTTGTGTACACCGTTTACTCCATTAGTCTTCGGACAATAATGCCCACCTTCTTCTAGTATTACATGGGTATTTGTGCCACCATAACCGAAATTATTGACGGATGCTCGTCGAATGCCGGTCGAAGGCCAGTCGATAAGTTTTCGCGGCACCTACAATTGATGTGAGATACCAAGCCCATTCTCACTTAGAGTTGACAACTGACCTTTAACCTTAATCCTTCAAAATCAATATCTGGGTTTGGTTTCTCGAAATTAATGCTGGGCGGGATTTGTCCAAGCTCGAGAGATTTGGCCGCCTTGATGATCGCCGCCAATCCCGATGCTGCCTCAGTGTGCCCCAGGTTGGTCTTGACTGACCCTAAATAAACAGGTTGATTTTCGGGGCGGCCTTGGCTAATAGCAGCACCAATAGCAGTCGCCTCGATTGGGTCTCCCGCCTTTGTGCCAGTGCCATGCGCTTCGACGAGAGCCGTCTCATGAACGGGTATGCCAGCCCTCTCATAACAGGCCCGGATCAAATTCCGTTGGGCATCGAGGTCAGGAGACGTGATTGTGGGTGTCTTGCCATCCTGATTGGCAGCTGTCTCTCGAATAACAGCGCGGATTGGGTCTCGGTTCCTTAAAGCGTCCTCAAGTCTCTTCACGACTAAGATTGCAACACCCTCGCCGCGACCATACCCCTGAACTCGGTGATCGAAAGCATAAGATACGCCATCAGGACCACATGAACTATTTGGGTCAGTACAGTTGATAACATGACGTATACGTGGTATTACACACCCTAGAGTTGACAAGGCGACAAAAATGTCGGGGTTGAGGTTAATGCAGGAACCTCCAACGATAGCGCAGTCTGATTCGCGTGACCTTAGACTCTGGCATGCAAGATGAAGTCCCATAAGAGAAGATGAGCAGCCGGTATCGACAGCAGTGCTCGGCCCCTTCAAATCAAAGAAATGAGAGATCCGATTTGCTATCATGGCGGTATAGTTCGCGGCAATGAATGCCGAAGGCACGCGCTGGGGATCGGTAATTAGTCGATCATGGTAATCTTTCGTAAATGATCCTGCATAGACGGAAGTGTTTGAGCCCGTCACCTCATGCAAAGGGATACCGGCTGTTTTAGATCAGCATTAGGCCGTCAGTATGTTGAAGAGGCACTTACCGCTTTCTAGCGATTCAAAAGTGAGCTCTAGAAGCATCCTGATCTGGGGATCCATTGCCTACTTCTTCATTAGTGCGTCGGAGTTTTATGATGTACCGGGCTTCTACTTACCGCAGCCACTTCTGACGTAAAGTTAAAGAAAGAAGGATCGAAAAGACCAAGATCCTGTTCCAGAAAGTATCCGCCGTTGATATTGGACTGAGAAAAGAGTTAGAATAGCAACACGTACAACACGAGCCGAGATGCACTTACAGCAGCAGTCATATCACTCTTTGGGTGATAGAAGCTCTGTTGATTAAATCTCTTCTCTGGAATCTTGGACCAACCACTCTTTCCCTTAGAAACGAAATCCCAAAGTTTCTCTGGGCTTGTAACCCCACCAGCAAACCGGCAGGCCATGCCGACGATAGCCAATGGCTCAGTCTTTGGACCGGCGTTGGCGCCGGCGGCTCCGTTCATGTAAGGCATCATGGAGGATTACAGGGTGTTACTTCGCATGTATTGCGTGAGTTGTTGGTTGTTTTTACAGTCGTGTGTTTCCTCTACTTCAACTACAAGCAAATCTTGCTATCAAGCCTTGGGGTATGGCCCTAGATCTATAAAGCTGAGCGACCGTACATGAAGTCTATCTAGTTGCATAACTCGGACTGGTCTCATCCCGGCCTCCCTATACTAGCACGTCTTCTCCGGACTTGTTCAGCCGAATCGAGTCGCAACCCACGCCGACGTTGGTAGGCAGCTACTGAGACGATTCCGGTGCTTACCTCTTACGGTCATACCCGACCTTGCTTATACTGATGAAAGGGACTCCGGCCGGCGTTGAACAGAATGATTGAAAGCTATCAAATTTAAATGCTAGTTAGACTCATTAACCGGAAATGGCTTCATACGTTTACTGTCCAATAGCCCCAAAATTTGGGACCCTGCAAGTAGTAACCTCCGGGTGAACTACTGCTGCTGTACTAGGCTAAGTGCCGCAGATCTCTTGGCGAACCATGTGCAATAATCTCATTTCGTGTGCACAGGCAAGCAAGCTGAGTGCCGAAACTAGAAATCAAAGCCCATAATACAACTCTATTGCACCCGGGCGAACACGTAGCTTCAATTCCTCCCTAGGTGGGCAATGTAACCCTACAGGAGACTCCAACGGGGAATCTCCTCAGCGACGCATATCTGTATATCATACATGTACACGTGCCCGCCCTCGCTAGTCCCAAAATCTAAAGTTCCTGGTGATTGTTTGTAAACTTCGAAACCCCAAAATGCACTTATCTGTAATCTGGGCCGGAGGGCTATGGGCCTACTTGGCTCTTCTGTTCGCTATCGCAGTAAGTTTCCCATGTTGACTATCAAGGCAAAGACTAACAGCGTTAGTCTCTATTGAGTCTAGTAGTGAACATTATCTACAACCTCCTTTACCATCCATTAGCTCATCTCCCGGGACCGAAGCTCGCTGCCGTTAGCAATGTAAGGCAGCTCGTGGCTCCTCACCTTAACTCTATTTATAACGTTTCTACGACAGATTCCATATAGCTACTGGTTTCTAGGCGGTCGCCAGCCGTTTAAAATACATGATTTGCATCTTAAGTACGGTGAGTCTTGATACCCGCAGGGTTGAGGAGACTAAGTTATTGTTTATTCAGACTTCTGACTATGCGGTAGGTCCCATCGTGCGAGTAGCACCGAACGAGGTTTCTTTCAACACCGCAGAATCCTGGAAAGATATTTACGCCTCTCGTAAAACCCAGAAAACGTTCATAAAAAGCGGATTCTACGATGGAGGAAGTTTTGCGGGCCGAGGAGTTCATTCGATTGTCAGCGAACGTCAGCCGCAAGTTCACGCAGAGATGCGGCACTACCTCTCCTCTGCGTTTTCCGATCGTGCATTAAACGAACAGGAGGATCTGATTTCACAGAGTATCGACAAGTTTGTGGAGCTGCTGCCCAAGCAGCCAGATGACTGGGACCTGACCAAAGGTTACGAGATGCTCACATTCGATATCATCGGCGACCTGGCATTCGGAGAGTCATTTGGCGCAATCGAGAGTCGTAAGTCTCTCCGTAGTTGCTTGTGGTTATGGTATTAACACAGGATCGGCATAGCCGAGCCACACCCCTGGATTTCAATTATCCTCGGAGCCCTCAAACAGGGCGCCTTAGTGGATGTGTTCAAGCGATTTCCCACTGCCGGCAAAATCCTCACAATTCTCCTGCACTATCAAATCAAGAAGTTAACGGCAGACACGGGATCAAACGAAGAGATGGCAATAGACCTTGTCGAGCGGTTAGCAGACACCTGCCTCCATCCTTGTAACGTATCAACTAAAAATACACTAGGCGTATTGCACGTGAGTCCTCGAGGAAAGACTTTCTGACGCGGCTTTTGGAAGACCGGGTCGAGAAAGGTGTTTCCGTTTTACAGCTAGCAGCCCATACTTCTGACTTTGTAAGTAATCCCCCAATAGCCAAAAATATGTTGCCGCTGTCTAAGAACCTTCACAAAGGTAATAGCTGGAAGTGAAACTACAGCCACGGCCCTGGCCACAATGACCTACTACTTACTTCGTAATCCTGAAATCATGAAAGCATTACAGGAAGAGATTCGATCGAGCTTTAACAGCTACGACGAGATTACCGGTAAATCTACTCAGCGTCTTCGGTACCTGAAGGCAGTCATGTTGGAAGCGATGAGAATTTATCCTCCATTGCCGTTCGCCCTCCCCCGAGTCGTTCCTTCGCCCGGCGAGTCCGTTGCTGGCAGCTTTCTTCCAGGAGGAGTATGTGCCTCCAATTGAGCAAGACTTATAATGCTATCTTCCTTCAGCTAACAATTCCAGACTGTCGTCTACACGAGCCCCTATTCTGCTAGCATGGATCCAGCAAACTTCCAGGACCCAACACACTTCGTCCCGGAAAGGTGGCTAGGGGGTAAACCGCGGGACATTCTCGACGCGGCACAGCCGTTTTCTCTTGGAAGCAGAGGATGCATGGGGAAAAGGTAAGCCGAATTTCCTGCGTTACCTTTCGTCCCGTGTGGAACTAAGTTCATCTGTGCTAGCCTCGGATTGTTGGAATTGCGGCTGATCATGGCTAAAATCATTTGGAAATATGACCTGGAACTGCTTGATAAATCCATCGATTGGCATGCAGACTCTCGAATGCAGACACTATGGCAAAAGCCCAAAATGAGAGCCAAAGCCCGGCATAGGGTCGTAAATGTTGAGGGAGTGTAAGGAACTTGTATGAATGCCACCATTTACATGGGCCTCGGAAATGGTGCGGGCAAGCTAGCTAGATTGTCAAGTGTAGTCATGTTAGTAATGTAGCTGGAATTCATATCGCTGTGCCTGTGCGTGGATTGATATGATACATATCCTTAAGTTGTAACATCATTATCTGCTATTTTTAATATCGAAAGGGGAGATTCTAATTGCAACATCTCATAGTTTGTAGTTGTCATTTTCTTATGTCCCCTCAAAACGCCGGAACCAGATCCCCCACCAGCGACGAGACTTGCCAGTGCGATCCTTCCTAAATCATGGACTAGTCTCCTAGATCGATAAACATAGCGAAGCTTCTCGTACGTGACGGAGATATCCCAAATAGTCAATCGCCGCTAGAATGGAGAATAAAAAGATGTGTCGACCCAGTGACGCTGTTGACGCGTAGAGCGATTAACAAGCAATCTCGACGATTGGTGTACGACTAGACCATGGCAGCGCTCACGATTAACGAAAGCTCAATTCCGTCTTTGGAGGGCAAAGTCGCTCTAATAACAGGTTCGTCTAAAATGAGTAACTCAGTTGACCACTTTGCATTAACCCGTGCTGGAAGGCGGTTCCTCTGGGATTGGGCTGTCAACGGCTTTGATCCTCGCGAGAAAGGGAGCCGAAGTGCACATTCTGGACCTCAACGAAACATCCGGTCCGCTACCCTCGGGTAACCTTCGCTTCCACAAATGCGACGTGACCAAATGGGAGCAACTTCGTGATATTTTTGACCAAATACCCCGAATCGACTTCGCGTTCGCCAATGCGGGCATCTCCGAAGAGATCGACTATTTCGCCGATGCATTTGACGATGATGGCAAACTACAAGAGCCGTCATACGCCGTTCTCGACATCAACTTTAGGGCAGTGGCGAATTTGGTGAAGCTGGCGTGGGCGTCGATGCGCAAGAACAAGATCCCCGGAAGTATTGTCATCACGACCAGCGCAACGGCATACGCGCCCGAGCAATCCTTGCCTGTATTCGCGGGGACTAAGCTTGCAGTATGTTTTCCCTTGCTTGATATGCGCGATGATTGATAGACACAACTAAGACTAACTTTCCAATCCAGCTTGTAGGAATGATTCGAGCTTTACGATCCGTTGTTGTCAAAGACGGTATCACGATCAATGGTGTAGCTCCTGCTGCTACGCTCACGAAGCTACTGCCTGAGCATCTAGCGGCGCCGATTATAGCAATGGGACTGCCGGTTAGCACTTCCGACTTCGTCGGCCTTGCTTTGGTCCATTCCGCTACCGCACACCAGCGTAGGCGCGTTGAGGTATACGGAAAGGAGACAGAGAAGGAAGTCTGGACTCAAGAGAGGTGGAACGGGCGGGTTATATTGACACTCGGAGAATGCTATACTGAGATAGAGGAGCCGCTGGCCGACCTGCGACCATTCTGGTTCGGCCAGGAAAACCTGCGCTTGACTCGACTGCAACAGGCTGCGACAGACTTCCGTCCAAAAGAGGAACATCCTTAACTGCTTCGGAGTGGTTGAGCACTCTAGGTTGTTATATAGTGTGTTAATATATCAGTTCCATCTCTACGCGTGCCTAAGTGTCCTCTAACTTGGTGAGATCTTGAAATCAATTGACTGCGCTAGAGCTTATGCCGATACTTACTACTGCATAATGGGGCATGATGGGGCATAATAGTTGGCATATTTTTTCAATTTCCTTATTATATTATTATTATGTCTAATGTTTGGATACACTGAGTCTTCCAGCATATATAGTATTGCCTATCCTCATATAATACTCCGTGGATAGTTAGTCAAGATGTAAAAAATGCGATTACTGAGACGCCTTCTTGCTCTTCAACGACGTCCATCTCCAAAAGAGGGTCACTATAAATCCCAGTCCTCCCGTCGCTATCGGGTAAATGAAAGTTGTCATAACTGCGCGGTCATATGCTTTTAACACATCGGGCAACAGGGCTGGCGGTGTAGCTCTTCGAGCTCCAGCGGCACCTGCGGCGATGATTGCCTCCGGATCGATTCCTTCAATCGCGCTCAGCGCTGCTCGAAGACTGCTAGAAAATATGTTCTGGGCAATAGAGACGCCAATACTTGAACCCAGCGTCAGAAAAAAACCAACAAGTGCGTTGCCGGTAGGAACATCTTTCTCTGGAAGCGAGGACTGTACTGCCAACAGTGGCATCTGGAAGGCAGCACCTGCGCCGCCGCCAGCCAGGACTTGGTATCCGACCCATTTAGGCTGCGATGTATTGACTTGCAATGTGTACATCAAACCTGCACCAACTGTGAAAGCGGCCGAGCCAAACAACGCGAACGGAGCGTAATAGCCGATGATTCTCACCCCTATCCCAGCCACGATGGCTAGAAGTGAGAGGCCGGCGACGTAAGGGATGGTTCGTATGCCCGAGTTCATCGCGCTCGTTCCTTGGACGACTTGGAAGTAAAACGGCAGATAGTAAAAGTGGGCATAAAGTCCCATGGTAAAGATAGCTTGAAAGAGTACACTGGTGAAAACTTCGCGTCGGGCCACGACCCGTGGCGGTATAGTAGCACTGCACCTTAGTCAGTAGTATGTTCCAACATTTGCCAGAGCTTTACTCACTCTTCGCCTCGATAGAGTTGCGTTCCAATGAATACTGCTGTGATGAGACCAAAACCAAGAAGAGTCCCCCAAACCCTCGAGTCGCTCCAGGGATAGTCAATTCCTCCCCAATTGAGGGCTAACAGGAGGCTCACGACGCCTGGAACTAAAAAAAAGGCTCCCAAAAAATCTAGCTTCCGCAGGCGTTCCTTGACAGATAAAGAGGATCTTGCTCGCTTCGGTAACCTGAAGACGAATAGTACGGCGATAAAGGCCACTCCTCCAATGGGCAGGTTGATCCAAAAACACCACCTACCAGGGATTTAAGGTTAGACTTAGGCTTATTAGAAGAATATGAGTAGAACACCAACCTCCAGGACAATCTGTCAGTAAGAACACCACCAAGGAGTGGACCAACCACTGACGCAACTAAATCCGGGTTGTTAGCATCCTATGTGCCAGCTAATTCCAGATAGGCCGGTTCTTACTCCCAAATGTACTTGCGAAAGCGCTGTTAAAGACGGCACGTTTTTCGATAGATACCGCTTGTGATAGTATTGTAGAGCCTCCCGACGTCAACCCACCACCGCCTAGCCCTGCAACGACTCTGCCAATGATCAAAACTATAGAACTTTTAGCTGTCGCTGCAACGACAGACCCGACCTCGAAAACAACCAGTGCGGCAAGGTAAACCCATTTGATATTGAAGTGGGTGTAAACCTTCCCAAACGAGGGCTGCAGTGCTGTGCTGGCCAAGAGATACGAGCTCGCGTACCAGCCGATGTCGTTGAGAGAGTGGAATTCTTCCGTGATGCTGGGGATCGCGGTCGCTATAAACTATGTAAGTCAATCGGTTCCTTATACTGCCTTTTCAGGTTTACAAGACATAAATACCAATGATTGTATTGTCGACCGCAGTCGCGAATGTGACTAGACATAATCCAATGGTGAGTAGCGTGGCCTTCCAGGTGCTCGGGTACTCTTCTGGTTCAATCCCCGTTTCGGTCGGATGGCTGATGAAGTCTCCATTTTCTAAATTGCCTTGGGCTGGATTTTGACTCTGCTCAGTCTCCTTATTGTCCTCACGTGAGGCAGCTTGAGCGGCAGTGTCGGCAGACTTTTTCTCGAAATCATGCTGCTGATGACGGGTTACAACTCTTTCACTGGTGAATTCTTGAGTTGTTAGAAACCCTTCGACGCTTTGATCGCTGAGTTTAGTGACCTGAGCAGAACCCTGCGAATTAGGACTCTGCGGCTGAGCGCTGAATTCGGTATCGAGTTGGTGTGTGGCCTCCATCACTTCACGCAAGAAGCTGGGTTGGTCAACGTAATCAAGCTTGGTCGATTTCATAGTGTGAATATGATACAAGGAGATGGAGGGTAGAGAGCAATGGAATCGGCGGCAAACAGGTGAGAAAGCAACCTGAGGTACGAGTAACCAGTAAACGAGGTTGAAAAAGCCTTTAATGTTGCATGAGGTGGCGTCGAGTTATCTAACCTAGTCTAAATGAGGGAAACTCCGGAAATGCTCGAAGGGACTAATGTCATGTATTGAAACGCAACCGCAGCTTTTGCGCCCGCTATTTGAATACGACGTCAGGTCCTACATTAGTTTACCGGCATTTCTGTCTTACCCATCTGAGGCAGTAACTTATCCCATATTTATCTCCTATCCCTACCGGACCTTTTATGTTCCGGAATACAGTAGTCTAACCTTTTTTATTTTCGCTTCTTTCTCTTCAGCTTCAGTGACAAAAATCGATGAGGTGTGTATTATTAATATGCCGACTAGAAGGGATTCTGTCCATAAAGGTAAAATTATGTTCTAAGCCTCCTGTGGGATTAGTTTGACATTAACTGAGTGTGGCGGAATCAAGGTGACGGGCGATCCGCCACTGAGTAGACGTAAGTCCCGCTCTACCTGTCTAGGGTTTATATCGCCCTTAAGCTCCAGGCGGTGGTTCTGCAAGAGACGCGAGAAGAAGGCAACGAACTCTACTTTGGCGAAGTTGCGCCCCAAACATGCCCTTGGCCCCTCACCGAACGTCATGAAAGTCCCTTTAGCATTGCCCTGGGTGGAAAATACACATTTTTGAATATCCACCTCTTGTTCTTTTGTTAGTGGTTTTGAAGGATCGAACGACTGAGAGTCGCGAACCAACCATCTTCGCGGGTCAATAACATCAGGAGAGGGCCAGTACGACTCGGAAAAATGGATAGCAGTATTGTTTATCACAACATCCATTCCTCCAGGTAGAGTAACGCTTTGGCGATCAAAGCCCTCTGACCTAGTTGCTAACTGTTGGGCTCCCACTGTCTGGCGAGCGATAGGTATGATGACTGGAAACACTCGCAAGATCTCATGCTGTGAGGTGTCAGCCCGGTTACTCACTTACAACAAGCCCTGCTGATCCTTGAATTACTTACCATGAAGGCCAAGAGGTATGGGAACATGGCTAGATACTCCGAGCTGGATTTATTGAGAATGTCATTTGTCTTTTGAAATTCTCTGACTTCATTGAGAACCTTGCCCTGGATATCGGGGTACAATGCTAGTATTATGCAAGCATATATAATAGTATTTGCAGTCGTATCATACCCTTGCAAAACTTATATCAGCACAGATCCCCACGAGAGGTGTTGAGATACCTACCTGCGAGGAGGAAAATGAAGAGATTGCCTTTGATCTCTTCGTTCGTCAAACTTACTTTGGCGCCCATGGCACCAGACAATTTCTCCTCGTTCTCCTTGCTCGACCTCAGAATTGCTTTCAAAAGATTTTCCTTACTCCTCGAGCCGACTGAGCCCTTACTAAGATCTTTCGTCCCTTGAACTAGAAGTTCGTCCATATACTGCTCTAGTTCAACGTACGCCGTGTAGACCCCCAGCCACGAGTAACGTAATAGAGTCTTTGGGACTAGAAGGATATGAGGCAGATGCATGATTACTCCTCGGAGCGCTCCCAGCAGGGGTAATTTATGCCCTTTTGGGAGCAGCTCTTCTTCACAATTATTTTCCTCGGATTGCTGGCCAAAACTAACGGCTCCCATAACATCCATCGTCAGAGTATAGACACCCTTTTCGAATGCAAAGCCACGGCTTGCTGACCACGATGACATTAACAGGGATGTATGACGCTGGGTCTCAGTCCAGACAAGTTTCTGAGTATATTCGTCGAAAGACGGTGAAGCAATTCGCGAATGAATTTTCCAGAGGTCTCCCTCTGTTGATCCAATATTAGGACCAAATGGTTCAAGCATTTCTGCTATAATGGTCAGTATAAGAGTCTGATCTTAAAGAAAAGTGACCATACTCATTTTGTCCGGTGGCTTGACAAAGACTCTTCGCTTGGTGCCAATGTGTAGCGCCGCATGACTATCTGCAACATAACACACCATTCCTCTAGGCGAGACGACGATGAACAGCGGTCCATACTCGCGATGTGCTCGCCCTTTGTCCTCGTAATGCCAGTCCTTTATCATGAAACGGGCCCATCGAGGCCATCCTTTCTCTTGCAGCAGATATCCTCGATAATACCAACGGAGGATCGGGTCTGTGAGATATGCCCAGCGTTCGAGCTCGTGGATTGGGGTTAACGTATATGGCAAGCCAATCCCTCTAGCCTTGCCGATGTTATTGATTAAGCTGAATAGTGTGTAGATGGTGTGTGTGACAATGATCAGTGCAACTAGGAATAGCGAGAACGATGCCATAGCGATCACAACTGGGCTCTTGAGTCTCCATTAAGGATGGGCCGTCACATCTTCTGTCTACAACTAAGAACAGGGGCGGGAGATGTTCGATACTAATGGTCATCTCGGCTGTTGCTAAATCAATACATAACCAAGAGCGTCAGTGTAGTGAGCGGCCAAGGGACGACCCCGGGCCGAGTCTAGACTAGCGTGTGCTCCATTTACGTTTTTAGGGCTATGCGGCAATCTCCCGATCTGGCGACAAGCCTCCCGGTCCGATGTGTGATGTGTGCACGAGATCTGACAGGTGACAAGTTGACCCCTAAGGCGCGAATCAACAATAGATTTGCTAATAATGCCACTCCCATCTAGATTGCTTTGAAGAAGTGGGAAAGACAATGCTTTTCTTCTTGTTGGGGATCATAAAAGGCGTTACACCCAATATTGTGACGAATACCTGTTCCAGACAACGACGAATTGACACAAGCAAAACTGATTCAATCTACCTATATCTTATCAGAATGGCAGTTGCTTATATGAACTCTCTCCAATTAATCACCAACCTGAAAGATGGTTCTACTCGCGCTACGTTCCAATGGGCTATCATTACTACGTTATTTTTAGTAAGCTTGGCAAAAGTTTGTTCTGAGGTTGACACATCTAATTCGATCTCCCACGTAGTCCACGACGTATATACTAGGAAAAGCGGTTTACAATCTTTACTTCCACCCCCTTGCGAAGTTTCCCGGCCCGTTCTGGGGCCGAGTGTCTTTAGTATGTTCATTCCACGTATTCTATTACTATTTCCATGATAATATTGTCAGGTAATGGTCATGCTCACGCAAGAGGTCTAGTTCTGGCGATTTTGGCATACCATGCGTGGCCGCTCCCACCGAGCAATTGAAAGGCAGCATAAGAAATATGGTACATCATGACCCGCTGATTGCCTAGCTACGTGTTTCTAAATAAAAGTTGGTGTATAGGGCCAGTTTTTAGGGTCTCGCCGAACGAGCTTTCTTTTGCATCAGTCGATTCGTGGAAAACCATCTACGGATTTCCGGCTCCTGGCCAATCCCAACTTGTCAAGGGCGAGTTTTATGATATATATGGAGCGGGTTTCAAAACAGGTTGCATTGGCTCTGAGAGAGACCCCCAGCAACATGCTTTGAAGAAGAAAAACCTTCTTGCGGCATTCTCTACCAAGGCTCTCAATGCCCAAGAGGCGTTGGTACAGAAATGCTGGGACCGATTCATTGAGAAGGTCGGGCCTCTAAGTCGTGAAACACCAGGGGGTATTGATATTGTGAAATGGTTTGAAATGGCCACATTTGACATACTTGGTGAGATGGCTTTTGGGGAAGGCTTCCATTGTGTCGAGACTGGTAAGATAACCCGAAAGAAGCTATTGCATCAGTGTGGTGTTGACTATCGACGTGTATAGGGAAGCATCACTTTTGGCTTGATCTCATCCTTGAGCATCTCCTTGAGATCTCGCTTGTTGATAATCTACGACGATTTCCTTTTCTAGCTACTCTTGGTAAATGGATCTTGCCGTCGCTTACAGTCAAGGTCCGCAACAAGCACACAGGATATAGCAGAGAGAAAGTTCAGAAGTAAGTAAAGAAACTACCGTGAGGATTTCTAATCTACTAATAAGCGCCTTAGACGACTTAATGCTGAGAACACGCGACACGACTTTCTGACGAACATGGTAAGCAAGGTTAAGTCTGGCGAGGTCTCCCGTGAAGAAATGACAGCCCATGCCTCTACCCTGATGTAAGTCCCACACTCATTTTGCTTAGACCAGCGTATAGCGATCTGCTAATATTTCGTTCACTGATAGCATTGCTGGCGGTGAAACTACTGCGCATACTCTTTCATCTATAATATTTTACGTACTCAAGACGCCTGGTTGTAGAGAAAAAATGATGAGCGAGATCAGAGCTCGATACAATTCATATGAGGATATCGACGCAACCTCAGCACTACAACTTCCTTATCTCCAGGCTGTGATACAGGAGGCACTCCGCATACACCCATCTGGTGCTCAGGGGTTCCCACGGACTTCTCCGGGTATTCTCATAGACGGACATTACGTGCCCGCTGGTGTAAGTGTATTTGGAGTTGAGCACCGAATATGACCGATTGACTGGTGTATTACAGACCGAGGTGTATACAAGCGCATGGACGGTAGTGCATGACCCTGCTAATTTTCACGATCCATATGCTTTTAAACCAGAACGCTGGATCGACCCGGCATGTACCGATATCAAAGAAGCCAGCCAACCATTTTCACTTGGATACCGTGCGTGCATCGGCAGAAAGTGAGTGAAAGGATGGATTCTGAACTACTTGACAAGCTTTACCTAACTAGGTGCTGCCAACAGTTTCGCGTTTATCGAAATGGCATTGTGTTTAGCCAAGATGGCATACAAATATGATTGGGAGCTGACCGACAAGAATCTTGACTGGGAAGCCGCATCTAGGTGCTACATAATGTGGTGGAAAGCGCCTATTATGGTTCGTTTGGCTGACAGGAAGGACATGTAAGATGAGAAGGGTATTAGGGAACCATGACGCCGTTCAGAATATATGAGTGGTTAGACAGAGGCTGTGATAGGATATTTCCAACACTGTATGAAAGGGTAGGTAAATTAGCTCTCATAACAGGATGATAGCAAACATCAATGTTGTCGATGTCTCCAACAGCAATAACACAACCTAGCGAATACACCCATTAAGCAATCGTATTTTGATTTTATTCTGTACGTTGTGGAAAGACATGAAGACATAAAGGCATACTCACATCTTCAACTTCATACGAGTTCAGAGGAGTAAATAAATGAACACCAATGGCGTAATAGAAAGCATGTGGCCGTATTTTCGAGCCCTTGTCTTTCTCGCACATAACGATTCGTATCAGGATGAATCATCCTACACCTTCCAATCTTCCTCCATTGTGATCCATCGTGTAAATCATTGCATCATCTGTCTTCGCCGTAGCTAATCAGTGTAAGTCCGAATTCCAAATAATTTAGATGACTGCACTGACTCTCGCAGCCATCCGCTAAGCGTAGAAATCGGCATTTACTAGATCGGAGCCCGTTATTGTTTGTGGCGGCTTATACCATTTTATTAGTCTGCCCGTAGCGCATTTCCCCTAATTGGCGATTGACCCGGCGATCTCTCAATTGCTTTAATCGCATAACATCTTTCTTTTCTCGCGACGGAATACGAGAAAACTTTGTGAGTGATTTTTCAATCCGGCAGCTGTTCACTAGGTACGGTGGGCGGTTACTGACGATTCATACGATGAAAACCCACAGCGTGATCCTCGGCCTTATGCCGCTCCTGGCCCTTGCAGGCGTATCGACGAATACAACTTTTACGGACTCGGCAGCTTTCGTAGCATCCGGGATATGGGCTTGCCAACAAATTGCTTCAACATATCCCAATGACGTTTTCTGGCCGCAGTCAGATACATTCCGAACAGAGTCTACCGGTATGCATGCTCATCGTCACTCAAGAGATCACTACTTCAGTAATTGACAATTACCATACAGCTATTTACTCGGAAACCTGTATCTTCTCGCCATCATGCGTGTTCGAGCCCTCTACTGCGGCTAGTCTAGGATCGGCCATCAAGATTATCAAAGCTGCACACTCCCGGTTCGCTGTCAGGGCTGGGGGGCATATGCCTGTTCCGGGAGCGCAGTCAGTGCAGTCAGGAGTGATGATAGCTCTTAGTAAACTCAATACAAGGAGCCTCAACGACGACAAGACAATCGCTAGTATCGGGCCAGGACAGGTATGGGCTGACGTTTACACCTGGCTCGCACAAGAAGGTCTAGCGGTGAATGGCGGTCGTTACGGAACGGTTGGAGTTGGCGGACTTCTCATCGGTGGCGGCATAAGTTACTTCAGTAGTACTAAAGGCTGGAGCTGTGATACTATCGTTGCCTACGAGGTTGTTCTAGCCGACGGTAGTGTCGTGGAAGCCAGAGCCAATGGCAGATATGCGGATCTCTTTTGGGCACTTCATGGTGGTCACAACAATTTTGGCATCGTGACTCGCTTCGATCTCAAGACATTCCCCATCACGTCAGCATACATTGGTGGGGGTGTTTGGGACGGTGGAGATACGTCCACCCAGATACAATTTCTTTCGGCCTTCGAGTCGTATATGGCGCCGGGAGGCGGGGTGGACGACCCCAATGTCGCAATAAGTGCCATCATAGGTCTCACGCCGAGCAGCGGCGCCAAGCAGTTGACAAGCATCCAATTTGCCCCAGGAACTGATGCAAGCCCTCGGGCGTTCGAAAACTTCACCGTCATCGACGGACCAATCATACAAGCGCTCCCGGGAACCGTGTTACCATCATGGACTGCACTCCCTATCTTGCTCGAGCAGCTTGGGGAACGCGGGTTTCGTGAACTATTCTCATCTGTTAGCTTCTACCCCGATCCCCGTGCTATTAGAATTGCCAATGAAACGGTTGTTGAGCTGGCGGTTCCGGTACTATCGAGGATTGCTAATAGCACCATCGCCTTTACATACCAGCCCGTATCCAAAGCCTGGCTGGAGGCGTCCAAGGCTAGTGGAAATAACGTGTTAAACCTCGACCCTAAATTAGGCACATTCATTGGTTTGTTTCCGCATTGGATTCCGGTAGTGGCATCATTACTAACGCTGTGCCACAGCTGGACTTGTCACCATTACTTGGAGCGATGCCGCTGACGATGCCGCCGTTAACGAGCTAATGCAACTAATCGTACGCACTATTGAGCTCAGAACGCAGGCTCTTGGATTATACTACCCTTTTATATATCTGAACGACGCTGGTCCGTCACAGAGGCCGTTCGACACGTATGGTGGAGGCAGAAGCCTGTGCAAACTACGAGCAATCAGAGCGAAGTACGATCCAGATGGATTTCTCAGGAATTTCCTGGGCCACGGATTCTCGCTAGGATAAGTAATTATCAGGGACACTGTCGAGAAAAGATGTGGCGATCATGAGACTATCAAATTTGCAAGTCGGCTGGTATGCTACTTTGTTGACGCCTAGGCAACTTGGTAATTATATAAACGCATCGGTGTAAATTACCTGTAAATCAAAGAGCCAAATAACTAAGCGCCTTGAAATAAAATTCAATCTGTGTAGTAAAACTCTAACACACCTTTTTCCCGCGATCAGTCCGGAGCCACTGGACAAGCGACTAGCAAACTACCTATTTAAAAGAGATATGGATACGTGGCAAGGGAAGTTCAATTCAAAATTTTATGGAAATTATTGTATTTATCTGCTTCTAGTTATGTTAGATTAGTTGGCTATATGTTGAAATTCTAAATCTCAATAACTAAAATGATGTGAATGATGCGAAACATTAACCGGAGGCTTCAATGGCAAACAACCTTAGCATACTGCACAAACTCTACGTCTTGCTCAAGGATGCTCATTTCCTCTTCCTTAAGCGTAATCAATATCTCGAAACCTCCAGATGTCTGCATAGGCAATATCACACAGCGTCGGCAAAATGCATCAAACTCTCTCCGTGGCGGTCGCAAGTAGTCGGCACGGCCGCCATTAGCGAATACCACATCGCCGAAGCTTATGTCGAAGGCACTAAGTCCGACCCAGCTAGTAAAGCATGCCTCCGCTCCCGCAAATGTCGCAAAAGGGAATCGGAGACTATCGCCGTAATCTGGTAGGGCACGTGCTAGTCCAAACGCCTCTTGCATTCGTTTAGAAGTAACAGCGTCAACTGACAGGCGTATCGCTGTGGCTATCTCCGCAAGTGATGTGTCGTCACTGGTGAGCTTCCCCATAGGCATCTTGGTTGTAGTAATGAAAACCAGCGTTCCCATGTAACTTGAGGGCAGATTGTGCGAGAATCGAGCCCGGCCATCGAGTGTGAGATCCAGTAGACTTGTCGTGTCAGGCGAATAGTCAACGCAAGATGGGCCTGCTACCGCCGAACGTGCCTTCATGATGCACCTCCAGAGTTTGGCCATCAATGCATCGTTTGCGGTATTAGGTGAACCATGAATATCGGCATTTGCTTCCGCGCGTAACGCCTTGAAGCTTGTGGCCGGTACATAGAAGATAGTGGTTCGCATGTTAGGCCGAGGTGACGTCAGATCAGGTTCTTCGCTCGGTTCTGATGGCGCGATTAACCCGAGAAGCCTCCATGTCTCTGGCGATGCAGTTTCAAGCGTTGTTTCTGGCGATTGTTCGACATTTTCGGCTTTCCAGATCTTCTCTAGGAGGCCATAGTCCGCAGAGTCAGGATGGAAATCGAGAATTGGTCCTACATTTTGCTGCAGTGCCTTCATGTGTTTTGCCCATAGTTTTATGAGCAGCGTGCCGCTATGCCCGTCGATGATAGGATGGAATATGCCGAACGCAAGTAGTAGGCCGCCTTCAACGAAGTTTGCTTGTGCTAATAAGGCGCAAGCACCATTATTATGAAGGTCCTGCTCATATATACCCCGAGGAAACAGGACTTCCCCATCTAAGGCATCCTGCTCGAAGCCAGAATCTACGAGCTCATCGTAATCCGGCCACGCGCTGGATAAGTCATTGAACACCACTTCGGGTACCCATTCAGGGCTTTCCTTAGCCTCCAATAATCCGGTAGGCCCCGAATGGCCATTTGGCTGAGCAATAAAAACCTTTCGACGAAGAATAGGAAGCTCATCACAGGTACGCCGAAGACTTTCTTCGAGGATGTTGTGGACTGCCGAAAATGGACCAGGTTTGAGGCGGAAAGAGAGGAGAAAATTTGCATAAATCCGAGGCATTACATTGTCCATAGGACTGACACGCATCTCCGTTGATTGGGTCATAATTTCTGAGCTTGAGATTGGCTAATGAACCGAAAAACGATGACCATCCATCGATTTGTGAGTTCAAATCCGATTATTGTTATTTAAAGCATGGAGACAACACCTTAAGTATATAGGTACCTGGTACCTGTACGAGTATCCAACTTAACCAATCACAATTATTATTGGTAGCCGGAAATGCCCCAATCAGGCTAGTTCCGGCAGTTCCCATAAACCATGGAAGTACTGCCGCTAGACCCACATAGGAAGAATTCTGTATGTACCTACTTTATGTAATCTACGGCTCTGTGGGGTTGGGGAATAGAACTCATAGGCCCTCTAAAGTAAAGCACCCACGTCCTTCGGGACCCATAGCAAAAAGACAAATCACTATGGCACAGCTCAGTTTATGGTAACTTAGATGTCGACTGGAAATAAGCACGTCACTATTTTGGCTAGAGTCTAGAGAGGAATGCTCGGGTGATCCCACAAATGAATTAGCTATACTATAATCTATTGACGAGATACATTTTCTAAACTAATAACCGTTCCTACAATACCAATATTGCCGCACACGCAGGGGAGACTAGGCCATAAACAACCTTCGATGCTTATTCCGGTGCCAAGTATCGCAGTGTTGTCCTGCTCCAATGCTCGTTTCCACACATCTGTAGCTCAAGCCCGTCAAGGTATGCTCGCAAAGAAGGGGTGGGAAACAGGTTTAGTATCTCCGCAACCTCCCGCTTGAACACAAGTTCCCATTCGCGACAAATATTGTACAGAATCCGTTTGGCCGCAGGGATTCGGAGATCGGTGTCTTTGGACATGACTGCCACACAAGAGTCAATAATTGATCTGCCGAGATTGTTTGATATGCTCTAGGTGTGACTTACTGCTGACACACGTGCAAAGCACACCGCCTTCATCATGAAGGGTCTGTGATGCAATGTACTCCTTCTCGTAGCTCCAGATGTCATTAATCACAGACAAATGCTTGGAACAAGTCATATCTGCTGGTCGTGCGATGGCAAGCTCTTCGGGAGAAACATCGAGGGCCATAGCAAAACGCATGAGCGCTCCAAGAAGACTGAGTAACAAGAGAGCGTTAGCTAGCTGGAAGAAGAGGCTCTCAAACTGCTACAACTTACGCTTTCCCCACGTCTTTCTCTCTGTACTGGAGATATTCATCCAGGTTCATGGGCTTTAGTCGGGTAGGATCCGTTTGAGCTCGCATAAAAACGAAGACGGGCTCGAGTACGTCATTGGCCATCTTCAAGTCATGTGCTCGCATGCTCTCCCACAAGTCGTAGAAAATGTACTCCGCTGCGATGGTGCGATCAGGTAGGACATCCCCACGAGCAATATCTATGAGTCTGTTGTTGTACGCCTGACCCTCCAGCAAAGACATATGTTCTAGGATGTCTAATACTTGATTAGCATTGGCTTTCACTATTTGGAGGAAACTCACCGTCGACCAGGAAGAGAATCGTCAATAGTTTGCATGCATAGTGAATCCGGTCGTCAAGCGCCTTTGGAAAATAGAGACACGTGACCCGAGAGAATCCGGCAGCGATGAACTTCTCCCTGGCTTCCTTCCCTGGGAAGGGCCAGTGCTTGAGAAAGTAGCCGTCGACTTCCTCGATGACTTCCTTTGCGCGAGGATGATTCTGGAACGCCTGGAGGTAGCTCGCCGGTTCTGTATCAATCCTGGAAATCATGGCTGTTCAAGATAAAGACGTGTCTCTGGATAACAGAATGTACGTAGCTTGAGTGATGAGTTGGAACAAAAAGTAGTGAACTGTAGGGTTGGCAGCGAAGACTGTTATAGGATTGAATGCTGAATTTTAGACACAACAGCTTGAGTTTTTTTGTTTATTATTTATACCTTAGTTATCAAACTCCGATAGTCAGTTCACTCGCATATGTAACCGCTTTCATCAAATTAACTCGTCTTCCATGCTAGGTTCCGTGCTGATCAGGACTATTCATCTCAATATCCGTAGTAGACCATGAATCAACCGAAACGTCCGGGCCTACTTAAACCCTATACTTACTGTATTAGGATATTACCGGTAGAACAAGTTCTTTACAGTGTTAGTATCTCACAGAGAGAGCAGAGCTGATGTGCGGAAATCACCCAATTCTTCGAGAGCCGAAAGCTGGGATCTCCCTGATATCCTAACCCAACACGAACTTTAACTAAGGGGAGAACTAACTAACTTGATAGTGAAGTTGGCAATGGGAGCAGGCTCACGTATATGGGATAGTATCAGGGGCCAGGGTCACAGGAAGATGGAAGCTACGCCTGTGGGCTTGTATTATAGAATATGTCTACATAAAGGACTGACTCTCCCCCCAAATGCAGGAAAAAGAGAGACCAGGAATCAAGGATATTGAGCCCTTACCCATGCACCTCTATCTACCAGTGACCTACCTTCACTCTGGGACATCCACCTCTAACAGGTACTCACCTTGCCCCTACACGAGGAGATAGACTATCCCTGCACTTACTAGCCTAAGTTACATATGATTTAGTTTGGGGAATCGAGTGATCAAGGGAGAATATAGCTTAATTGAACGCAATAACTTTGAAAAGAGTGTAACTATTCTGATACCTTTTTTTCTTTTCCTTCTTGGTGTTCAGCGACCGTTTTCATCTGTTCAGCCATCTAGTGGCTAAGCTGTTTCCTCAAAGGTATTTTTTATATATAGAAAAGCTCATAAAATGAGTTTGTTGAGTCATTTCTTTGCAGTATCAACTTTTATAAACTTTCATTTTTGTGTACTTTCAAGGTAACGGTATGGTGCGCGGTTACGAGATTTCCGCCCACTCGCCACCTATTGAGCAATCTTGGCAATTGGTCCTGTAAATATAGTGGCTGCAGCTACTAAATATACTATAAGTATAGTATACTTAGTATACTTAGTATACTTAGTATACTTAGTATACTCAGCTGCTAACCTTTATAGTGTACTGTTATGGGCTAGGTCAGGCCTAGCCTTGTGGCATGGGTTGGGCTGGGTTGCGTCAACTACCTGTCTACTTACTTAGCGTAAGTATAGACTTTGGGTAGCCGTTCGTCCACTGCTACTCTCTTTCTTTCGTATGTAGTTTATTAACAACACGTTCAACCATTCAGTCTTTGACTGCCCGTCACACATACCTATATTCCTACTCTTGGCAACGATATCAACAGTTTTATAAGGCTGTTATTCAGCCATATAGACTCCCACGGGCAGACTCATACATGCTGGCCGAAGCCATGCAGACCTAATAGTATAGACTGCTGCACAGACTGCGGTATAGACCTACCGAACCACTTGCTAGTCCGCATATGTCAGTCTGTATAGCAGTCTATATGGCTAGGTTTGTATGGCTAGGCCTGTATGCATGGGTCTGCATGCATGAGTCTGCATGGCTAGCTTCGGCTTAAAGGTCTATTATGCGGTATAACTATATGCCCGATAACCTGAATGTAGTGGTCTTAGTAGGTATTAGTGAGTAGAAAAAGAAATTAGAAAATGCAAATTACATAAAACATTCAATTGGCTGGAGGGGATTGGCGGAAGAGCGCTAATGGCCGACTGTTAACAACCTTGAAATATTAGAAACCTCATGCCAATCTGTCTCTGTACAGTTGATAGATACGCATCTTTCTTGCAGATCCAAATACTCGTAAATGCACGCCAAGCCCTAATAACTTTGATGGGGAACCCGAATCCCCCAGTTTCAGCGCTATTGCTAGAAGTGTGGATTAAGTCAAGCAACATAAGCATTCTGCATGCAGCTCACTGGCTGTCGCTTTGCCATAGTGTAGATCGACGAGGTGGTGCCTCACGACATAGCCTGAATCTGGAATATATAAGACACCAGTAGGCAAATTCTCCCAGCCAAGAAAGGAATTCTCTCTTGCAAAGGCAACTGTCATTGCATCAGCCACCAGTCGTTGTCAGATCCATGAGAACCAGGATTGGATCCATTATGACAGTCCAAATGTTCGACGAAAACGTCTTCAGGCTGTGGCTTGAAGCAGCGCGGCAACATTGGAAGCTCTGCTTAGGCGCCGGGATACTACTAATTCCAATATTGACCTTCATCGTTACAACCATCATATCATGGATAGGTATGGCAAATAATCGGCATGGCCGTGAGCCGCCCCTGAATCCATACTGGCTCCCTTTTGTGGGGAACTGGCTATCATTTTTACTTTCGAGGAAGTCTTTTGTCAATAGGCTCTAGTAAGTTCGACTTGAGATCAAATAAGACAGGAGTTTCGTGAGGTATTGAAACTGACACCACCTTTTAGTCGTCGGGTTGGCGATGTACCCGTTACTATCAAGCTGGGTCCCGCAACGGCCTACCTGCTTACGAATCCTAAGACATATGGACATATTCTTAGAGATACCAGGTCATGCACGAACAAATCCTTCGCTGTGATAATAATGGAGCAGATGTTTGGAATGCCAAAGAGTGCCATGCGTTCGTACCCCCTTACGAATCTAATGTTGGAATGATAATATCTGACACAGGTGTCATCGCACAGACATATATCGCAACGACAAAAGTGGCGTAGGAGCGATTCCTTTCCCAGGGAGCACGATACCGGCTCATCTCCGTGTAGTAAGTAATTCTCGAAGTTATATTCTTCTTCTAGTTCATTAGAATATCTGTGCTCCTCTTCGGTTCAAAATCCCAGTAAGATGATATCGGGTTGAAGCACTTATAGCTTGGAATGGTGATAACTAACGCCGGGTCTTGCAAAAAACAGTGGCATCATCACTATAGAACGGCATCGCGATTTCTCCAGGGTGATAGCCTACGACATTTAAGTTCCCAAGTAGTAAAGCATCTTTCGACAGAACTGGCTAAGATCGACCCTAACGACCCGGTTGACTCTGGCGAATGGGTTGATGTACCAGATTTCTTCACTTGGTGGACGCACCGTTATTTCGCAGCCACTATCACAGCACTCTGCGGCCCTCATCTAATAGCCTTGAATCCGGGCTTCGTCGAGGACTTCTGGTATTACTTGGCTTCATGGCCAAGCATTTCCAAGTTCTACCCTCGCATACTAGCGCCGAAGGTGTACGGAGCCCGCCAACGCATTCTCGATGGCATCAAACGCTGGCATGTCTATGCGCGCCAGCATTCAGACTACCGACAAAACGGGGCGGAAGACCCTACGTGGGACGAATATTGGGGAAGTGTCTGGTTCAAGGTACGGCAACGATGGGGCCAAGACACCGGTGGTATGAATGATGACGCGCTTGCAAGCGAGGATTTGTTTGTCCTTACAGCGTAAGAAACCCTCGCTTGCGCCATCAAACGTCAATTTGGGCCTAGCCGCTAACTCTGTACTCCTAGTGCAACCGCAAATGCTTTGCCAATGGCATTTTGGAATCTGATCGAGGTATATAATGACCCAGCGCTCCTTTCGCGTGTACAGGCCGAATTATCCAACGCTATCACGCCTCCTGATACCAACGAAGACAAACTCCCATATCGCTTTGATATCAATACCATCACGTCATCCCCTCTACTGCAATCGGTGTATGCGGAAGTTCTTCGCATGCGTGTATCCCTGTTCCACAATCGCTCTCCAACCCAAGGTGACTACTCAATTGGGCCATACAACTTCAAGCAAGGGGGTTTGGTCTGTGTCTCGACCAATATTGCTTCAAATCATACACACGCCTGGCGTGATCGTATCGATGGCGGCCAGCATCCCCTTGACGAATTTTGGGCAGAGCGATTTCTAGTTCCGAATCCGAAAGATAACACGATAAAATTCTCAACCGATGGGCTTGACGGCGCCTGGATACCGTACGGGGGTGGCGCACTCATGTGCCCCGGCCGACACTTGGCTAAACAAGAGATGATGAGCGGTGTAGCTATTTTTGATGCTTACTTTGACATGAAATTGTTGAAGGGTGTCCCCCGTATGGATGATCAATTTTTTGGCCTTGGTGCTCAACCACCAGGAGAGCCAGTCCCCGTTCGCATGCGGCGTAAAGTTGGGATCTCGCCGCCAGGCGGCACGACCGCTGAAAAACATCATTAAGAACTCATGTAGCTGCCCGGTAGCAAGGAATATGCCTTTTCCCCGGGGCAATGATGGTTATGAGAGACGAGTCCTGTAGGCTTAGGAATAGGTTAGAAACGCTAGTTATCAAAGCCTATAACATATATTAGCTACTTAGCAACGGCGCCCATGCCCCCCTAGGACATGAAGAGTCGGCCAGCGACAAGCAGAAGCCAAGACTACTTCTCAGAATCCTGTCAGTGCTCCCCCATGAGTCTTCGCAAGCCAATTGTTACCGATCTGGCCCGTTGATATACCTTCTGGGCTGCGGTGTCATTGTAGTATGCTAACTTAGCACGTTCCAATGGAGATAAGAAAAATCCATACATTAAAGTTATGTTACCTAGATTACTATTGAAATGGTGTGAATGGGGCAATCTGTTGAAAGCCGAATTAGAGTTAGTTTAGCCAGTGTCCTCGCCAACTTGTGAGTTATGTTGTCCTGGCCGTATTGATTGCACAGCCCCATGGGGAGTAGGTTATTAAGACAGAGGACAAGTCTCATCCTCCTCAAATTCTTTTAGATCTCCTGTCGTATCTCTCGCAACTTTAATCAACCCATTTCTTCAGCTCGGCTTCTGTCCAATCCCACAGTCTCTTCGCTAACTCCTCATCCTTGGTGTACTTGGTGGTGATTTTCGAAAGAACACCAACAGGTTCATAAAAGCCACCTTGTTTGATCTCACTTCTAGGACCAACTGCGCACCAAAGCTGACTTGCTGGAGCCTCCTTGGGCGAATAGATCCTTCCTTGTGCAAACTTCGCTGACAGCCAGATGGTGGTCCGATGAAATGCATTCTGTTTCGATACCAGTTCTGTACTGACTATCCCTGGTGTAACACTGACAGAGATAATGTCTGGGTAGTGGCGAGCTAATTGCTGGGCATACAGGACGGCAGCCAACTTACTTTGGCCATAGCGTACCATGCCTCCGAGCAGGGGGAAGTTCTGAACCGTCTTCAGGTCATCAAAACGCACGCCGCCACTACAGCCTTTGGGTCAGTCATTGCCAATTTTGACGTGGTCCACAAATTCTTCGGACGGGTTGATGATCTTTGAAGCTTTCAGGTACCCAAAAACAAAAAGGGATAATTCCGAGAACTACTTACGATGGAGCTCCCCTGAACCCGGTGCTTGTCAGCTGAATTATGCGTACATCACTCCCGGGGAGTTTCGCTGTCTGGTCCATGAGAGGGAGGAGTTTCTTGATGAGTAGAGCGTGACTGAGGAAGTTGGTACCGAACTGAACTTCGTAGCCGTCGGCCGTCAGTCCGGGTGGCTGATTCATAACACCAGCATTGGCCATCAGCAGGTCTAGGCGAGTTTGCTCCGAGAGTATCTTGTCAGCAGCTGCTTTGACTGATGCTAGTCTAGTTAAGTCGCATTCCACAAACGTTAACGGCATTGTGCAACCCGCCTCTTGCGCCTCCTTGATGAGGGCCGCTCCCCTCTTAGCGTCTCGCCCCGTGAAGTATAGGTGGCTAGCATTTTTCGCTGCCAATCGCAAAACGCATTGCGCACCAAGCCCAGATGTTCCTGTGTGATCCTTGTTAGAACCCCCCACACATATAAAACTCGCAAGCACTACGTCATACTAACCTCCAGTAATCAGGATCACTTTATCTTGCAGGCTGCTGATATCCTTGTCTTGGTCAAACATACTTTTCAGCTGATGATAATAACCCGAGGAGGCGAGGTGTTAGTTAGATGTCTGATATGTTCTCTGATTTGATCGGATTGTTGATAAGGAAACCATAGGACGTCGTCAAGTTGACGCCACGAAGGAAAAGAAAAAAGAAAGGCGCGTGCTCATAAACTTGACGAGGATTCTGAATATTGGGCAAGTGGCGAGTTTTGTTTTATGAGCTTAGACTACTACACTGATTGTAAGCACGCAGATACTCGCCGTAGTCTAGACGAGTCTCTACCTAAATGGCCAATCTCCGTGACTCAATGGACAATGAATGGTACGGGGTTTTCGGTATTGAGTTTGACCGAAAAGGTATTGAGGCTTGCCGGATGAATAGGTTCCGCATAAGCAGCCCGCATCTCCCTATTACTCAGTCGACTAGCCTGGGTTAGCATAGATACCTAAACCAGTAACGATACACAAGATGTACTCTGTGATACGCGGATTGAAAGAACCAACGAATTGGTTAATCACGAGTTCCAATATGTACTGTAGAGCCGCGGTTGGAGCTTCGATTGCCGAGGACCGGAGTTTGCACTGTTCGGGTTAGCGAAGTGGTACTCAGCTCGCACAACTAGTATCTCCGTTGAAGCCGCCTCCTATGCAAGATTGAACACTCGGTTCGAAGGGATCTACTGACTTATTGTGGCGGTGCGGCACGTCCCACTGGTTCTGTGCCTTTCAACCACCCTCGAAACATATCTACCTCAGGCCAAACATTCTGGCGCAATATCTATAGTCTTATGTAATCCACAGAAAGCTTTTGCCCCAATGGACCCGGTCCTCTCCTCTGTTGTATCACCATCTATACAATACTAGCTCAGCCAACATCTTTTTTGTTATTGTTTTATATCTTCGCTATGTGGGTTTTTTTGCCTGACTTATTTCTTTTACAATCATGTTTAGGTTGTAGGTAATGGTGCTTCTTTAGGAAACATTGAAAATTTGTAGTATTTACATGTCCTCTATTTATATTTATAAAAGGCCCTATCGGTTATAATAAATTTATGCAATTTATTTATTTGCCTCGTGCTCGAAGCGCTCTATGTTCTTAGCAACCTATATATTGCAAGTTTTGCACTTCTAGTACTCTAATGTAAGGTTTGCTAGGTTAAAAAGGACCAGTCCTAAGCTACAGATACAATAGTATTTTGAAGCATGAATACCGAGGACGCACTTTGGGGCCAAAGCAACTTCTCTTCGAATAACATAGGTGCAGCGGATACCATACAAGCTCGGAGTGACATAAAAACGGATGGACTTGTACAAGTGTATTCTCTGAATCACTTTAGAAGCTAGCGCTCTGCTTTTTTTTGTTTCTCCCTAGGTTTCAAACATTAACTCGAACTTCTGTTAAAAACTTTCTAAAGCAAGCCTGTTTATATGTCTTTCCTTTTTTAGACATCAATTATGAGTAATTGTTGCTGTTTTTATGTTCTAGAACAGCATTTTTCTTGTTGTTTAATGCTAGCTCGCCATATAGGGCTTTGTTACCACACAAGAATTGAGGGTTGCGCCACAATAGCGGTAGAAAGGCCCAGTACAAGTGCCCTAAATACTGTATACAGGGGTTACATCTAGTCTTTTTAGTGTAACCACATGTACTCAAGTACCTACCCAGTATCCACAGAAGCAGGTCAGAATTACTGTGTACATATGCAGCAGGTCTGCAGCATGCAGCACAGCACTTCTTTGTTTTGGCCAAGACTGGTACCTAGGTATTTGCACACGAACGAAACTACCTAAATACCACACTTAACATCATGTATTGTCCTCGGTATATAACAACTATACATAACGGCCTACATTCTAAATGATAATATTTTATTATATATTTTAACGTTACATATCCCTTAGCAGTTAATAGTAGTCAGTGCAACAAACATGTATATTAATATGTATTACACTTTCTATATAGCTAGTGAGTATTCATATGTTCCCTATAAAGGTTCAAGGTTGATATATAATATCTGTAGCAGTGTATTATTCTTTCGCTAGCTAAACCTACATCCCTGTCATTAGCACATAGGAGTAGGATTGGTTGAAACTGCGCGTCAGCTATCTGCCCGGTGGCTGACCTAGGTAACAGGGGCAGTCTGCCGCCATCTTTCGGCAGGATATCCTACAGGTTGAGGATTAGCAACTCTTCGGCATTAACTAGCTAAAGTATTCTACTGTGATATTAGGGTGCTCTACATCACATTAATTCGAGGAAAGTATAGGTGTCTAGTTTAGATCCCGTATGTGTTAATGATACAACTTTCGCAGGAGTTTACGTCATGTAAGTTCCTACTCTACTATTGCAGTCCATCCTGACAGCGTGTCCGGACTTTACTAGTTCAGTGATGGTATTCCCAATCTTTTGGTGAATACGGGTACAGCCCAGAGGATGAGCAGCTGGAATTATTGATTCAGTAGGACGTCTCGGGCTAACTCCGGCATCGGCTAATAACACAAGGTGGCTCGCCGCTCGGAAGATACAATTTCCTGTGGTTGGTGTCCTTGATTATATGCAGTGACGTAAGTACAACGATAGATAACGTAGCATTCAATGGTTACTGGGATATGCATGGGAACTGCAGTTTCTCGCATAGTCGCCCTATATCCGGCTTTAATGATCTGCGTTAGATCGTAGACTGCATGGTGGAACTATGAACCCATTTTGGTTCCTCTGAGGCGGGTCAAGCTTTTCCAACAATAGCAGAATCCGGCTCTGGGTGGAATCTGCCTTTCTCCGTACTCCTTCACCGCCAATAGACTGTAACAGGTCTTTGAACCTGGCCATCAAGGCGTCTAACCCCCGTAGCTGCATTACCAGCATGGTCCGTACGAGAGCACTCCATTCGTGCGGCGAATCAATCTCGAAGTTTCCGACTAAGACTAGCCACGCACCATCTTTATGGGCCATAATTCTATGGTTGATATCTCCCTCCATGGTCAGTAGGTATGCCGAAACAACGTTGTCACACATGGCTATTAGCTTATCAGTCAGGAAGGCAAGGATCGTCATATGCTCTGGCTTAGCCTGGCATAGTGGACACATCAGCAACGCCTCGCTGCAACGGAGTGCCTCTTTGTGCCTCGAGAGCCAGGGGCCGAGCTCCTTCACATTTGTACCAATGGCCTCGGAATCTAGTTCTTCCAGTAGAAAGACCACCCTTTGGAGACATTGGCAAGGCTCGCAGGTTTGGGATTGTAGCCAATCGCAATCGTCATGGCCGTATTGGCCCGTAACCGTTTGCGGGGGTATGGACAATGGACTCGTTTGTATATCTGATGTGATCGGCTCTGAGACCGGGTTTCTGGTCGTAGGTGTCACTGGAATTTCGTCGTAGCCGTGAATCCCCGGTTCCCAACTCCCAAATGTTGATAAAGAAAGTGGTAGCCCCGGTCCCTCCCATGGTACTTTGGCGGGTGCTGGGTGGCCTTGTGTGGGTTCTGGCCACGAAAACAACCATGTGTCACCGCTCTGGTATGGCTCGATGCCTGTCATCTGCGTTGTAGGGATGCCTTGCATCTGCAAATAATCCTGCTGTTCAAATGCCATCATATCGACCTCGAGTGAAGTGGTGTTCCCTGGGTCACTTCCTGGCCGAACTGGGGCCCAGCGTAACTCGGAATTTGGTGCACTGGGAACAGAGGTGAAGGGCTCTTGCCGAGGAGATGCCGTCCTGGCCTCAATTGTAGGCGTCGACGTAGAGGAGACCAACGAAGGAGTAGCCGATGGCCGGCGAGAGTCATGGTCAATTTTGGATGCAGATTCCTTGCTCTTGCGAGCCCGTGCTGACCCTCTCGTGGCATTACGAGCATATACGCACTCTTGTGACAGGGTTTGGCAGCGGAAGCAGCCAGTCTTCTCTCCTGAGCACCGCAGCTACAACAAAAGTATCAGTATGATTTGTGCTCTTGGATAGAGAACAGAATTCGCCTGAAGGAGAAAATTCTCGTCACTGACCTTTTTAACGCGACAGCTGTTACAGGCCTGCTGTACAATTGGTCTGGCTGTTTCGGGATCAAACGCCTGTCGCTGGTGTGTCTCACTCTGGTCCTTCGAGTTCAGGCGCCACGTTTGTAACATGTCTGGCGCCTAGAATGCCTCGACAAGGTCGTCGAAGCGATCTCAATTTAATATCTTTGTAGGTTGTCGTCAATTAGAGGAGAGACAGTAGATTTAGAATGGGCAAGAAACGCTAGCTATATGGAACAAGTGGACATTTATGCTAGTATCAAGGAGTCACAAGAAGGCCATTGTGGACTGTTATGATCTCGACTTCTGCAAACCATCTCGCCGACCAAATTTAGCCGCAGACATCAAGTATGTACATAAATATTAGGGTTTTGGCCAATTTCGATATTAGGCGAAGCGGATACCAATGTGAATGACCCCACAAAGGCTTGTATACTAATTGAACTACTAAGTCAATAGGCATGTATTACTGGGCCAATACTATGTATTTCCCACTAAGCTTTTTACCTTGCCCAGGGTTGAGGAGAACAATACTTTATTCTCTCAACCTAGTGCGGTGACGGACCAACGAATGTAAAGAGGAATATAGTACCTATAGGGTACCAAGTGGATGGCGATCCATCACGACCAGTTCTGTGGTAATGCTATACACTATCTTGGTTCTACGTAGATCACTGTCGGGATATCAGCAGAGTGATCTTATGATGCTGGGAGGTATTAAACCCTGGAGTTACGGGGTAACTCGTGTACATGTCCGCGACTCATTTTCAGCGGATCGGGCCGCTTGTATGATGCAACAAAGCTTGACTAAACTGGTTACGGTAAGAATATTATCCGGCACTAGATAGATAGTACACGGTATCGAATTCAAGTGTTACCTGGAAGACACGATGCGGAGAGGTACGAGTTCCGAACCAGGTTTTGTGGACCCTATTAGCTTCATGCCGACCTAGATCCGAAATAGGTAATCATGTACCTTGTCCGTTTCGAGTGTCCTGTCGACCTAGTTACATAGTTACATTTGCATTGCCGCGTGAGCCATCCAACCAGCCAGCCACAGTTTTCCACTATCTACACTAGGTATCCCCATCTTCTGCATCTCTCGATTGATGGAGTACAACAGTCGCCGGCCCTGGTATCACCGCCTCTGCAAACTACATGTAGCCCAGTGGTTCTAGGGCAGGGCAACAAAGATGAAGGATAATACCGCACAGCTTATAGACCATATACTCTCCTGGCGGCCCTAATCTCTGTCGCTTTTCTGAAAAGTCAATAACTAGGTATTCGTGTTGTAGTTGTCTACTCAATGCCGCTAGGTAGAAGCGGCCAGGCACAACCTTGATAATTCCCTTCGCGGTATTTCGTGATCATACAGGACCTAGTACGTATAAGCACTATCTCAGCTAGGAATCATTAGCACATGTAGACTACCGGTAGTATGGAACTAGTTACCTCTTGGTACAAATCCACCTTTGTGAAATGCCATTCAGCTTCAATCTAGTATTTTGCCACCCAACAATATAGAGATCAACGATAACTACTTGTATCCGTCCAATCAAACATCAGAACAGCCTGTGGAATAAAACAAACAACCAAAGAGGGAACGGAGACCCCGGGTCTGTCCCCGAGGGTATACTATTGGAGCAGATAGTTAAAGAAGGGTAGGCTAGCCAATCAGGGAAGGGCCCGCAATTTTAGAGAAGTCGATCTAGATTCTCTAGGTAGATGCAGATAAGTTATAAACACCCGGAGAGCACATGGACGATGTGTTGCAGATTCCAGTGAGCTGGCACTCCTACGCCGGTACGAACTGTTGAATCTATCCTGGGCAGCATCATCCACGTCGTAACGCAGATTACTACTGAGATGACACGCAGAAGCGAAATTGGTGCTTAGCCACATACATTTGGCTCTCACAGCCACATCAATTTATATGTCACATATACTCCCTGTACAATCGTCATCAATAGTTGTTGAAGAGCACAGGCTTATCACGCTTGTCTCCGCTATACTTTGGTATATAACTATTAGTCGCTGATAATCTTCATGGACTACTACACTACAACACCTATCGTATTCAGTACTAGTTCTACTACCGAACGTCCAGACTACGCATGGAAGAGGTGAAGTCTCTTACTATTCTATGTGGCATCACTTGGTACACTAAGTAGAGTGCGTATTGGTTCCCCTTAACCCCCAACTCCCCCACCCCCACCCCCATCCAGTACCATAACATGCAACGGTGTGGCCGTCCCGAAGGTGCCCTTACTTATAATAGCTAATAGCCTTCTTTACGATGTAAAATGTAACAACTTGAAATCTGACACCGTGGGGTCCACGGGCATACCTCGGGACAGGGTAAAGAGAAACGGATGCCCGAGGTGTTCATACGCAGGTAATATGGTATTGCAAAGCCAGTAAGCTCGTTAAGTTATCCAAATATAGGGCTAGATGTACTTCCAATAGGAGTACTAACTATACCAACGGCCAACGCTTTCATTAGGCGCCGGGACTTTCGACAAGGCAAAACACCTTCGCCCTGGTTAAGGGCTTTAAACTAGTCATGTCATCGCCCCGTTACCTCTGACACGTGAACACCGAGAGTTGAGGCGCTCATGGTACTACTTATCGTAAACTAAGAAGGGAGGATGTGCAACAGGGATAAGATAGACTAGTACGGCCGCGCCTATTTTGATCGACGACATGGTTCGCGCTCGAGTGGATAACAAGGTGTAGTTAGTGACTTATCAGGTAACGATAAGCGTCACAGCTGACGTCGGATTTCTACTTCTGGACGTGACGGAGCTGGATGCGGGTTAGTTTAAACCCGAACAGAACCCGAATGAGTGTCTAACTAAGCAGCCGCGCGTGCATGTGCGACATTAGTATCGATACTATCACCACACATGGCACGCGTGAAGTGAAGCGGATATAGCCAAGAGAATAGCTTCTCTACTCGCCGATGTCGGTAGTCGAGAATCAGTACCGTCGGGGCAAACTGTGATACGTAGCGATGCTTCCTGCCACGCGGGACAGGAGATTTGACATCCCCACGAGGCCGTAGGGCTATTGGGGTTCTAGGAGCTATTATTGCGTATAATGACGCTCTGACCACATTTATCTTTGAAGTGCCATGGAAACAATGAGACCGAGATTAAGCCAAAGGCTGAGTTGAAAGCTTCAACTTTCATTTATTGCCTGTGCTTCCGTAGAGGATCGAGGAGAATCCCCCTGAACAGGGCCTCCAACTCGTCAGGTACATCGGTATCTACGGATGTCAGGGCGCAAATCCAACCATCAGGTCGTATCACGACAACGCCGCCCCGACCTGGATCAATGCCATACCTGTGGTAGCCGGTATTATCCGCCATGTCAAAGTAAGCGCGTCCAAGCGATCCATAAACCGAAGGGACTTTTGTTGGGAGGATGGTCAAGTAGGTGATAGAGCGGTCTTGACTGGGCTTAGCATTGTGCAATCAACAAGTATCGATTCGCACTCACTTCTAATATATTCGTTGAGGAGCTTTGATTGCTCTACTCCATGAAAACCAGCCTTTGGCAACCCTCGTGACCTCTCCGTAGCGAAAAAGACCACATAAAAAGAACCTATGTTCAGGGTTTCTCGGATTAAACGCGTGCGCTCAAAAGTACCGGGTTTTAAGAGAGGGATATCAGGTGCTCTCATCCCGGGCTTCAGTGGACCAAATGAGCGACTAATACTAACAAGCGGGTTATCTATCAGGGGCTCATAGGCTATACTCAACCCGCTGCTGAATGTCCCAGCATCCTCCATAACCTGGCCGAGAATTTCGTTGACGTCGGCAGCAGGTTCTCCTTGCCAATTCTCAGGCAGGCGGTTGGTCATGAGACGGCTTATATCCGCATCATACTGGATAAGCTTCTGGACATTCGGCCGTCTTTCTATCTCGTAAGTGTTTAATAACGTAGGGAGCGCTAGGTCCCTGAGAACTAATGAGAGCTTCCACGCGAGGTTTACCGTATCGTGAATACCGGTATTCAACCCTTGTGCCGCACCCGACGAATGGGTATGGCACGCGTCGCCGACAAGGAACACGCGATCATCAACGGAGAAACGTTTCGCGATCCGCTGTCCCACGGTATATATGGTCCACCAGTAAACCTGCTCGAACTCGAGGGTAAACGGCTTGACGGCCGCGACGGCTTCTGTAATAGCAGCTTGCTCGTCGAACTCGGCATATGCATTGGCTCGATCGTCGGTGAAGGCATAGCCAATACGGGTCGCGCCACGGTCTAAACCAACCCATAACACATTGCCGTGAGTAGGAGACTCAATTGAGCAGTATGTACGGGGTTTAGGCAAGTTCGTCTTGACGTAGCCATCTATCCTGACCCATTTATCCTCACTCGTTGCGCCCTCGAATGGAATCGCTAGCAAACGCCGAACTGACGAGCGTCCGCCATCAGCCCCGACGAGACGTTTGCAGCGTATAGTCTTGAGAACTCCCTTCTCGGCATCTTGTACTGTTGCGGTGACAGAGTGGCAGCTTGACGAGGCCGTATCGTCAATGTCGATCCCAATGAGCTCCACTGGCGCTTCGACCTCGACCCCGTACCGTTTCAACGCCTTTCGGAATATTTCCTCTTGGTATCTCTGTCGCAATACGAGGGAAAAGTCGAAGGCAGTGTCCTTCATCTCATTCATGAAGCTCCAGCCCCTCCCATGCACTTCTTCGCCTCGTGAATTATACGCCGCTGTCTCCCGACATGCGAAGGCCTCCTGCAGTAGCTCGTCTGCCAAGCCCAACTGATCCAGCATCTCACTGGTTCGTGGGAAAAGCGTGATGGCACGACCGTATGCATCTTGAACGGATTTCGGATGCTTCTCGATGATGCGTACGGAGACGCCGCCGAATCGGGCCAGCTGGTAGGCTGTGATCAGACCTACTGGACCTGCACCAACCACCAACACATCTACAAGGCTCTCGTTCTCTGCCATTTACGTCTCCCTCAAGATTGTGTGCTCATTAATGGGGCGGGGGAGTTGACGGACCATCGTGGCGATTTATTTGTGTTGCTACAAATCTCCCCATCTCGCCAATGCGGACACATTACTTGTTTGGAGTATGTCCCGCCTAGGGTAGTAACCGAACTTTCTATTGCCATTGGAGATGGAGATATGGGTTTGATCTTATTCGAGCCTAGATAAAGGTGACATAGGTAACAAGCTGGCATTTGGTTAGCTAAGCAAGCAGATGTATTTGCTTACCACTTGGAACAATGATGTCTTCATTACTCTATATCACATGAGAAGCTCGGACTGGAAATGATGTTGCATGAGAAGCGACTGCAAAAATTCAAACCACAGCCAATTGAGTGGAGTGTTATTGACACCTAGATCCCGGGCCTGTAACCAACACGAGCACTGTATTCTCTCCTAGGATTCATACTTAGGCATTCTCAACTGAGCACCCATGGAAGGACGCAGTGGATGAGACCCAAGCACTTTCGAAACCACATGGTACCTAGTATATGCGCTGAGAGGCAACTGAATCGCGGGAACAAAGGCTTATTGGAGGAGGCTATAATAGGTTTACTCAGTAAGAATTCCTTCCCCCTTTTTGGACCATCTTGTCCCCTAGGTATTTTAATTCTAGCCCCCTTGTTCCTGAGGGGAAGCTAGAAGCCAAGCTACAGTACGGCCATGTCCGGATTGGTCGTCATAGGCCTCTCACTCATTAGCAGAAGCTGCACTGCCCCCGCACACGTCATCTAGTATACAGTAGTGATTTCAGCTGGTGTTGCGCACCTTGCTAACTGTGACGACAAGGTAAATAAAGCAATACATGTTTCATGCTAAAACAAATAAACCCACGATCCGGGAACCTTTTTTTATCTTTCTCTCTTTACCAACTTTTTCTCCCTACCCAACCTTTATCATTCCACACTATCGAACTTCTCCAGTACAGAATATTTGTTTACGCACCCCGAACACAATGGACAAGCTACAAGGTACATCCCCAATACCCCTGAAATACCCCGCTACCAACGAACCCCGCCTTAGCTGCGAGATGCAAGTTGGATGACCACCTTTCCTGGCGACAGGATTTATATAGGAGCACATGGTGTGTTGCCGGCCAACGAAAGCTAACGTACGGTACGCACAGGTTTCCTGAGTGCCGCTGCCGGCAATGGTAAGAGAACATTCCAGCGGGAAAATTACGACCGGATAATACGACGATAAGGTGCTGATAATCCTCGATCCAGCTACCCACGGCGGCGCATACCCGGCTGGTGGTCCTCGCGCAGATGACGACGACTGGAAGGACGCAGCAAATCACGCGAGCCAACATGCAGGCGATTCCGGAAATGCCGACTTGTTCTCCAACTTGCTTGGGGCCCTGGGGCAGAAGAAGCAGCGCTTAGCGGAAGAGGACGTCGACGAAGACGGTCAGTGCTATCCCCTGCCGCCACCGCCATCATATATATACTCCCGCACAAAGTATGACCGGCACATGCAGCGTAGAAAAAGAGAAGTGGCCCAAGGGTTAGAATGATTATAGTATATAAGGACATGGCTGACAATCTGCACGTAAAAGAGGCCGTTCGAACCCACAAGAAGTACTTCCAGGGCGACGATGACGACAATGATGCCGACGATCGATCAATGGGCTCTGCAGCAGCAATGCAGGCGCTGAAGATGTTCACGAGTGGGGAGAGCGGAAACACTGCTGTATGCCGCTTACCAGCTCCGACGAGCTAATGCCACTTAGGAGAGGATGTTATTGACTTGAAGGCAGAAAACCAGCAGCCAGGGCGCCTTCGTCGCTCTTGCTATGGCGGAAGCTAGCAAGGTAAGAGGAAGGGCTACCTAGGATATCGATATCCGATATCTGAATGTCCGTGTGTACTAATTGGCATGTTCCGTTGGATAGCTATTCGACAAGAAGGCTGCGCAGGGCAAGGTATCTAGTGACAGCAGCAAGGAGTCGGCCGTGATGCAGGCGGGCGAGATGGCGCTCAAGATGTACATGAAGAGCCAAGGAGGATCGTCCTCGTCGTCTAGTGGTGCCGGGCTATTGGGGCTGGCTTCCAAGTTCATGTAAGCGGGTTTGGATGCGGTTCCGTATGTATAGTTGGTAGCACGGTTGACGAATGAATCACCGACGTACCGACATTGAAGATTTACACATTGGCAATTTGCATATAAGCAATCCAAACAAAGGACGATTCGGAGAAGTCTCGAATCATTCCCTAGAAATATGCGCACAGTTGAAGGAAACATGCGCGACTAGCGAGATCAGGAATTGTATTTGCGGAAACTTCAATCAATACATCTAGGTTATCTAGGTAGTCAGGGGAAGGCGATCCTGGGCAAGCATCACGTGTCAGTTTTTCGGTCGAAATGCATGCCTACCTAGGAAATGCTGCCGGAAACATTGCACGATAATTGCCTGGACAGGTCATCAGCGCAGCCGAACCGTATAATAGACCTGGCAATAATTTTTGGTCACAGTTAGTAATTCTTTGGGCTGCTAGCAATGATTTCGTCCTCTGGTAAGTAAGTGTGCCAGGGACCCCTCAAATCTCTCGAGGAAGCCTATTGGCCCAGCCGGAAGTGAATGGAGAACCTATCTCCGGGGAAGCACGGCTCTAACTTAGTGCTGTATGGAGTATAATTCTGGGGAACCTCGGCATCTCCACAATTTCGGCTCAGATCTCGACTCGGTCCTCCCACGCACCGTGGAGTGTATGCGTATAAGATCTCGACACAGATCAGAAAGCCCAACAACTCCTAAACCATGCCGTAAACGTGAGAACCTAGACTACTGCCTACCTCGAATAGTACGCGTATTACTCGAGCTCTTACTCTGACTTAGTTATCACAAGGGTCAGCAGCTCTCCTCTCACGACCCGTCCATCCATTTCATTCACCTCACCCATCTTTGAACGCCATCAAGATGGCGCAGCACCCGGAATCCTACGCAACGTACACCGCGCTCCCGGAAATCAGCTTCCAGCATGTCCCCGCGACGGCGCCGACGGCGACGCCGGTAGTAGTGCTCCGGCTGGACCGGCCGAAGGCCAACAACGCGTTCACGGACACGATGGTGGCGTCGCTCGTGGCCGCGTTCGACCTGCTGTCGACGGACGCGCGCGTGAGGGCGATCGTGTTCACGGGCGCGGACCCGCGCAACCGCGTGTTCTGTCCGGGGATGGACCTCGACGCGGCCGCGGGGTCCTCCGGCGGCGCGGGTCTCGGGTCGCTGAGTCTAGGGGCCGCGGACGGCGACGGCAGCGAGGCGGAGATCGCGGCCGCGCGCGCTGCGTACCGCGACGGCGGCGCCCAGGTGAGTCTGGCGATCTACCGGTGCGCGAAGCCGGTGGTGGCGGCGCTGAACGGGCACGCCGTGGGCGTGGGCATCACGATGACGCTGCCGGCCAACGTGCGCATCGCGAGCGACGCCGCCCGGGTCGGCTTCGTCTTCAGTCGGCGGGGTATCAGCCTGGAGGCGTGCTCGACGTATTTCCTGCCGCGCATCCTCGGCGCCGGCCGCGCCTTGACGCTCGTCACCACGGGCGCCACCTACAAGGCCTCGGACCCCGCTGTACGAGATCTCTTCGCCGAGATCGTGCCCCCGGAGCGCGTCGTGCCGCGCGCCATCGAACTCGCGCAGGAGATTGCCGACAAGACGAGTGCGGTTTCTGTCCGCGCCATGAAGGATATGTTGTACAAGGGTGCGCCGGCCACGCCCGAGGAGGCGTTCCTGCTTGAGTCCAACGTCTTCTTCGATTTGTTCCGGGGCCGGGATAGCCTTGAGGGAATACGCAGTTTCCTGGAGAAGAGAGAGCCGAGGTTCGATGGTGTGTGGGAACAGGATCGTCCGACTGCCTGGCCTTGGTGGGGGGAGAGGGACAAGGACAAGGATGCCTTGAAGGCGAAGATGTGATGGGGTAGTGGTTGGCTGCCGACTTGTGATGCGATGTATATAACCATGCATATAGCGGTAATATGAGGAACGCTGCACCCACTGAAAGATCATCACACACACGATATATTGCGAGCAAATTGTCTCGTTTGTTATGGTTTTTTTATTATCATTTGACAAGACTGTATGTCTACGTTTCGAATCCGCTGGATCTCTCAACCACGAATGTGTTGCTGGTAAGTGGTCCGGACCTTCGCCGTAGATGCAGCTAAACCAGGTCGGGCGGAAATCAGATCATAGCCCAGTGTCTCGAGAATGAAATAAAGAAACGAAAGTTATCATAATCCAAGAGGGCCAGGAGAACGTTAGTCCCGTCACGATTTTATGCCCAACACCGTAGTGGACGATCCCTAGTGAACCGTAAAACGCTTATCTCACCGAACGCCTTCAAAACTTAGGCCTGATACCTTCCATCTTAAAGCAGCAAGAATGTAGAGGAAGTGTGGACAGTTCACGTATCGCTAGTCAGTGGAGGTGGGGGAGGTGCCGCTGTGTTCGCGGACCCATTGGCGTTTCGTTGTTTCTTTTCCTTCTTAGCCCACCTCAACCCACATGCATTCTGCAACACCAAAGGTTAATAATTTCTATTTTGAGCGTGGCTTGTGAGTGTTTCGAACCCGTGAGAAGCCACTAAAACAAGACCTTGCCTCTAAAAGAAGCCTATATGCCCTAATAATCGCGAAAATGAGAGGGAAATGTCGTCGGGAATTACTCACGCATAAGGTTTTTGGACCACTAGGGCCTTTCCTCCATTCAGGTGAATCAAGTGTACCTACGGATGCACCAAATCAGCAACAAATTCACTAGTATCGTATGTTGATGGAACGTACCGCAGTCTGTACAAACGTATTCTTCTGCAATCTTAAGCTTTTTCTTCCTCTCACCAGTCTTAGGGTCTCTATCGACCGGGATGGCTATCCCGACGTCGCCTTTAATTAACGTCAGGCTGGAACTGCCCGTCGTGACACCACGGCTCCGCTCTCCTTCGACATATCGCAGTCCGGTGAACATCTCAATGGTGTCTGTGCGACATGCACCCTCGTATCGGGCCATCTTATCGCCGATAGAATCCGGCCTGTTTCCTGCTGTGGCGCCTTCTAGATTCTCCCTTGTCAGCGCTCCATTCAGAGGCCTTTCGGGAGGAGGCATTGCCTGGGCATCGGCTGCCGTTTGTTTGAACATGGTAGCGCCCTGGGTGTTGGACATTATGGTGTCATCCGATGGCGTCACATCTGAGCGGGTCTCCTGAAGCCAACTTTGTTGAGAGGCCTCTTCTTCCTCCTCTTCTCTCCGCAACTCAGCAATGCGTCGTCTCAATCTTTCATTTTCGATCTTGTGTTCGAGAAAAGAGTCGAGCAACGACGCATTTCTAGTTGGATAGGGCCGCGACATGATGAACACAGCCTGGCAGAAGGGGGACTTGTTGCTGGGGTTGGGGGCGAATCTGGCGGCCGCAATATGTGCATGTCCGACAGCTTCGAATATAGCATACTGGTGATCCTTCTTCTTCATACGGTAGAAAACGCGCAACGGATTTCCCTTAGCGATGCATTCATTCATCTCGGACGTGAAGGTCCCCATATCGTCGGGGTGGACAATGTCTTTTAGAAACGTATCAACAATCTCTTCTGGTTGATAGCCAGTAATCGAGAATGCACTGGGTGACACATATTTAATACGGCCATTCGCATCGAGGAGATAAAGCACATCTCTGAGCTCCTCGATGACTTTGGCGGGCCAGTTTCTACGCTTGGTGAATTCGGTCAATGCGCTCCCACCTGGTGGAGGTTGTACAGATTGCTGCTGCATCTGACCAAGACCTGGATTCAGGGGTACCGACACTGGGGGCCCCACTGGACCGTCGCCTGGGTTGGACGAGAACCTCGACGGACCGTCAGGGGGAGGAGCCAGGGTACTTGGCGGGGTTGGATTCGGGAAGGGTTGGTCTTGGGGAGAAGTCAAATCCCCAAGGTCGTCGAGAGTCATGGGTATATTATCGAAATTACTCATATCGAACATGGACATCATATCATTCTGGACATCGGCATCCAACTGTCAAGGGCGATCAATCAGCGACGGCGACTGAAGGAGGGAGGCAGAGACGGATGCATTCACAGGGGCAGTGTGATTAATATACGGCGACGACAGAGCGCCAGCACAGAAAAAGAAAAAGGATATGGGCAAGCTGGCCTGAAGTGAGTTAGCGCAAGTAGATTGACCTACGGGATGCATGGGGGTTGGGGCTGAGAAGCCGAAGAACATGGGATTTGGTTGCGCGGGATCCATGGCTGCGGCTGGTCTCGATATCGATAGCGGGCTTGGTTGGGGGGTGAGGGGGTCGCGGAGACGGTGCAGCTCAGCTCGGCTCGGCGCGGTGCGGTGCGGCGAGCGCAGCGCAGAGGCACGATGTGTCGATAAAACCGTGGGCAGCAACGGCGACGGTCTCACGCCTGTTGTCCTTCCAATTGCCTGGGCAGCCGTTGCTCGGCCGATGACCTCGCATGCGACGGAAGCAGAAACAGCACAGAACAGCAGCAACAGACAGGACAGCGGTGTTCTAATTTCTACATCTGGTCGCGCAACCGTGTCTTGTGTCTTGATCTTGGTCTTGGTCTTGGGGCCGGGGCCTTTGGCCTTGTTGATGCGCAACGCCAGATTCAGCTCGATTGAATCGGACCAGATGCACCCTCGCTCAAGAGACGACGAGTCCAGACGCTTGGGGACGACCGCTGTCGAACAACTCAACGGCGCGGCCGGCAGAAAAGAGAGCGTGGAGATGGTGGTGGAAGAGAAGGGGGATTTTCGAGCAAGATGGGATTTCTCATTTCCCGATACTCAGTAATCAAATTGGACTCTTCTGGCCCCAACTGTCCAACCAACCATCCAGAATGATTGGAAGGATTTAGAGGGGGGAGCTGGATGTCCAGACGGAAAGGCGGGGCGGTTGGCTTATTGGCTTGGTAGGCAGGTTCCAAGTGTTGCACACACTACCCATACCTAATATGCCACCTACCCAGCGACATAGATGCTGCCGGAGCAGTGATCTTATAGGATTGCACTGAGGTTCTTACATCGTACGTGGGCAGTTCAGCAGATAGACATATTTGGTTCGACAATATACACTTATCAGCTTTCATATATGATCTATCATATCATAATTTGTCCAGCATACAAAGTGGCGGTAATGGCTGCAAGGCAGGGTGATAACCAACTAGGGATGTCACCAGCAGGGGGAGGAACAAAAGCTCCGTGATCCACTTAGATAAATTCCTACTTTGCATACCTGCTGTCGAAGGAGCGTTAACTCGACCGTCTGCTGTTTTCTGTTGAATGTCAGCCGTGTGCCTAATTCGGCCAAGGATAATACACTTGGTAGATACATACATGTAGAAACCAGGAGATACCGAACAAGAGGAAGACGGTGTGTTACTTACATACTTAATGTAAGCCTACACCAAGCTAGATGAGTTACAGTTCCCCTACTTGAGACTTAAGATGATGTGGAAGTCGCTAAATATACCTAAATACCGCTCTCCTGGACCGAACTATAGGTAGTACCTACATGACCTACTTGTAAGAGTTAGGTACTACAGCAATCTAGTTAGGTAGTGACACCCTGAAGTCTACAACTACATACCTAAAAAACAGGTAGGTAGGTAGGTAATTCAGTAATGTAGTTACAGGTTTGTTATATAAATTATATTAATTGTAACATAGGACCTGTGAATTTATCTACCTAGGTATGTGGATATCAACTCCACTGTGGGTGGTCCTATCCCAGTTGACTCCACATGGCTGAGAATTGGCCAGTGGGGGAACTACCTACTTACTAGATAGTACTTACCTAGTGTAGGTAGCTGCATGTTCGCATGCAAGGTAACCTACTTACCTAGGTACCTCTTAGTAACTCCCAGGTATACCCCCATACTTAGACAGGGACTTTAGGGATCATAGGGACCCCAGGTAGGTCATGTACCTGCTGTATCTATCTGGATTCAGTTGCTCTGCTGCCTGGGAATCACCTCGACCACCGAGTAATACCTGGCCAATCATTAAGTACCTAATAGCACCCACTATAAGCGTACCTAATTTACCTACCTGGTAGTAGGTATACTTAGGCGCGTCTCTCTCCCACCTGGAACTCATCAGTTGCATCATCACACGCGTCTTCGATTCGTCGAGTGCTTCATCCCCAACCAAGTAACTTGTACCCCTTTCACGGAGGATCAATCACATTATAAGCAGACTTCTTCGCCTCGGCTGAAATCACATATTCGTCCTACCACAGCCGTCGCAACAACATCCACCATCCGAAAAGCATTGCTCACTTCGGGTTGGTGCCCAGATTTTGGGTCTGGGTCGACCTGATCTTAGTTCATCCCACCTCATCCCAACTCTTCCATCCCCGTCCACCACCATGTCCAAGATTGACAAGCTATCTATCGTCGGTGTTCGGTCCTTTGGCCACCTCGAACGGCAGAATATTGCCTTTTTCACCCCTCTCACCCTCATCGTCGGCTACAACGGGTCCGGCAAGACCACTATCATCGAGTGTCTCAAGTACGCAACCACCGGCGAGACCCCCCCAAACAGCAAGGGCGGAGCCTTCATCCACGATCCCAAGCTCTGTGGCGAACGCGAGGTCCTCGCCCAGGTCAAACTCCGGTACAATGTCCCGCCCAACACAAGCTACGTCGTTACCCGGAGTCTACAGCTTACGGTGAAGAAGACGGCGAGATCGCAAAAGACCCTCGAGGGTACTCTGCACAGCAATTGTGATGGCGAAAAGGTGTCTGTCTCTTCTAAAGAGGCAAATCTGAACAAGCTAATTTCCGAAACTCTCGGAGTTTCGCCCGCCGTTCTCGATGCAGTCATCTTCTGCCACCAGGAAGAATCGCTATGGCCGATGAGCGAACCGGCTGCTCTTAAGAAACGATTCGATGAGATATTTGAGGCGATGAAATACACAAAAGCTATCGAAAACCTAAAGGTGCTTCGGAAGAGGCAGGGCGAGACGTTGGCTAAGCTCAAGACGAAGGTAATTGGCGATAAACAGAATAAAGACAAGGCCGAAAAATGCGAGGCAAGATCTAGAGACTTAGAAGCGGAGATCGGGGCTCTCAGGGAGGAAGCGTCCGATCTCCTCACTCGGGTGGAAGACGCTACGAAAAAGGCCAAAGAGCGACACGAATCAGCCAACAGTTATCTCCGTATTGTCAATGACTTGCGGACGAAGATGGAGGAGCTTCGCATTCGTAAAGCAACTCTTCAAGAGTCCAAGAGCAGGATGGATGAAGAGGTCAGCGAATCCGACGAACGGCTACAGGATGCACTCGCACAGTACGAAGAGCACGTAGCTCGATATGCGCAAGATATCGAGGAGAACGGAGTCCTGTACATAGAGTATAAGGAGAGCCTCGAGGAATCTCGCCGACAACACTCCGAGAAGCTAGCCGAGCGAGGTAGACACCAATCTGACAAGGCGAAGTACGAACGCCAGCTTGAGTCGCGGGTTCAACTTGTGCAACAAGCTGCACAACTGCACAGTATTCGTGGGTTTGATGGTGATTTAGATAACCGAAAGGTTCAAACGTTCTACGAACGCATACAGAGGCTCTTGGTAGACAAGAGACACGAGCTAGACCGCCTGCAGGTGGAGAATGCAAGCGAGATGGATAACCAGACGGCTATGATAACCGAGTTGGAGGGCCAGAAATCGAGACATACTCAGAATCGGGTCTTCGCAAAGCAGAGAATCACTGCTTGTGAGAGGAGTATCACTGTTCTCCAAAGAGACCTAAACGCAGTTGAAATTGACGAAGGGGCCAAAGCAATACTTGAGTCCGAATCCAAAGATTTGGAGCTGCGATTCCAGCAGGCATCTCAAGATCTACAGAACGCAGGTTTTGACCACCAATTGCAGCAAGAAGAATTACGCCTGCAGCAACTCGAGGGCGAAAGTAGCAGACTTGGCCGTGAACTTGTGGAATCCACGAGACTTCTCTCTGATCGAGCGCAGCTAGAGGTTCGCAAAGAGGAGCTGGCGGAGAAAAATCGAAGGCTTGCTACATTGCAGAGTACTTGGAACCAAAAGCTGTCTTCGCTGCTTGGTGGAGCCTGGGACCCTGCAACCATCGAAAAAGAGTTCCACAAAGACTTGCAAGTCAAGATCCAAGCTTTTGATGAAGCTTCCCGTGAACGTGATAATATCTTGCAGCATCTCAAAACAATACAGGCAAATCTAGCAAACATCAAGGAGAAAAACAGGAAACGCGATACAGAAAGCACAAGGTGTAAAAATGTTGTGATTGGGGCACTCAAGAATGTAGACCCAGACGCAGAGCTAGGAGTCGATGCCCTTCCTGCGGAGATTGAGCGTCTCGAGGGTGATATTGTGACCCTAAAGAATGATATGTCATTGTCCACAGAGATGAGCAAATACTATGCCAGCTGCAGAAAAGCTATGAACGAGAAAAACAAGTGCGAGCTTTGTGAGCGGCCATTCGCCAACGCGAACGAAAAATCAAGGCTAGCCGCCAAGATCAGATCCGTGCTCGAACAGTTCGGGAAAAGCGAGTTGGAAGCCGAATTGACTGAGCTCGAGCAGCTTTTGGGTCAACTTCGAGCGGCCCGTCCTCAGAGCGAGACGTACATGCGCCTGCTTATGGAGAAAAGGGAAGCTGACAAGGAACTACAAGACACCCAGAACAAAGAGGCTAGCACTCTTCGTCGCTTAGAAGAACTGGATGATACTGTCCGTGTCAAGCAAGAGGAGCGACAAGATTTCGAATCGATGAGCAAGACGGTTCTCAACATTTCACAGACCCACAAGGACATCGTGGAAGCCGAGGCCCAGGTCGACCGAATTATATCCCAGCAGCAGTCCAGTGGTACGATTAGAAGTACTCAGGAAATTACCGAGCTACAGAACGAATGCGGAGAGCAGCTAAAACTTGCCAAGAACAAGATGAACAAGCTGTCAAATGAGAAGCAGCGTATGCGAGATACAGTCAATGCGCTGGAACTAGAGCGCAGCGAGTTGAGAAACAAGTTGAGCCACGCGATTCGACAGCTCGAGAGGAAGACAGAGTACCAAGATCAGATTCAGGCCCAGAAGAATGACATCATGAAGCAGAAAGAAATTATCCAGGAAGCCGATAAAGACTTGGAATCTGTCGAGCCTGAGATCTCTAAAGCACGAGTCATTAGAGACGACATCCTACAAAGGGGGCGTGACAAGGAGAAGAAAGCTGCTGGTGAGCGAGATAGCCTCGCGGGTTCCGTGAGTGAGCTGAAGATGATCGATAATGATATTCAGGACTACCTGAACCGCGGTGGCCCGTCGAACCTCGGTCTCAACGAACAGGCAATTCATGCACTTGAGAAAACGATCAAACGTATCGATGATGATATGGTTGCCCTGGCTGCGCGGTCAGACAAGATGAAAGACGACATGATGAGCAGTGATAGGGAAAAAAAGAATATTATGGAAAATTTGACCTATCGCAAAGCGGCGCGTGACGTCGACACCCTCGAGCGGGAAGTTGTCGAGTTGGAATCTCGGAGAGCCCATGAGGATTACGAACGACTCGAGGCAGAGGCCAACCACTTCGAGTCCGAACGTCACGTGAGAAGTGCTGAACGGGGAGCCGTCATGGGGGCTATGAAATCTAAGGACGAGGAACTCGGGAAGCTGTTGAAGGAGTGGGACACTGAATACAAGTATGCGGCCCAAGAATACCGTGAGACACATATCAAGGTTGAAACTACCAAGGCGGCTATTGAGGACCTTGGGCGATACAGCACGGCCTTGAATAACGCCATCATGCAGTACCACGCGATGAAGATGGAGGAAGTAAATCGGATCGCCGGCGAACTATGGCAGAGCACATACCAAGGGACGGATATCGACACGATCTTGATTCGATCAGATAGCGAGGCAACGGGCGGGCGAAGCTCGTACAACTACCGCGTATGCATGGTGAAGCAGGACACAGAAATGGATATGCGAGGACGGTGCTCGGCCGGCCAGAAAGTGCTCGCATCCATTATCATCCGTCTCGCCCTCGCCGAGTCATTTGGCGTCAGTTGCGGGCTCATCGCCCTCGACGAGCCTACCACCAATCTCGACCGTGACAACATCAAGGCTCTGGCCGAATCCCTCCATTCTATCATCAAGGCCCGCCGCGCACAGAGCAACTTTCAGCTCATTGTTATCACGCATGACGAGGAATTCCTTCGACACATGCGCTGCTCTGAATTTTGCGATGACTTTTGGCGGGTTAGTCGTGATGAGAAGCAAAATAGTCGCATTGAGCGAGAGAGCATTGCCACAATCCTTTAAGTGCCTAATGGCTGTAATTCATCTGATTTAGATTTGATTTAGCCTGGTTTTTTGCGTCGTAGGAGGGTAGCTATCTGCATAGCAAGGCGTTTTTCGCTGGGCGTTCTTTTCTTGAGGACTGCCTTGTGTATTGCTTGACGTTTAGCTACGAAAGAAATGGCTGACTAGCTATTGTATATTATCAGGTCTGGGATTGTGTCGCTCGGGCTAGCTAGCTGAGTTAGTAGTCTATATACCCTCTGAATCAAGGGTATCACCGCAATATGTTATTGCGACCTGCCTATTTGCAATGTCTTTCGTCTCGAGGATGTGACATTCGATGTTAGTATAAAGTTTGTATGGTTGATATTACGTACCAGCGCACGATGAAGCAAAGAACAGATGCAGCATCTGGACAACGTTGATATTCCGAACCCCATACTCGCCTACGAATACATACATCGGATATGCGGCAGTTCGCGTGTCAGAAGACCCTCTTCACGGAAACGGCATTCTGTTACCTATTCTTTCTATTTGATAGCGCTGACGACGTCGTCCCGCAGTCCGTGCCTTTGTTTCGGATTCCAAGACGGATTTCGTCAGCGATGTACGTACGTAGTCTTTGTCCACACTGCATGATCCGAGCTGGCCGTCAGTTCGGTTCTTCGCGTTATATCCATCCACTCGAGGTACTCTACAAGAGCATGAAACGTCCCCTTTATCCTCCCCCTTCGATACCGCCAACCAGCCAGCGAGCGACGTGACAATTAGACTAGCGTAGTGCGTGCGTGGTATATCGAAGCAGTTGGAAGCCGGTATATAAGGCATATATGGATTGGATCAGATTCTCGGGGGCATTTTCTACGGAAATATCACAACGACTCTCTGCACGAACTCATTTCTTTCTCGCTGCCCGATTCGGTAAGCCGATGACCGCATCGCTTTTCGACATTCGCGTCGAGAAATGCCGAAGCGAGAAACATTTTTATTACGTTTCAAAGGGAAGGAAGTTGTGTAGTCGCTGCTCAGATGTTTTGTTGTGTTCGCAGAAGGCCCCCCTTTCGTGAAACTTTCACCATTTTGGACTACTATATATATATATGAGCTTCTAGCCTGCTGCTTATCTTGTATAAGGTTGCTCACATTGCGATCGAGTGGCCTTGATCTCGGCTACAACTTCTGATAGCATGTTCTTCTCGCGTGAAGCTGGTTGACGCCATGATGTCCCTTCCTACTCAGCGCCATGTCAGAATCTCTCGCAACAAGTATACTAAATAAATTGCACCTAAAGTTATTTATTTCTTGGTCTCATTGCCCATTTCATTCCGACTGGGCCGTATCGTATTGCAATCGTCAAGACTGATGTTTGCTTGAATTATCTCCCGCCCACCCATCCATCCATCCTACCCATTTCGCCGAGGCACCGCACATGGCAATCCAATTTTCCAATGTAGGAAATTTAGGGACGATCTTACCCTTTCTCCTTTCACTCTTCTCTTTCTCGCTCTAGACTTACTCTATCCGTATCTCCTGTCCTCATCCCATACCCTTGCGTCCCCATCTGCCTTACATCTTGGGTGCGAGTAATCAGCTTGTCGAGCCGAAGGAACCCAAGGACTGCCTTAGTCCTTATCCATAGCATCTTCATGGTCGCTCCCCTTACTCTCCGGTTCAGTTTCAGTGGACTTCAGATCCCCATCAGTAGAATCCGGTCTGGAATCGTCCTTCAGCTTCTTGCCCGCGGGGCCTCCGAGCCGGTCCTCTGCACTGCGCTTAGGTGTCGAAGCTCGAACCCCCCGCTCACCTTCATCGACATCCATATTGTCGTTCTGGTCATCCTTAATCTTTTCATCGCCCTTCGACGAGGTTGAGGCGTCGAGAGGTTTGCGACCCACAGCTGCTTGGATGTCGATCCCCTGTATCCTGCAGCCTGCCGTGGTCAAGGCGGGAAGGGTTGATGAAGTTGTGGTCTGCGGACCTAGGTCGTCGGCACCAATCTCTTCGGGACCACGCGCATGCGGTTTCTCTTCGTCTTCAGCGTTGTTGCTTTGAACGAATCCTATCGCGACTGGTACGTTGTCAGCAGCGGCGACCACACCCTCTCCCTCGAGAGTTGTGGACCGTGTCGACACGTTATTGGATGCTAGACTCGGTGAGTCAGAGGGCTCCACCGAGGACGTGGAGCGTGCTTGGTTCTGGGATGGTGCTAGCGATCGTTGCTGGTGAATTCGTGCTTGAATCTGCTGCTGCTGCTGCTGTTGTTGTTGTGCCGCGGCGCTTGCATTGGAACCCGGATGAATGTGATGACTAGGTACGAGCTGGCTGACAGGGACAACTCCTGCCTCCTGTTCCTGTCGTAATAACTCACCTTGTGTTACGCTCACACCTCGGGCTCCCATGGATGGGATGCCATTGACCGAGACCGAGACCGTCTCGATGCTCCCCACGCCATTGGGGCCGTCTATCGTCTCGGTGCTCTCAGTCCGTACCTCTCCTTCAAATTCTGCCGGCACTTCCTGGGCGGAAGCTGCGAGTTGCGGCTGTTGGGACTGTGATAAATGGACTGTGTGTGTTGGTGAACCTGTGACCGATCGCTGGTTGTGTGATATCCACGGAATCGGTGTGAGAAGAGCCCCTCCTAGCGCTTCATCACTTCCCGGCGAAGCCCATGGCGATGGACGGGCAGATGCATCTAGCACACCGTTTGCCGGATTCGCCGGTATCTCAGCATGAGTCGAAGGCAATGGATAGATGTTTAATCCCGAGGTGACGCGAACCACACGATCAAGTGCATGGAGGTAGGTGGTCAGCGAGCGATAGTGCTGCTTCGGATTTATCACGAGCTCCGAGATGCGCTGTATGGTGTGCGGCGGATAAGTAGGGAATGTCGACTCGAGGTACGATGTGATTTCGGAGAGCATGAGGTCGAGCTGGGGTGGCAAGGTGCCCGGGGGGAGGGCAGCCGAGGGGGCTGGGGCGGGCGCTGGCGTGTGCGGTATGACGGGGTTGTTCTCCTTGTTTGTGTCGGATGGCGGACTCGAGACCGGGAGATCGGTCGGCGACGACGACAACGGCGCCAAGAAGGTTTCCGACAAGTCTGAGTCGGGGCCGCGTGGGACAGACGACGGGATGGTTGCTGCCGACGAGAAGGGCTGCGGCGGTGGCGGCGGCGGCGGGAGCTTGGGGATCGGGAACTCGGCGTGGGCAATCTGTCTCGACGTCAGGCTGCGTTCACAGGACGGGGTGGTGGTTCGGGGAGAGGCGCATCCAGACCTTCTCGATCCGCGCCGTCACACGCAACAGCAATGCAGGCCACGAGGAGCTGTGGGAGGCCGCAGTGGTCAGCATATCGTGGCCGGCAACAACACGGGCGGATTGGGGCTCACTAGTCCATGCAACGGCCTGCAGCCAGGCCCTTCAGCGTCTCGTCGTCGTCCATGTCCGGCGTGTTGATGTTCTTGCGGTCGCCCGATGCTCGACTGGAACCGTGACTTGCGACAGCTTCGGGACACGTCTAGCTTCGCCACGCGACTGGAGATGCAGTCCCTACCACGGCGAGCGATCGCGACACGAGTGGATGTGAGTGGGGCGATGCACAGCGCCATACCTTTGACTCTGGAGGTACGGTGGACACCCCGTCTCCACTTTACCTGTCCACTTAGGTACCTCCCTAATGCACGTTGGTAGGTACCGAAGTAGTGTAGTACTTGACATTTTGCCCTAGGGGTACATCTATGTTTCTACTATTTTCTATCCTGCTTGTCATCCATCCTCAGTACACATCTTGGTTGCTGGTGGCTCAGCAACTCACAGCCCTCCTTGGCAAGCCCACACATACCCTTCACTCCTGAATTGTTGTAGTCAGTAGTATTGAGGGCGGATCAGAATGGCCAACGCCTACTTCGTAATGAGACAAATGTTTTTGAAAGAGAAAGCATCTTCATTGAACTGGACATGGGCCCACCAGATGGTAATCTACACTAAGTCGGACAAGCTTTATCATGAATTTCACGATTCAACATGCCAGTGTTTGTTATAACAAACCTAGGTATCTGGGTATCTCGCCTTCTTTGGTAGAATATAGATTTATTAGCTACATAATGTTAACATGCGGTTTGATTCACTTGCTTAACAGACTACCTCAAGTCACGGGCTCTACCTCTTAAGGGTATACCTACTTGGTGTATGCTTTACTTGATGGAGGGTTGGCTCGGTATCTTCAGCTCCAGGCTGTCTGTAATGGGCTATGCAACTCGTGGGCCCTTGAATCACCACCAGCTACATACACTCGCTCGAGTAGGTAGTGTCCCAAAGGGAACTCCACAGTTAGGCCCTCCACAGGGCAGACCCTTCTTGCACTTGGCTAACACTGCACAGCCAGTTCAAGCAGTTGTAGGACCCAGGCTCCCTCCTGCACTACCTACTTACTTATTTAGCGCCCTAGCGGCTAGCAGCAGCCCTTCAGGGTCCCCTGTTCCTTGCAAACAGATTTGTCCCCTAGCAGACCACCTACCTGTGTATACTCCCTACAATTTGCTTCTGTTTTTCCTATGAACCATGGTCAGACATGGTGAAGAACAGTTGCGGGCTCCCTTGTTGCTTATTGTTGCATGGCGCATGGTTGTCAAGGGAAAAGATCGTATATTCTGCATGTGCTAGACAGCACTTGCATCACCAGGGCTTGGAGATACGAGGGTTGGAGGTGTCATTTGTCTCTCCCGTCTCTCGCTAAACAGTGTTGCATGTGTCTGTCTTCCCATCTCCCGACCAGAAATCAGCCACCTCTAGTACTTCCCACACTACCTGCCTCTGCCGTGTCCTTACCTACATAATACCTGCCTCCACAAGTAATCGACAGGTACCGGCATTGTACAGTCTTCGTAAACATCAAGGAGAACAACAACCCGAAGGTTGACTGATGGATTGATCGACAGAACTCAACTCTAGTCTGCATTTTCCCTTCTCCTCATTCCTACCAAGTACCTGCCTACTTATTCTTCTTCATCTTCATCTTTCGCGCTGCATAGTCTGTCCGCCTCTCGTGTCCACCCGGCATCTATCTCCGTGCACCTATACTTAAGTACTTAGTGTACACTACACGTACACTGGGTACCTACAGCACTGTTCTCGAGAACAAGCCCGAATCTCAGTCGGCAGCCCACAAGCAAGCCCCTGCTTCATCCCCCGTCGCTGCTCAAACCCATCAGCTTGTTTCAGCTAGCCCAACACTGCAAAGTCGACGGGGCCAGGTCTTTTCATAGCAGCAGCCCACCACGAGCCCAGCCAACCCCGGCGTCGTTGCGCAGCCAATCTCCCCGGCCGACTTGCACCTCAACCACCTCCTTCGCTCGGCATCTCACCACGCTCGGTCTTTCGCCAAGTCATCATCGTTAACCACTTCTAGCCACTCGTTTCCTTGTTTCACTTCGTTCCTCTTCCTTGCCCGTTCGCTATTGTTGCATTCTACCGCCGAATCAATCCCATCCTCCCCTCTCGCCCGCCACACGCGACGCCTACGCCGTAGATCCGACAAACACTCCCGCTCCTTCGTTGCCGTCCTAGTTTGGTAAAAAAGAAGAAGAAGAAGAAGAAGAAGAAACACAAATCGGCTCCTCGCATCCGAGGAGTCACGTTTCTGTAGTAAAGCTGGATTTCAGTCAGCACCACCGGCCTTTTCCGGCTGGAGACAACGCCGGATTCCACCAAATCTCTTCCTCGCAATCCTACCAGCCATATTCCGTCGACCAATATCCCCCCCAGCCGGAGTATGACCAGCAGCCATACGCACAATACCCTCAGTACCAGACCTCTCCGTCACAGCCTCAATACGTCGACAACCTCATCCCTCCAATGGCTCCTACTCCGCCCAGTCGCATGACGGTCTTCAGAAAGGGCACCATTGAAATTTTCAAGAGGAGGTGGTCGCGGTGGTTCTTCCTGGCCATTATCCTGCAAGCTATCATTTGCATAGTTTTCGAGGCGTAAGCAGAGTCTAGATATTCGCTGTATTCCTTGTGGCAGCCGTGTTGACATTTGTTCCTCCAGGTACACCTTCGCCCTCTTCCAGCATGGTTTGAACGATACCGACGACCCAAAATTCAAAGAAAGGGGCACCGATATCCAGTCGCAGCTGAAGACGATCCCCACTTTCCTTGGTCTGTTTATTTTCGGCTTCGTATACGATGTTGTTCTTGTCTGGGACGCCCTTATTGCGAAGAATACCATTCAAATCATTGGAGTGTGCATTGCGAACCTTGCCTTGCTTGTTTATGGCGCACTTCAGATCGATCAGATTCACCACGCCATCGTCATCCTCACGAACAATGGCGTTTTCTGGAACTTGCATGTTTGGACTGATACTCAAGCTGAACTGATTGCTATCCCCGCAATCATTGGGCTGATTACGCTTGGTCTAAGCTTCATGGCCTGGAAGTTGTATCAGGAGTTTGCCTGGGACATCCTGAAGCAAATAGGAGCTGACTACAGGATGAAGAAGCGGTTCTTACATTACCAGGTACATGATAATTGTTGCTCTTCGCCGTGGACCCAGACTGACCCATGTGGCAGATTTATATCGCTCTATTGAAGTTTGATTTCTTCTTTTTCGTCGGCTTTACGATCCAGTTTCTCGTGGTAGTCGGGGGTAAGTCGAAGGTCGAGTTTGGGTTGACCGCTGCTGCCATTCCTGTCACCATCGCCATTCTCCTCTGCGCCGCATGGTCCACCCGTCGTGAGTGGAAAGCGGGCATGTGGATTGTTGGCATTCTCTATCTCGGAGGCCTGGCGTACTTCATCTACAAGCTTGCACGCATCTATGACCCAATTCAAGCCCCGTCCTATTTGCCGGTTCAAAAGTCTTTGACTGCATTTGCAGTGCTCACGATTGTTCTCATCGTCTTGACAATTATCAATGCATTGGTTTGCTTATTCAACTTCGGCCATGGCCTAAAGCAACACCTACTCAAGTCACCACGACAAGAGATGGACAAGGATCAGGCTAGTTACTCGATGCACGATGTCAAACAGCCTCAGCTGCCCAGTCGAATGACTATCGATTAACTCATTCGTTCTCCTGGGAGACGGGCCCTGATTCAATATAGATGTACAAAAGCGACACGATTTGAAACGATTCTCCTAAATCCTCCTATTTATTCAGATATCCGGCCGTGGGAGGCTACACGGTGTCGGGGATCGAGACAGCCTCACCCCAAGAACTTCACAACTATCTCTTCAAGGCGTTTTGGCGACTGCTTGATCTCTAGCCACCACCTCTCTTTGATGGTTAGAGGTTTTTCTTTTTTTTCTCTTACGAGCATATAACTCTGGTCGCCCCGGTATGCGGCTCGAACTGGATACCGTTCAGGCAATGGAAAGGAATGCATGAGGAAGGAAATTGAATCGAGGCTTCTAGAATCAAGCTCGAGCGAAGAAAAGAAGCTAGCAGAGGCCATGATAGATCTTTTTTCTTTTCCCCGCATTCTTAATGCTGTAGTGGCTTTCAGCCCGCTTTAGTCATATAGCTAACAAGTTCAAGATACCATTGTTTTGCATACTGCATCTCAGTTTTTTCTATCTGGTTCGTGATTAATGGAGCATCACGGTAGTTTCTCTGTGTACTTGATTGATGCACAAGTTGTCCCAAAGACCAAAAATGGAAAGATGCAGACTTCATGTATAATAGGTACCTATGATGACCCAGCCCATTAGATTAGGCGTCAAGTTAACTGAAAGGAAGAGGGAATAAAGCACGTGTGTTCATAATACCCGAGTCCCTCGCTTTAAAGATGGTGATCCCTACTCCAAGCGCCCCAACTACTTACACAGTTAAGCACAGAATGACTATGTACCCACTACCGTAATAGCCCGTATTGAATCAGACACGAGCTTCGTCGTTTGCTGTGGGTTGATGCCAGTATATCGCGTGTATCTTACAGCTCTACAGAATAATTTCCTTGGCGTCTTTGACGACGCCCTCGCTGGGGCAATATGGACACTTGTATCTAATGCCCTTAGCAAGCTTCTGCAGACTCTCACGGGCAAGGACATGGCCGCACGGCAGGATGATGGGTGGGTTAGCGTCGGTCGTTTGGCCCCTGCTGACAGGACAAACGAAGATGGAGTGGTAGAGCATACTTTTGGGGAGAGGGGTCTCGAAAGCGAGCTCATTCTGCGTAGTCCACTCCGTGTTCTTGGCCTTGTTGATACCGGTCCATTTAACTAGGTTCGGGAGGGCAAGGGCGCCCGCCGTTGCCGCCACGTAGAGCGGTGACTCGGCCGATAGGCCTAGCAGCGAGCAGAACTCACGCGTAAAAGACGAGGCCACCTCGTCGAAGGCGAGCGTGGTGTCGAACATGGTGCGGTAAGGCGAGTCTGGTAAGTTAGGTGAGTATACCATGGCGCAACTAAGTCGTTGGATTTCTCGTAGGTGCCTGTGCTGGAAGCGGCTGAAGTTCTCTCGCGCATATTTTAGGGCCCCTGAAACGCCGTTATCCATTGTAGCAGGCAGGCCGTTCACGAGCGGTCCTTTGAATAACCATATAAACTGCAACTTGCATAGTTCGAACTCTAAATTGGACCCTCGAGCTTCAAGCTCGGTCGAGTTTTCCCTCGCCCACCCAATAGCTGGATATAGGTCACGGTGCCTGAGCGAGGTCAAGATCGAATACATGCCGGCGAATTTCTCTTGTAGGGCTTGGGATTGGAAGGCCGTTAGATCCGAAGGAATATCTGCTTCCGTTATCATCGCGTCGGGAGGCGTGTCGGGACGTGATACTGTTATCGAGGGCGGTTGGTGTTGGTCTTGGGATGGAGATGGGGACGTTTCGCTTTGTGGCTGTGCTTCTGCTATAAATGTAGAAGCTACTCCAAACTGCCCCTCTCGCAATAAGTGCATAGCAATGGCACGATTGATCAGGGCTGTCTGCGAGGCCATCGGATCATGATCTGTCGGCAGTGTCCCCTTGGTTTCCTTCAGGGCCCTGCCGAGGGCTTTGTGGAAGGCATTCTGGCTCTTGTGCACCCTCCCTAGGTCGCTGTTTATAGCGTCCAGTTGTGCGCTGACGGGATTTTGCAGCTTTGTGAGAGTCAAACTTGTCGTATGTGGGTCATTTGCTGGACGGCCATGTCAATACAGAGTTGTACTGGAACGATGAATGGGACGAGAACTCTAGTACCGGAAGCAACCTCTTCCCTCGCGCTCACGAGAAATTCGATCAGTTGGTCGACATCTTGCACGGCCGCCGTAAGCTTACTGGCCTGGTTGAATTTCGTCAACTCCTTCTGGAGTTCTCGCAACGACATCGTTCCTTGTGCCACAAGAGCGCGAAATCGCGATGGCTGTTGACGGGGCTCGGCTCAAGGAGCGCTATTGGCGGGGGTCTGGTATGGAAGAGAGGAGCGGAGTGGCAAAACACAGGGAATAGAAGCTAGTCGCGTGAACCTTCTTTCCTTGAATGCTCCATGCAAGGGTTGGCTAGAAACCTGTACACAACATCGATGCCCCGCGGCTTGTCGGGTCGTTAGACGTGGTTCACATGCCGTCTCAGGCTCGGTGCTCGGGGGTATTGAAAGCAATTCGTAATACTCTGTAAATTATTGACCTTCTTCTGGCGACTTGGCAAATGGGGGAAGAGAATCAATACCGAGATGGCATTGAGTTTTGTGGTATTATGAGGCCTTGGGTGGGTGAGGTGGGTGTATGGAGGTTGGTCAAGTAAACGAGCTAACAGGCTCCGTGATAATGGCACCTGATAGATCTACTGTTCCATTGCAGCGCTATCTACTACCTAACCTGTTAGTATTGAGGTACCTAGGTACTTAAGTGCGTACTGTGCATTACATAGTTAGTGCACTGTAAGGCCGCTGTACATGTCAAGACAACGTTTAATTCAGGCTAGCTTCCCCGTTTCGGAGAGGGACGATGACGCATTAGCAGACAGCTTCCCCAGCATTCAGGGGACTCGCTTTGTTACAGTGCCTACGCCCTTGATACCGATACACATCTAAATCAACCTTCACATGCTAGTCTGGATACCTAGCCTTTCCTCTAACCTGGCTGTTTTCTGCTGCTTCTCAAGCTGTAGCACCAGCTCGGCCCGCTCATTCATTCCGCTAGCCAAGACTTTATTCCAAGTGTACACCGCACCAGCCTGGATTGCCGCCATGTTCCGTACACCATGAACCATCCAACCCGTCGATTTGGCTGTCATACATGGAGTGAGCCATGTCGTCGAGGAAGATCGTGTCATCCAATGACGAACCCAGGCACCAGCACGACGAGGACGCCACAGTTGCGACAGCCTTGTCCTCCAATGGTGGCCATTCAGCCAAAGCCATTACTCCAAGAACTCCCTCCGACCCAAAACGAACCCTCGCTTCAGAGCGACCGGCTGCACCTAGTCTTCAGCGGCGCCATGTAGTCATTCCAGACCCTGTTGCATTCAGGTATGCCGCAATGCCACATAGGTAGACAAGGGTATTGCTAATACCCGCGGTAATAGGTACTTGGAGGAAGACAAGTGCGTTAGCGTCGTCGAGCGGAGAGCAGAGCTTAAAGGATACGAATTATACCTGGTTGAACAATGGGCTTGCTCCCGCCAGTCGCCAACCCTCGTCATCGTCACTTATACCGGAGATACGGGCCATGGGGTTATGGTCGGCGTACTATCCGTTCCCGCAGATGAGAAGGCATGGTCAGCACGCCTCCGCATATACTTCAAGGCCATCCACCAATACCATGCGCGACCCAGAGAGACGGACTTGGGTGAGTTGATGGTGACAAATCTCAGCAGCTTCCCCTCGGCTCTGACTGTCATCTCCGTACCCGGCGGAAATATCAAGAATCAGCGTCGGACTTTCATAGTCAATGAGAATCTCAAGAGATTAGGCTGCTCGGGGCGCTCCGGTATAGCGCTGTCAGAGCCTATACCTGCTGCTAAAGCAAAGTTCCACCAACTCTACAAAACAAGCGACAAGGTCTCAATAGAAGATGCCGCCATTGAGCTGGTCAAGTTCTGTCAAGTTGCCCTCTACCTGTTTGGCAAGCTTGACCAAGTTTATATCGACGGCTTGCTCTGCGATGTAACGGAAACTTCCGTTGGTGATTGGTGGACGGAGTTTGGAGTTGAATATTTCAACGTAGAGCCTACAGACGGCATCCTTGGACCCACCACCGTGGCCGCATTACTAGGCTTGTTAGGAGGAGCGAGGAATAGGTTGAGCTATTCGGGTGCGCCAGTCCCCAAAGACGTGTTCGAAATAGATTCGACCGAAAGAGGCATCTCTTATTTCCAGAAATATCACAAGCTCGAAAGAACACGAAGGCTCGATCGGCAAACCATGCACAAACTGCATGCTCTTACTGCCAAGGCAGCAGCTGGTGAAGGGTGGGGTGTACAGAAAGCAGTCAAGTCAACAGTCACTGATATAGGTGGCAAACGGGGCGAGATAGTCTTGGGGATGGTCGGTAGTCGTGACAAGGGCGGTATCGGTGATATTGAGACAATTAATCTTGATCGCTTTATTGGTCTAGTCACCGGAGAACGCGCAAAATGGCTCTGGCATGGAAAGCCCAAGCGCACACCAGCCTTCGACCACGAAAAATCAGCACCTGACATGATTTTACTTGGCAAAGATGACCTCAGGGCATCTTTTGAAGACGACGCTGACCACCGTCGAAGAGATGATTCCCCAGCGGTATACTCGACACCTGCCCCTGGCTCTGCGGCCAGCGTAACCGATAGCCCAATAGACAAAGATGCAATGCGCCGAGGGATGTTCAAGAGTGTTGCCCGTGATGCTCGATCGGGCCTTGGTCGAATCAAGGATGCCATGACAAGCGGCAGTGGGCTGCGAGGACACACAAATCGGCCGTCGAAGGACGAGTCTTCCGACCTTACTTTCAATGGTTCTCAGCATTCTTTTCTGTCTGGTACGTCAGCAGGCCTTGTCAATAGCCCAGCACAGCTCCCTGGTTCGGCCCAACTCGGTAGAACCTTTACCTGGAAGAACAAACCTGAAGAATATTCAAATGGCATCAGAAAAGAGAAGGATATCTCTACTTCTATGCCTCCAGTTGGCACAGTAGCCCCAGACGAGGCGTCGACTGGAGAATTGAGGTTACCCGCTCTAATCAACGACGCTATTCAAAAGTTGGCTTCTCATGATAAGAAACAAGTGTCCCAAGTCCAAGTTCAGGACAATCCCATCACAGCAGACCCGTCTGTTGCCGGATCCGTGGTAGGCGAGCGTATGAGCGAGGTTGAGATCGAAGATACTTCTCAAACGATGACATCTCGTTCTGCTGCATCACTATTGAGTCTACGCCGCCGGCACACCATTGCTGGCACTCAGCCGTACCCGTGTCCCTCGCTAGCCGAATGCCGTTGGGCTCGGAGATTGTCATTTGGTCATGCCGAAGAAGCCGTTCTCAAATGGGAGGAAGTGGCAGATTTTTTCGATGTGGAAGCTTTTAGTAGCAACGCGAAGGCAGAAAATCAGATACGCCTCCTCGAGATCGCTCGGGCTATGTATATGAACATTGCCCACATCGAAAAGAACGTTGAGCCCTGGGTTAAGCGCAAGGTTCGAGCTATTCAGGCGAATAGCGAAATATTCTCACGTCAACTGGATGAGCTACGGATCACATACGACGAATCGTCTACTATCTATCAAGGAGCGCGTCATAACTATCAAAGCATGCTCGTAGACCATAAAGAACATCTCACTGAGGCGCTTACTCGAATCGAAGGGGAAGCAGCTAAGCTAGAATATGAGATAACGGCGCTGCTGTCGCGGGTGCAAGAGGTAGAAGACAGTGTTGCACAGTTCGAAATTCAAGTCGAAGAGGTTGAACAGAGAGCTGATGAGCTGAAGGCCCAGCTAGAGAAGGAGAGCTGGCTGCACTGGGCTGTGAGAACATTGACCGGTATAGGAACGGGTCCAAACATTACGAGGCCGCGCCGACAACGATGAGCGAGCATTCATATCAGGAGTTTCTATTTGATTTTGATTTTCAGCTTTTTTGTACTCTTCAGAAAGTTTTGTTTTTTGCTTTTTTCTTCCCCTTGCCGTCGCTAGGTACCGTTTGATAGAATCAGCATTTTGCATGTAAAAAGCATTCATTGGGGTGTGGTCACCGATTCGAGATACATCGGCCGCTTGTTTTGGATATAGATACCCAACCGCATCTTAGACAACGTCTTTCTACATATTTCCGCAATACCTAAGTGTTCTGTTTCTGGTGCGGTATTTCGCATTTGGTTTGTGCTACCTACTACCACTACACAGGCACCTGTAGTCTACACTACATACATCTGTAGGTACACCTAGGTACCTTACATCTTGGTACCTATTGTGGTATCTTAAAGCATGAGTCATGTGCTCTCGGTATGTTCAATATCGTCCAGCTGTGACCAGCTGCACCGCTCTCCGCAAGCCGTCGCCCACACCCCAACTAGCCCCACGAATCATGTCGCAACAGCCAGGTTCTAAAGTTGCCGTGCAAAGGGGGGAAACCACGTGACGTACATTCTAGCCCGGTCGGGATTATCGGGCATTCCAGAGAGAGCGAGTCAGCAAGTGCAGCCAAAATAAAGATACTGGGGTCTCTCTCACTCGCAATCTATCCGGTCTTATCCAAAAACAGCCCACGACTTTCTTCCCACCCACTTCTCCCCGAAACAACTTCCATTCACTCATTCTCGTTGTTACTGCTCCGTTACTGTTATCACTTCTCTATATCTCTTAATTTCCGTAATTATTCAACCAATCACTTGCCCGCGCTTCCCTGAGGATGAGCGCTTCCGCCAGAGCTGCCCAACGGGCTGTGATAGTGAACCCCTTTGCCGGCAGGATTGCGACACGGCCTGGGCTCAGTCTTCCCACCTCATACCTCGGACGCCAAAGCCGACATCTACCTCTCGATCTACCTACACGCGCCCTCCTGATTCCGCTTCGAACCATATCAACCGAGCAACATTCAGTTGGCGGCCATGGTGGCCCCCCTCCCGGATTCAACGCAGAGCAAGCCAAGAAGCCGCTCCCTAAAGAAGCGTCGCCGGCAACAACTAAGGAAACGCGAGGGCAGAAACCGGTAGCCCCGGGAAATGCCGCTGCTACTGCTACGCAGCCTACCAACTCTCCCGTGACCGAGCCCTCCGCCGAGCCTAAATCCTTAACCGATCTAGCCACAAAGAAAGAGCAAGACGTCGAGAAGAAGGAGGAGAAGCTGGCAAAGAAGCTGACTCTTGGCCAACGGGTAAAGCACGAGATCCAACACTACTGGGATGGCACAAAATTGCTAGCTACTGAGATCAAAATCAGCAGCCGGCTGGCCCTGAAGATGGCCGCCGGCTATGAATTGACTCGACGAGAGAATCGGCAACTTCAGCGGACAGTTCAGGATCTCGGCCGTCTTGTTCCTTTCTCCGTCTTCATCATTGTACCTTTCGCCGAGGCTCTCCTGCCTATTGCTCTTAAGCTCTTCCCTAATCTACTACCGAGTACGTACGAAGCTCAACAGTCCAAGGACAAAAAGGCTGCGACTCTTAGAGCTACTCGCAAAGAAGTCAGCTCTTTCCTACGTGAGACCATGAAGGAGACCGGATTGCCGTTGTCTCCTGCAACAACGCAAAAGGAGGAGTTCGCTACATTCTTCCGAAAGTTGCGGGCGACTGGTGAGAAACCCAGTACGGATGATGTGATTAAGGTCTGTCAGACTTTCAAGGATGACCTCACCCTCGACAATCTTTCGAGGCCACAGCTGGTATCTATGTGCCGTTACCTAAACCTCAACACTTTTGGCACAGACACTATGCTCAGATATCAAGTTCGCCACCGGATGCGTCAAATCAAGAGAGACGACAAGGCGATCAGCTTCGAGGGCATTGACAGTCTCAATGTATTGGAGTTACAGACAGCATGTGCCAGTCGTGGCATCAAGACACATACCGTTTCCCCAAGCAGACTGCGAGAGGACCTTCAGTCCTGGCTCGAATTACGGTTGAAACATGGAGTGCCTTCTACGCTTCTGGTTTTGAGTAACGCCTACATGTACGGTCAGAAGGCTGAGGAAGGCGGTTTCCACAGCCAAATCGAAGCCCTGACTGGCGTCCTCTCGTCTATTCCTGAGGAACTGTACCACGAGATCGAACTCGAGGTGCATAACGCCGAAGGCGCTGCAACTAACAAGCAACGTCTCGATGTTCTCAGGGAACAGCAGGATCTTATTGAGGAAGAGAATGAACAAGAGCAGGAAAGCCAAGATACGGGGTTCGCCACCCCTAAGGATGTGGACGACATCGATGAAAAGGAAGACCGCCAGCACGCCGCTTCAGAGCAAGGCCTTGACAAGGAAGTAGTGGGCGAGGCTGTAGAGGCAGAGGCGGTCCAAGACCAAACAAAGCCAAAGCAGCCCGAGTCTCCTAGCAAGCTGGAGGCAAAAAAACCAGAGAACTAAGGTCAGACACCACTCATGAATAGTTTCCCCGGCGGGCTTGTATTATACAGCAAGTATGTCGCTTCTCATTTGTAACATTTTCGGCAGCCAAGTGCCAGTGTATCAAGGCGAAATGGAGATACGGTATCCTCCAGGAGTAGCGGTATGGGTTTATAGATAAAGACTATGGCCGTCGCGCAATTGACGATACAATAGACTTGAATTTACGAACTTGCAGATGATGATGACGTTTATGGGTAGAATCATTGTCTGGTCGCTAGGAAGAGGGCCATGGACCTCGATATTGGAAGCGATCATTTCTGGTATCAAGTAGGTCGCGTGAAATGAAGTCACGAAGAGAACCCTATCAGCCTCAGCGTGTGTCGAGAATTACCTACCATTGCCTGGACTTAGGTAGGCAGCGTAGATGATATCGACCCACTTTCACCATGAATTGCGAGGGGCATTGTGTAGCATTCGCCAACCTTTTTGGGGGGTTTCTCAACGCACACCGAGGACGAAGCTTTGTGGAACCTCTCAGCCCTGACACGGAAAGCTAAACACAGCCTCAGTTTACAAGTACATATGGTAGTTAATTAAGAAAGGAACTTGGGAGTCAGGGGGGCACTCAGCTGGTTACAGATTTGCGACTCACCCGGTTTCTAGGCTTCTAAAGTTAGGTCATAGATGTGCATGGGGGTTGGTTAAATAGGTAGGTAGGTATCAATGATTGTAGGCACCTACGAAGGCGATGTACGGCAGATCTCGCCCTGCGTTCTAGAACCCGGCATCTAGAACAGAACATACGACAGGAAATACGACAGAAAATACTACAGAAACACCGCAACCCTGTAGTCCTTGTGTTTATTTCGAATCAGCGCCTCGATCTCCGGTGAAATTCGCTTTTTCTCGCGTATTCAGCCGTGCGTCACCCATGTGCTGGATTACTTTCGACATGGCATCGTTCGTCTCCTGTGAGGCGGCGAAACATTGTATCCTGTAGAGTGGTATTTTCGCTATACACGTATACGTGCATTTAGTAGTTATTAGTCGGAATGAAGTAGCTGCCCAAAAGGGTAGAATGTGTAAATATTAGCATACAAATAGCATACGACGTGTATATGGCCTCATATGAAGTTTTATCGAACCTAGTCATAAAGGAAACCGAGGGCATGATTATAAATACTTACCTACCTGTACTCAACTATCAAACGTCTCCACAAAACGCTATTGTTTCGAAGGGAAGCCTCATGGTATATACCAATCCTACCGGCGCAGGCGTTCGCTCGCCGAAGGATCCCACTCTCGAGACACGCCGGGAGGAGGCACAGCCAGATCCTTTGAGGGCATAACCGTCAAGGAAAATGCAGCCATATGGACCATCAAAATACCGGGGCATTCAGGAGAGATAGTATGCGTGATGATATTATTAGGTTGAAACGGGATGTCTATCCAGTGGCTATATTACCTTGATAAGCGCGCCGTCACGTAGATTCTAGTGAGTTGCTTTGGCATTAAATTGTAAACTTCATTCATTTCGAGACACCAACTTCCGTTCCCTCCTTTATTTCGTTCTGTCTTATAAGTTAAAGATACAAGTGTAGCTATGCGTGTCCAGGCAGGGTTCCTAACGCTCTTTTCTATGATCCAGAGCACAACAGCACTGTATGACCTGCCAGATCTTCCACTGAGCCGTGATCAACAATTCACGGATCTTTTTGATACAGTCCCGTCGGGTGTTCTCAAACGAAGCACTCATGATGCCAGCTTTCCTCTGAACTTCAATGTTGCGAATCAAGTGTTGTCTACTGGGTATGTTGTGTCCTGGAGGTTACCTCTCTGTCCTTTCTTTCACTTCATCCAAACCCGGCATCTTATATACTGTCTTCGAAATCTTACCCTGACTTCCCCCATCTCTCACATGCAGAAACATACTAACTGATTGTCTTCCAAATCAGAAACTTCCAAGGTGCCCAGTTGACAGTAAAATGTGTCGAGTGCAGTACAACCGGGAAGGTGATAGCCTCCGCCATGTTGCCAGACATAAGCGACATCGACATCACACACCCCGGTGACATCTTCGACAACTCTATGCTAGGCCTCACGTTCGACGGGGTGGGCGCTACTATTGATCTAGATCTCACGGCGGCGGCATCGGGAGACTTTTCTGTGCCGTTGTTGAAGACAGAGAGCCCGATTGGAGTTTCTGTAAGTTATGCTTAGCCCTTGATTATTAAGTAGTGCGCGTTGTCGTTCAAGCGGACCTCGATTGACAAAGAAACGTGCCACATAGGGCCCGGGGTTCCAAATTGGGGTTGTGTTTTCCTTGGACCTCGTCTTGAAAGTTACTGGCAAGGTCGAGACAGAGGGGGGTTTCAAGGTTGTCATTCCCGATGGCTCGTCGTTCATCATCCCATTTGATGAGTCAAAGCCGAATGTTGCTAGGTTGTAAGTATTTGTTATTGCCCCTACCGAAATATTTCTCGCCACTATCACGACCCTGTCTCCAAGTCTCGTGTTCAATACTGTCTCAAGAGAAATACAACTGACACCAACAACCCCTTTCATAGCAACAGCGCATCAGCCTCCTTACTACCCATCACAGTCAACCTACCGGCCAGCATAACAGCAGCGCTACAACTTAAAGTCCAAGCCGGCGTGATGCTTCCGGACCTCGAGGTAATCGAAGCAAAAGCGCTCGCCGGCGCATCCATCTCGATCCCCGAAGTGATCCTCAAGGAGTCCGCGTCCTTGCCGTCCGAGACTTGCGCGGTCCCCGTATCCGCGGAGCTAAACATCAACGCGGGCGTATTCGTCGACATCGGCGCGGACCTAGGCGGCGTCGATCTCGGCGACTTCAACCCCAAGGCTTCGACGACGCTGTTTGCGGTCTCGACAAGCACCTGTCTGAAGTTTTCCAGTAGTAGCAGCACCTCCAAGCCCAAGTCTGCCAGCACGAGTCCCGCGCGGCATTCTGCTAGCGCTACCCCTACCGCTCATACATCTTTTCCTCGTGCGCATGCGTCAGGAAAACCTACCCCCAACCCGTCCTCCCAACCGCCTGCCTCCGCGCGGCCGAGCCCTACCACGCTCGTTACCTCGCGCAAGTCGCCGCCCCAGGGTACTTCGTCGCAGGGTGCTGGCGGCTTCGGAGCACCGAGTTCCTTTGCTGTCTTTGCCCGCGCGCACGCGAAGCGCAGCGCGCACCCTATCACGCTGCAGAGTCTGGCGACGCCCATCACGAATTGCGCGCCGGCTACCCCGACCGCGGCCATCCCGGCTGTCTCTGCCGCTGCTAAACGGCCAATTCCTGTGTAAACTCCCCCGTGAAATTTGCCGGGGATAGAGATAATAGCTCACGGGAAAGATTTGGCCGAGTTTTTGGATTGCTTTGGAATCCTCTGTATTTTTGAATATGTGTGAAGTTCCAATGTTCTCGGCGATATTCCGATGGCATTCTGTCGAGACATTACGTACCTACCTACTTCATGACCTCAACCAGGCACCTGTAGGTACTCTACTCAATGCCATCTGCACCTGTCCCTGGTGGCAAACTGCCGAGTCAGATGCCTACCTACCAAAGAGATTGTCCAATTTGCGAGTCGCCTATCGGACCATTACCCTTTTTGTCCATTCGTCCCTGATAGGTACACGTGTAGCCGGTCCCTACACTATTTTAAGCACGTCTGTCTCAGTGCGCACCTAACATGACGATTATCTACATAGTATGTCCGGTGCGACGTTGGGGAAACATAGGCGCTCTATGCGCTGGGCAGAATGCGACATGCTATGTGGTCCTCATCTGCCTCCATGTCCGTACTGAGCCTCAGGTATTGATACCTCATCTGGCTTCTGAGCCGTGCGATTTCGAAGAACAAAATCACAAGCAGCAATGTTGGAAGACTGTACAGCGTAATAATGCAATGCATGTCATCATGAGGTTGTTACCGACTCCTACCTAGGATGTAGCTATCAATGACGAATCTCTACAATTATCTATCTAGATGGCGGTACCCCAGATAGGACCGAGTACGTAAGTCCATAAGTCCATAAGTCGTGTGTTATAGCGGCGCGCTTTTTGAACTATCCGAAGTCCGAGATCCTGACTGATGCTTTCACTGGTGATTCATCCTTAATATAAAGTGGAGAAACCGTCCACTGGCCTTCCAAGTCGGAAATATTCTCGGATTTAGTATTGGGCAAGCTAGGTAATTATTAAGCTTTTTTAACCTGACTAGTTTAGTTGCTTGTCATGAGATTTGGGGCGGCTGGAGGCGAATAGCTCAGGCACGCAGTGCAGGCACAGACACTGTTTGTCCCGGAGCAAGGCTCGGATATACTGCGTAATGTGCACTACTGGGATCCACTACGGGATGGCTAGTCTGAAAAAGGAAGTCACTACGGGACCCCCGTTGAGTCCGCATTGACGTTTTCGCGATCTGCGATTCAGCACCCCCCTCGTCTTTGACCTATCCCCTGCGACTGTAGCCTCGGCCGAGAGCTCGGTACGTAGGTATGTTATCCGATCCATGTGTTTTTTTTTTGTTTTTTTTTAATGACTGAAAGACGGGAATGTACAAAACCCATCAATACCCCTCCTTATGCCATGTAGTCTTCCTTTCCGTCAGCCGTGAGCGCGCCCGAATAGACAACAGTTGCAGCGAATTTGAAAGAACTGTTTGACCACGCAAAGACATGGCCGTGGTGGACGAGAAAGTCACTGATCCCGAGCGCGATGCGGGCCTCGCCAATCCAGACGAAAAACCTGCGACGGCGACGGCGACGTCGAGTGACGATGACAACAACCCCGCGAGCCACGACACCGAGAATTCTGCCGAGCGCTCTGGCGACACAGAAAAGGAGTTGGGGTCAGCAGACCAGAATGGCGCGACAGCAGTACAGCCGGCCGGTGCCGATGAATCGTCCGAGGGGGGCCGCTCCGGGTTGGAGATGGCAGTGATCATGGTAGCACTCTGCTCAGCACTCTTCCTCGCCGCGCTGGATGCCACCATCGTGACGACAGCCCTCCCGACGATTGTAGGCGAGTTCCACGCATCCTCCGGATACACCTGGGTCGGCGCGGCGTATACCCTTGCGAGCTCCGCGACTGTGCCGAGTTGGGGCAAGGTTAGCGATATCTGGGGGCGCAAGCCCGTGCTGCTGGTCGCCGTGGGCATCTTTTGGATTGGGTCGCTGGTTGCAGCCCTCAGCAAGAATATTGGACAGTTGATTGCCGCCCGGGCCATCCAGGGAGGTGGAGGTGGTGGAATTATCGTGCTTATCAACATCGCTGTCAGTGATTTGGTTTCGGTGCGCAAGCGAGGCCAGTACTACGGTATATTTGGGGCAGTGTGGGCGCTGGCGTCGGCTATTGGGCCCATTCTGGGTGGCGTCTTCACTTCCAAGGTACGTCCGCTAGAGGCACTTCTCAACGTCTCGAGTCAATGCTTGTCTCGAATTTTGTTCTATGGGGCTGTAAGACTAAGGAGCACATCTCTGAATAGGCTACTTGGCGTTGGTGTTTCTGGATCAACTTGCCCATTTCTGGCCTAGGGTTCTTGATTTTGTTGGTTGTTCTCAAGCTGCACAACCCTAGGACGCCGGTTCGCAAGGGCTTAGCTGCCATCGATTGGCTGGGAAGTGCGTTGATCATCGGCGCCACGCTGCAGCTGCTCTTTGGCCTCGAGTTCGGAGGAGTTGCGT